>CM053577.1:32723819-32928335 GCA_028646485.1 Cryptoprocta ferox | reverse complement strand
CCCCCCCCCCCCCCCCCGCCATTCATCTCTTAGGTTCTGGCCTGGAAATATCCCATTGAATGAGATCAAATATTCATAAAAGAAAATTCTTTGCTGAATACAAATTTCTTATCCTAATATCTGAGTTTGGTCACAGATTGGCCATGCTGACTCGGTTTTATGGGACATCCAGCCTTAGGTCCTTTTTCTCTGCTCATCATGACTAAATTTTTATAAGAGGAAATTATTCAGTCTTTAGCCAAGGAAAATGGCAGAAGTTATGACCCAGAGTTGCAAGAGGGGATTATTTCATTTATTTTGGGGGGGGCTGGCTTACCATATACATCCTTGCTTGAACTCCCCATTTTTGTCTGTATGTATAATGGTAGAAGTAGGTTTATTATGCATTCATTTTCAACCATCAATACAATAGATGTCAGACATCAGATTGACTGAGACAAATCCTTATGTGCAGAACTATCCAAGGAAATACTTGAGAACTGATTCCACATTTTTAAACTTCTTTTCCACCTTCAAGTGTAAAAGAGTTAAAGGCAGGAAGAAAGAGAGGCATCTATAAGAAGTTTTTAGAGAAATAGAGCTATTATACTGTGAGTCCTCCATCCCTACCCAAACACACAGGGACAAGGGGGAGCTGACCTCCAACCCCACACTTAGTAACCTAGGGGACTGCTCAGAGAGCTTGGTTTGGTGCCTGAGTCAACCTAAGAAAGTTGAAGAAATCTGTGCAGCTGAATGGAGCTGACTGCTTTGAGGTAGTCCAGTGCACCTGAGTTTATCAGGACAAAGGCTATGTAAGGGTTTTCTGTGGCCAGCCATGTTGGAGAGGGAAAGGGAAGAAGAACCAAAGTGCACCAGAGAAGTATAAAATCCTGTCCTAGAAGAACTTCCAAAGGATAGGACCTCTCCTTGAATAACTGGAGAACCAGCAACCAAGAGTAGTATGGTAACTGGAGGAACAGATTCCATCCCCATTAGGAGAGGGACCTCATGAACATGAGGAAGTACCCAAGGAGGAAGGAGACTGCTTAAAACTTCCTTCAAACCCAGGGAATGTTCTTTCTCTTCATTCTTCCCCACTTCCCAGACTGAAGGACTAAAACCAGAGTGAACAAGGATGGCAGAAGCAGAGCCAGAAAGAGAGAAGCCATAACTAATAAACACCACTTACTAATGAGTGTCTGAGACCAATCCAGTCCTTAGATAGAATAGTGAAGTAATTTTACCCTGTTCGCTCTAGGACCCAGGGTCAAGTTATTCTTGATGCAATTGGGTCTTAATTTTGAATCTTCTGTTCTGATTCTGTGCCTTGTTTTTGAAACCCACCTTATTTTGTTGGAGATATTAATTATAGGACTTCGGTATGTATGTGTGTGAGCGTGTGTGTGTACACATACACATACGTATATTCTTTGCTTGTTTTGATTTCTAATTTTCTTAATAACCTAGTGATTTATCTGACTGTTGGTTCTTTTTTAAGAGTAAGTCACTAACATGCTGATGGTAATCTCATGGGGGTGGGAACTGGGTTTACACGTGATGAGAATATTGAGGCTGTGACAAACTTCTGCCTTGGAGGATCAACAGCACTTGGCATCTGTAGGACTTTTCCCTTGGGTTGCAGTTTTCTTAGAATGGTAGTTCTCACACTCCAGCTGCATAGGAATCACTTAGAAGCCTTGTTAAAACAGAGGGCTGAGCCTCACTCCCCAAAGTTTGTGATTCAGTAAGTCTGGAGAGAGACCTGGGAGAATCTGTATTTTTATCAGGTTTCCAGGTGATGCAGATGCCGTTGGTCTGGGGACCACACCTAAAATCAGTGCCTGAGCAGTTTCTCCACATTGGCACTCTTGACATTTTGTTCCAGATAATCTTTGTTGTGCAGGACTGCTCTGTGCAATTGTAGGATCCCTGGATTCTACCCACTAGATGCCAGCACCAAACATGTCTCAAAACATTGCCAAGCCACTGACTACCCTAAGGAATCCTTCTGTCTCCTGTCTGGAAAATAAAAGCCCAGCTGTAAGCAATCTGGGAGGCAAATGAGGCCCTTGAGAGTCTGACCATTCAGCTGGGAGATTCTATTTAACTCCTTTATTTTCGGCATTGCCACTCACTGGTGTGACCCCACTCTACATTTCCACCTGTAAATCTCACTAAAGATAAATAAATCCCTTCAACAGGGGAGAATTAGGCCAGGTTCCCAGGGAGGGGCTTCACCTGCGGGTGGAACCGACCCTTGCAATGAACTTTCAACCTATCCTGCCATTTGCAGCCTTATTCTGAAGCTCTGATTTCAGAAATGTCTACTGTCCCTAAGATTTGAGTCTTTCTGAGGTTTGGCAGACTAAGCAGCTGCATCTCCTGCAAGCTAGCGGTCTGTTGTCTCTGATCTGTTGAATCGATTACTGTTCACCCATCTGCTTGCTTGAGTCCAAGGTTCTGTTGACATCTTTCATCGGCTGTTATCTGTTCTCCCGTTCTCTTTGTTCTTGGAGATGTGGGTCCTTTTATGTGTCTATTTTCATTCTGGAGTGTTACAGAGGAGCAACAATAAACATATGTGTTTAATCTGCTGTGTATAACCAGAATTCCCAGCTGCTTCTCTGAAATTAGCCTTTGGTAAAAGGGAGAGTGAAAGGGCATAACAGCTTGTGAGTTGGGGAGGTGTTATTAATGACTTTGGTTAAAAATGAAGAAATTTGAAGGTATAAAATACATTCTATTCATATTTCAATTTTTTTTTTGCCTAAAGCCCTGACTGTTACACTTTGTTTTCATCTGTTCAATAAAAACAACATTTAAGGAGGAAAATATAGCCCTTAAGAGACTCTGAAATATTGAGCAAGACAATATTTATTAAAACTTTTTACAAATGTCAAATATATACCTATGTTACGTTATGATTTCTTGCTTAAAAATATAAAGATTATAGGCCTTCATTTTACCCACAAAATCAAAGCAATTTATTCTTACAGTAGACTTGCTCCCTACTTTGAAAATAACATTGGCACTAAACCAAATAGCTTAGAAGTGAGATTTAAACCCCTTGAAGCATTTAGAGATTTTTTTGTTTATTGTTGTTATTAATATTCTAGTCAGAGGACCAACTTGGCTGTTTCCCCAAATATTAACAATTTGAAATTGGAACGCAATCTGAAAGTGTGATTTAGGAAATAGTGAGACTTGCTCATGTGTAACTTTTCTTGTTGAGAGAGAGCCCAGCTCGTGACTTTTGGGGATCAGGTGGGATTTTGTAATAAGTAACCAAAAAAGGATATTGAATTTAAATTCAATAATTAAGAAAATGACAAGTGAAAATTCTTCACAAATAAATATTTGGCTATGGGAAAATTACCAGATCCCTCAGGAGTAAATCTCTCTCATTAGGGAAATTGTAAAAACACCATAGTTGAAATGAACTACATGTCTAATGAGTTAAATTTTGACTTGGCACTTGACTTCTTATGAGTTTTCTACAGGTATAGCCATATGTGACAAAATGCTCTCCAGTGACTTCTAGAAATGATCAGTGCTTTTTGAATACTAGCACTTTGAAAAATTTTGGTCGGAACATGTTCCTTAAATATAAATCCATATTTCCATTACATTATGACTTATTTGAATCCCAATATATGACAGACCACAAGATTTCTGCTAAAATTAGATAGTATGTGTTGCTTTCAGGCTAACAAACATTGAGCAATAATATGGTGTTCTTGCCCTTGATTTTCAAAACACCTGTTGACTTACAATAGCATATTGTGCAATCTGAATGTGCTAAGATGGAAAGTCAATGGAAGGTGTGGGAGGAAGAAGAAAAGGTCATAGATATATGATAGTACGTCAAAAATATATATCCAGGTCTATATACAGATGTATTAGAATACGTAGAATCTATAATTCTATAATATATATTACAATAATGTAAAAATAATACATAAACCAAACACATACATATCAAAAAGAAGTGAAGTACAAACATAGTTTAGAGTGTCAATGAACACTTAGAGATGAAGAAGATATACATGAGAACAATTCCCATAAGGGCCAGTGAAATAGGTTGCACAATCACTAGATTAGACATTTGGAGATCCAGTTATGTGACTTCAGATATAAATCATCTGCCTTTTCTAAAATCACTTCTGTAAAGTGAAGATAATATCTGTCTTAACTTTCAAGGGGTTTACGAGGATTTATTGAGATAACATATGTGAAATCACTTTAAAAGTTTTATGTATCAGACGAATGTAAGTTGTTAATAAAAGCAAAGTTATATGTATCAGATGAATGTAAGTTGTTAATATCAGCAGAATCCTAGAAAAATAGAACTAATAATGTACATAGGAAGTTGTTTGGTACATTTACCTCCCTAAGCCATACAGGGGGGTAACTTACCTGGATATGCCTTTTACTTATTTTGTGGTATCTCAATTCCTCCAAACATTTAAAAATAAAGCATAGTATTTTTTTTTAGTATGAAATAGTTTGGAAAATAATTTTAAAATATTTCAAATTAACAATCTATTATGTAAATGGATTCTTCTTACACAGATGATATTACTTAATTCCATAGAGATGAGCTCCCCATAGAGGTCCCCTGATAGACTTTGGGGGATTTGGAGCTTCCCTGAAAGTGCATGGGAAAGTGTGTGTCTGTGTGCTAACGGGTGATTTCCTGGGAAGAATATACATTGCTGGGAAGCATGTGCTATAGGTTGTGCCCAACCCAGAAGGGCTTTTTCCAGGATGGGGGAAGAAGTTAAAATTTAGAAGTAATAGCTTACATTCACTGAGGGCTTAATACAACCAGGCATGATGACAACATTCATTAACTACACCTACAACAACTACAACAACCTCATGAGAGAGGAAAAGATCCACAGCACCTTTTAGGAAATGCTTGAGTCCAAGTATATGTCATATTAAGGTGGGTACACTGGGGCCAGATTTTGGAATTCAGAATTTTTAAGTTTTTAGAAAGATAAGTTGATGCCTTTACCATACATTCAACAATACATCCAAGTGGTTCTTGGAGATTGCCTCATAATCCTAGAGGCATAAACAAAAGTTTTAAAAAGATTCATATTAGTTCATTCCATACAGATCAGATTCTGATGCCAAAAAAGCTATGAAAAAGCATTTTATTTTCAGAGCTTTTAGGATTCTGGAATTGTGGGTAAGAGATTATAAACCTGTCATATCATCCCCAGTTAATAAATAAGAAAATGGCTTCAGGAAGTTAGTAGTAGCCCTGGTTTGCACAGTCAGCAGATGACCAAGGTGACTATGCATTCGAGTCTTCTGAGTCCTGGTATATGATATTTTAAGAATTCAATGCAGATGGACTAATGAAAAGGCCTAAGAGACGCAATTTGGGTTCAGTTCACAGCTACCATTCACCTTGCTATTCTTACTGTTTCTATGGGTTGTCATTTTCCCTAGCAACCATAAGCAACTAGGCGATAAGAAAGTGGGAGAGGAGACAATGGTAGAGTCCAAACCTTTCCTAGAATCCTGAAATGCTGATGGGAAAGCTGACTGTCCAGATTGAGATGAGTTGGTGGCCAGTCCATGAGATCTTCCCAAGAAGAATTAGAAGGAGTCTACAGAACATTCATAGAAGTATTTCTTGAAGACCTACTGTATTTTAGGTACCATTCCAGGTGCTGGCAATGCAATGAAATACATAAAATCTCTACTGCGATATGCAAGTATATACTTAGAATACACGTGACACCTCCACATAGTATTTGGAAAAACGTTCAGACTGTAAGATGGGTTCTCCTTAGCTTATAACAGCCTCATAGACATATATAAATCTCAATTCAAGGGGATAAGAGTGAGAAATTCTTTCACTGGGAACCAGTAGAATGAGAAATTCCTTAAGCTACTGTGTTCCATTCTTCTATGATCAGGCAACCAAGGTGTTAACTCCTCATGCTCTTAAAATATTTGGAAAAGAGAGTAAGTAGGGGAGAATACTTCTTTGGTCAAGAGGAGCCATGAGAGCAGAATGAGGATCACTTACAAGAACCCATCAACAAGGATTCACCTGAGTCATCAGCAAGGCAAAGCCAGAGAAGGGGTCAAGTGGGCCAGGCAAGGGCAGAAGTGGAGGAGCCATATGGCGGGTCACCCCAAGCTGGGGACAGGGGACTGAGCCTGGGCCCTTCTGAAGGCTGAGTCACAGCATCAGGAATCAACAGCATGCTAAGAAAAAAGAGAATGACCTCCCATAAGGTTCCTTTTCTGCCCAAGGCCAGACTAAATGTTGAGACAGCATGGCTGGAGTGGAGGACTGGGAGCCAGGCATCTTCTCAAAATAATTATCAGAACAGTAAAAGCAGAAAGAACATGTAACATAATACAAGAAGATTCCATGAAACTGACTACAGATGGATCAGCTCAACTGGAAAGTGTTCAAAGTACACTATGGGATGAAAGGTTTCGGGAACAAGCTGGAAGCCTAACGCCTACTCATAATATCATTTATATATTAAAGTGAGTTGTGTATTCCAAACAACCAATGTAAAAACAGAAAATTTAGGGGCGCCTGGGTGGCTCAGTCGGTTGGACGTCCGACTTCGGCTCAGGTCATGGTCTCGCGGTTTGTGGGTTCCGGCCCCGAGTCGGGCTGTGCTGACAGCTCGGAGCCTGGGGCCTGCTTCAGATTCTGTGGCTCTCTCTTTCTCTGCCCCTCCCCTACTCATTCTCTGTTTCTCTCTGTCTCAATAATAAATAAACATCAAAAAAAATTTTTAAACAGAAATTTTAAAGAATCCTGGGCTGGAGATACTTGAATTACAAGTTCTGTCAATCGCGGAGGCTGCTGCTAAAAGCCACTAGGTGGCAGTGTGGTAGTGAATTGCTGATAAACAGGAAAAGGAAGAGTTGATCTCAAGCTCTTAGTTTTTTCTGACATTTAAAAATTCACAATAGAAAATATTCGTGGACCAATGGATGGAAAGTCAAACAATGACTACAATGTGAGCAGCTATTGACATATAAAATAAAACTGTTTTACAAGTAGTTAACAATGGAGCATTTTATAAAAGGTCAAAATTGAGTGTTGTCGGCTATGTTCTTAAATGATTCTTCTGATAGGTGACTGTTAGACATATCTAAAATATAGAAAGGTGATAGAATAGGACAATGGATACCCCTCTCCCAGCCCTTACAAAAGTGAGGGTCCCTAGCTGTCCCTTGCAAGCTTCAAGGGCTTTCTGTTCCCAGGCCTCACTTCTTCTCACCAATCCTCATTCCCTGTTTCCTTTTGAGATGCTATTGGAGACCAATCCCTGACAAATAACTTCATATGACTGTCTTGCTCCATTCTTTTTCACTTGTATTTCCTCAAACAGTGTACAAAGACACACTAACATTTTGCGTTGTAAAATTTCCGTGTTCTTATTTCTTGGACCATCACTTACTAGCTGTGTGATGTATGGCAAATTACTTATCCGCTCTGTGTTTCATTTTCTTTATCTGTTAAATAGAATAACAGTAGTATTAACCTCTTAAAGTTACTGCAGGACTAAACGTGAGTTAATTTAAGAAGAGCTTAGACTGATAGGTCACGTGGTAAACACCATGTAATAGTTTGCTCCCAACCAGAGTGTAAGGCAAAAAGGAAGAAACTGCATTCTGGTTCCCTTTTATCAGTGCCTTTTAAGTGCTCGATAGATAGCACATATGCTTAATAGATATTTAAATCAATCAATGATAAATGAATGGCTAACATATTACAGTGCACATGAGATGCACGGGGATGACTTAATAAATACATTGTGACCCCTAACATTTGGAACAGTTTTTTCTTAAAGGTTTTATTTTTAAGTAATCTCTATACCCAATGTGGGGCTCGAACTCACAACCCCAAGATCAGGGGTTGCATGCTCCACTGACTGAGCCAACCAGGCACCCCTGGGACATTTTTTATGAGCATAGTCTTGCATGATTAAAGACAGAACACTTTAACTACAAATAGATCTTTAAAATATTTCTTTACTCTTTAGATTCACCAAGTGTTATTAAATATCAGGATAATAGTTAAGAAAGATTAGCTGAATCCCCAAAGGTTGATTTATAAAAGTAGACATTTTCAGTTAGAAGTTACCTTTGAGATAAATTGGTTAACATTCTTATTTTTAGACTAGACACTAGGCCTTTATATTTAGTGTTTTGTTTTGTTTTGTTTTTAATATTTTGCTTCCCCAATTTGGCAAAAGTCATTAGTATGAGTATGTTAAGTGTGGCTAATTTTGCTGTTAAAAATGTATGTGAGGAATACTCCTGACATTCTATATTTTTGTATGGTTGTACCCATTTATATAATATTGAAGCATAATTTTTAGAACTGACTTCTTTATCATCAAAATATAAACATTTATTCTTAGAACTGTACTTAGCCGTTTTCAAATTATGAAGCACTTACTTAACTGTTTTTAACTGTTTGCATCAATTTACTATGTGCTTTCTTCCCCTTTGACGCCATCCCTAGTTCCTTGAAGAAACTAGGTTAAAACTCAACTTATCAAAAAAATTAGGCTCAGACTCGAACAAACGATCTTTGAGATACATCAAGTAAAATTTTGAACTCAGAAGATTTGAATATTATTCTTGAAAATAGCTGGAACTAAAATAACATATATTGCATTTTAGAGAAAATTTTTTGGAACAGGAAAATGTTAATTCATGCACAAAATGTGCCCAGATGCAAGCTCACCTAGTATGGTCTGGGCGCAGCCTACACACAAAAAATGAATCCTTTCCTTTTGCCACACTGGCACCTTACCATGTGAGCTTGCCAAGGAGTCAGGGGGTCTTGTTATTGTTTTAAATGATGATCTTGCCATTTTTTAAATTAATTTTTTAATGTTTATTTTTGAGAGAGAGAGAGAGACAGAAACATAGTGAGAGGGAGACACAGAATCTGAAGCAGGATCCAGGCTCTGAGCTGTCAGCACAGAACCCGACATAGGGCTCGAACCCACGAACTGCGAGATCATGACCTGAGTCGAAGTCAGACGCTTAATCTCCTAAGCCACCAGGTGCCCCGTGATCTTGCCATTTTTAAGTTAAATATATTTTTATTGCCATAAATATCAGTGTAACCTTAAATGAAATCACAGGTACCGTTCAGCCACGGAGACTTGTACGCATTCACGAACAAGAGTGGTGTAAGGCTTTAGTTCAGCGGAAATCTCTTTGCCGTTCAATTCAGGACTATGTATTTCTTTGCACTTTTAGCACAGTCCAGGACTGAGATTATGAGATTATGCTTTAAATATCATGGCGTGAGTGGGTTTGACAACATGAGAACATGTCTGATCTGATCTTGGCATGAGTAGATTGAGTGGAGATTTGGAGCCAAGTATGCTGACAAGGAACTGGGGGATAAGAAAATGTAGGCTGTGAGGATGCACAGGTTTTTAGAAAGAAGTTTTGCTGGGGAGGGGAAGGAGAATTAGCTTGGGGGGACCTGAGGTCATGGGAGGCTGTTAGTGGTTTATTTAGGTGAGGAGAGGTACTATAGCATGGTTGCAAACTAAGACAGGGGAAACATCTTGGTGCGCCGAAAGGCTTCAGACACAGAGGGATGCCACAATTTTCCCACTGAGGCAAAAGAGAGGGAAGGATGTAAAAGTCAGACGCAAGCAGCTGGTAGATTTAGTGAATTGGAATATAATCATTGTGTTTGTTTTCTCAGTAAAGTCCAAGACAACCACAGGTGATGTATTAGGTTTATAACCTGGATCCTGCTAGAAGTTTTCACCCTTTAAAAATACTTTAATGTATATTTGATACATGCCAATGAGTATTTGTCATGCATGTGTAAGTTATGAAGTTTGTATGATAAAGGAAAGTCCTGTGCTCCTACCTCTCACCTGAGAGCTAGACCTTAGAACTTGACCACATCTGGGGTGCCTGGGTGGCTCAGTCGGTTAAGCGGCCGACTCTTGACTTCAGCTCAGGTCATGATCTCATGGTTCCTGGGTTTGAGTCCCGCATCGGGCTCTGTGCTGACAGTGTGGAGCCTGCTTGAGATTCTCTCTCTATCCTCCTCTCTCTGCTCCTCCCCTGCTCTCTCTCTTTCTCAACAGAAATACACCTTAAAAAAATAAAATAATAATAAAAAAGACCTTGACCACAACCATTTGCAGGCCTGTGACATGTTTCTTCACGATCGTTAAATAGGCTTGGATCCATTAGCAGTTCTGATGGATGTTGAGTATAATGTAATACAGAATTTTGAGTAGCTCCAATTTAATTCCTTTAAAAGTGCACCATGAGAAAGGGGCCTTATGAGAGATTATAAACAACGGGAAGATGGGTTTGAATAAAGCTTCCATACGCACTTGACTCATGTCTGAGTCACATCCAATGAGGTAGAGCAGGTGTGATTCAGCCTATAAACTCTGCTGGCAAGAAATATCCCATTTGTTTATTATTTTAGATCCATATAAAATCTGCTCCAGGCTCCTATACTGTCAGACAGGTGAGAAACTCAGTCTTAGTCATGAAGGCTGTAGAAGAATCAAGAAAGTGGATGTGGTGCCGACAAAGTGGAGGAAGACTGTTTCATCTCTAGTTCATTGTGGGCATCTTATCCTTGGCTTGAAGGCCATGTACCCTGTGCCTGCATGCCATGTGGAGGCTGGGAAGCCTATTCTTGAGACCCAGCCTCAATGGAGCCAGCAAACAACCAGACCCCTGTGCAGAACTACGATTTCCCTGGGGCTCTGCCCTGGCACCATGCTCAGAATCCAGCACATAGAACTCTATTCTTTTCCTTCTCTGTTGAAATCTTTCCACCTCCCTCTGTTGACTTCAAATGCACTACTTCCTCTTTCCTCTACCCCTGCTGCACTTATCCTAAAAACATCAAGGAGGTTAGGCGTTCACAAAAACTAGGAGAAGTCTCTGATATTTCAAGTGGCTTCTGCTTTTCATTCTGCCACAATTGTCCTGTGAGTTGAAGGAGCACATCCCTGGGTTCTGCTTAAAATTGGCAGTGGGAAGAGAAGGGAGGAGGGAAACACATTTAAACTGATTACTACCTCAGTGAATAATCCTGCAACATTTCTATATAATGTATGGGCTTTTTATTAAAGAAAATTTTCTTTTAATTTTTTAAATGTTTTATATATTTATGTGAGAGAGGGAGAGAGAGTGCAAGTAGGAGAGGAGGGAGACACAGAATCCGAAGCAGGTTCCAGGCCCTGACCTGTCAGCACAGAGCCTGATGTAGGGCTCAAACTCACATACTGTGAGATCATGACCTGAGTCAAAGTTGGACTCTTAACCGACTGAGCCACCCAGGTGCCCCAAGAAAATTGTTTTTTTTTTTTTTTTAATAGAGAAAGAGAAAAGGAAAGACTGTGATCTCTGTGGTATTGGATTTTTCTTAGGTTTATTTATTTATTTTTGAGAGAGAGGGAGAGAGAAAGAGAGAGAACGACTGGTAAAGGGGCAGAGAGAGGGAGAGAGAGAATCCCAAACAGTCTCTGTGCTGTCAACGTGGAACCTGACATGGGGCTCCAACCCATGAACCATGAGATCCTGATCTGAGCCCAAGAGTCAGATGTTTAACCGACTGAGCCATCCAGGTGCCCCTATGTGGTTGATATTGGCCTTTGATCTTGTGTGACTCTCTATTGAGAAAATGTGGATGCCTACCACCTAACTCATCTCCTTCTTTTTTATGGATAAGACCACTGAGTTCCAGAGACAACACAGTAAAGTAGAAATATCAAAGGCTTTGCAATTAGCAGCATTAAGAACCAAATCTGTTCCTATTCAGCAATATAGTCTCTCTGAGATTCAACCTCTTCATCTGTGAAAGGGTGGTCATTACGTCTACCTTACAGGGTTGTCAGGAGGTTTAAAGAGTTTACTTGCATACATGGCATCTTACACAGAGACTGGTACGTGGAAGGCATTCAACAATGCTCGTCTCTGCCCCCTCACTCAAAGCCATATGTGCCATAGGTGCAGATCCAGAATGAAATCCCAGGTTCTCTTACTTCCCGTGCAGTTCCTCTCATACTCCACCATCAGCGTGGTCCTCTGAGAAAGGCAGTAAAATATGGACGACCAAGCCATATTAACAGTAGGCAAATGTGTTACCAGCAGACGGGTGGCCTGCATGCTCAGTGTGAAAAGGACATGGCATTTATCAATCAATCCTTTTCATTTAAAAGATTCATAATATTTGCAAAAACACTTGGCAACACCAATCGCCTTTGTCTCTGAGCTGCAGGGGATGGACCAAGGCCTGACAGTAGCAAAGGGTCGGGGTCCCAGCTGCTATTTTTCTCAAGCTGGCTTTCTGTTCCCAAAGACAAGCCCAGTGGTCAGCAGGCAGTTGATGAGTGGCATTTGTCATGCTCCAGGGTGAATGGAAATGAGGCCAAGGTTGTGAGTTCTCTCTCCTTATCGGTAGGTACATTCCAGAAAGAGAAAGCAATGTGCCAAGACTGATGAGTCCAGCCCGGATCCTGACCAAGAAACTCTCTGATGTATATGACCTGTCACCAGGACAAACACGTCAGGGAATGTGATGGCTCAGCTCAAGCCAATCACCACCAAGGAGGCAATTCCATTAGCTAATCTTCCTGACAGAGCACCACTTGTATCCTGCTAAATGAAGAACAATGTACTCCTTCTTACTACATGCCCTAGACCTAAGAAAATCAGATACGTAATTATTAATTCATTTATTCACTCAACCAACATTATTAAACCTGGGGTTTTCCAAACTAATATTATAAACACATACTCAGTAGATTTCTTTGCATTAGCTATTAAAATGAAAGCTAACATTTATTAATACAATGCATTAAGCACTTTACATGAGTTATCTCTTTAATTATCAAGAAAACACTTGTGAGAGATTTTCTAGTATCCTGCTTTACAGATGAAGTTCGGATTGCTAGGGTCACACACAGTGGTAGAGCTGGGATTTGAATCCTGATTTACCTGTATTTAATTTCTTTATAATACTACATTCTAGGGTCCAACCTAGTTCATGCCAGTATGTCTACAAGAGGAAGAAGGAATACTAATTACAGGTGTAGAGGATATACCAGAGAAGTGGAAGTAACATTTTTGATAACTGATTCTGTTTGAGTATTTCCCATAGGAAAAAGGGCATTTCATAGTGATTTCTATTCAGAACTATTCAGAGGAGAAATTCACCGTATTTTCACATGCTACAGGGTAGTAGTCTTAAGCAAGCACTTATGATAATATAGTCATTTCCTACCTGAAAATGTGGTAATCAATCTTGCTATAGTAGGTAGTGTTCTCTGAGTGCTGTAAAATGCACATGTATTGACTCCTAAGCTGGAAAAGTTATGTCCTAAAATACTGGCATAGAACATAAAAATTCAGCTCTCCACACTAATATTGGGAAGGCACGTGCCATTGCTATTCTTCACATCTGTATATATGCCCAAACACCTGACAAATTCTTTGATGATTCTTTGGTTCTCTGTGCCAGAAGGGAAAGACAATTGCTCTAAAACCATGACCCTTTGAGAGGGAGTAGCACTTCCTTGTACTTAAGGCAGAATCTGGATATGTAATACACTCTTTTTTCAAATCTCAACCCCTCCATGCTAGGTGTGGAATTTTCACCTTGCTACACAATCCTGGGATGGGCTTTGTACCAGACTGGTTTCCAGCCACTTCATAAGTGCATCTCAGGCAGTGTTTGTGCTTATGCAGGTTTGTGTAAAGTACTATGACTCAACTATACAGTCCTGAATGTAAGTTATAATCAGACATTAACCAGCCATTAGATACTTTGCACCACCAGCAAGGAGTATAAGACCAGCCTGAAGGAAACCAGGAGGTAAGGCATGGTGACTGTCAGTGCCACCAGCATTCACCATCTGCCGCTTGCACTGAGTCTATGTGGGCTTCTAAATCCACACTCACGCTTCCTCCTTTCCAAACTCCTCTTTCAGAAAATAGCACTTCTAAGAATTCATTCCCATTGTTATCTTCTGAAGCAGGTGGTTGGGTGTAGAAGAAGGAATGTCAGTAGTCCAGTCATCAGTTCTAATTCAACGTAAGATGTTGGTCTTTCCAATTCAAATAGTCTATATAAATATCTAACATGATTTCTCTCAGTTTATATGATCCAGGGCTTCATGTAACCCCTCAAAACTCAGAGACTTCTTAATATTGTGACTCACTCCATGGGACTCACTCCATGATATGCAGAGAAGACATTTTGTGCATGTAATCTTACCCCCACAAAACTTATTGAGAGACTATGACTTATACCTCAATATGTGCCCCATCTATAATGCAGAGGTGGTTACATAATATGTGTTCAGTGACACTGTGTTTGTTTTCTATTGCTGCTATATTAGTGGTTTAAGCAATCCAAATTTATTATCTCAGAATTATGAAGGTCAGAAGTCCAAAGTGAGTCTCCCTGGGCAGACATGAAAGTGTTGTCAGGACGGTTCCTTCTGGAGGCTCTAGAGGAAATTCAGTTTCATTGCCTTTTCCAACATTTCTTGGCCTTATGGCCCCTTTTCTCCATTTTAAAGCCATCAGCATAGCATCCTCAAATTTCTCCCTGACTTGGAGTGTCCTGCCTTTCTCTTTCACTTATAAGGACTCTGGTGATCATATTAAGCCCACCAGGATAATCCAGGATAATCTCCCCATGTCAAGGTCAGATGATCAGCAACATTAATTCCATCTACAATTTAATTCCTCATTGCTATGTAACCTAATGTATTCACCATTTCTGGGGGCTTGGGGCATGGACACCTTTGGGGAGCCATTATCCTGCTTACCACAAACTCTGATCAATTATGTAAATACAAAAACAGTTAAAGTAAAATCAGAATGGATTCTCAAAATCTCATCTTTTAATCCCATAAAATTTTTTTGGAAACTCCAAAGGAAGAAATTACTAGATATGATCCAATATGATATTCTGATATTTATGTTTATATCATTTTGATACTTTTTTTTTTTACAGACACCATAGTGTAAGGTTTTCTGCTATTGTATTCAGCCATCTGGCATCCTTTATGATAAAGTTCAAGGTTATACTGCTTCAAATTGTGTCTCTTCTTGAACCTTTTCTTTTTCTTTTGATGTTTAATTTCCCTGATGCAGTCAGACCGCCAGACAAGGTGTGTCATCTTTGAGTGAAATCTGTCTGGAAGCAAAATATGATGTTGGAAGCTTTAAACTGTTTCCAATATATTTGGGCCATATAAGGTTTTAGGTGCCTCTAATGTATTAGAGCCTTATTGACATTAGAGTCCATAAACTCTAAGCATTAATGTTTATCATTTAACAAATGATATCATTTGACATTTGCTGTCAAGAGAGAAAGAAGAAAGCAAGAAAGCAAGAAAGTTGCATGATAATAACCAATATGGTATATTATTTTATCTTGCTTTAACACAACACATGACATCAGAATTCTTCAGCTGATTGACAACTGAGACTATTCTATGGACAATACAAAATGGTCAAACATGAATTACTTTTAAATAAAGATACAGTAGGAAGGTCCAGTTTTACTTTTTGTTTTTAGTTCAGGTTTTAGTGGTTGGTTGGTTGGTTGTTTCTTTCACTTAAGAACCTACAGAGATTTGTTGAATGAGAAATGGAGTAGAGTCAGGCTTAACTTGCCTCAAAATTAAATGAAGCCCACTCTGACTTCAACATTTTAATAACATTTAAATTATATACAAGTGAACGAGGATATTATGGTGAAATACATTCCATGGCACTGGCAATAGAGTGATATTTGTAGTGAATATACACTCTGTGTATATTTGTGATACTTGTCCATGAGCTAAGATCTGGAGGACATCTTGGATGCACTACAAGTGGTGTCCGTGGCAGCCCTTGTGAGTGGGAAGTTTGTTGTTAGACACATTGAAACATGCTCTTTGAAAGCCTTCCAGAAAATAAATGGCCACAGATGACATTTCACTATGTCTTCTCTATTTTCTCTAACCCTGCTAACTGGATGAAATACTAAAATGTGTAATTACGTGCTTTCCATACCCTAACGTATTTGCAAATCCAGTTCAATAAATTTCAGATATTCATAAACTATTCCTGTTTTTCTATAAATAGACTAAACTTAGCAGTGAAATAAAGAGTTCCTACAAAGCAAAAGCACAGACATGTCTCTTGACCTTAACATGAAACATTGACCTGGTCTTTGGACAAGGATTCTTAACCTCAGGCTTATGAATAATTGGGTAGTCTGAAAGGATACCAGGAGAATAGTGAATTATCTACAAGCACAAAAAAATTGTAGATATGATGGGCATTAGCCTTTTTAAAATAATTTTTAAATGTTTATTTATTTTTGAGAGAGAGAGAGAGAGCAAGGGAGCGAGCACGAGCAAGGGAGGAGCAGAGAAAGAGGGAGATCCAGAATCTGAAGCAGGTTCCAATCTCTGAGCTATCAACCCAGAGCCCAATATGCGGCTCGAACTCACGGACTGTAAGGTCATGACCTGAGCTGAAGTTGGAAGCTTAACTGACTGAGCCACCCAGGTGCCCTGGCATTAGTCTTTTTTCTGAGATGAGTAGCCATAGTTTTTTCCAAGATTCTCAAATGACCTTGTGTCTAATAAATAATGACAAAGAAAATAAAATGGCTACGGACCAGAGATTTAGAATCATATTTTTCCCCACCAAGAGGTTGCTTACAAACCTCAGGAAAAAAGCATTTTGGGTTCATAATGAGCTGTTTTTTGGCTACCATGAATAAGCTGAGGAGTAGCTTTCGAAAATTAGTGTGAAAACAAAAATCTAATTGCTAAGCAACCTGTGCATTAAGCATCATTTTCAATTAATTTTAGCTTAAAAATTGGGCTGTTAATTTTAATATCTTACAATCACATTTATAATTAAAGTTAATAGCTTTAAAACTCACTTTAGAGGCTCTGCAAACCATAGTATGTTTTTGTTTATTCAAGGATTTCTCTCCTTTTAAAAATATGAAACACCATATTGTCTTAACAGGCTTTCAGAATATTGGAAATATACACATTTTTCCTTTAATGATAGCTTAAAAAGTGAGATCTATTGTTAAAGAAACAAAAAAAGGAAAATTATTTAACCCAATATTCAATTGTTTAGTAAGTTTTATATAGGACTCAATATTTTAGTTGGTTTTTAACTGCTTTGGACCTACAATAAGAAGCTAAATAGCTTTCTTGAAAGGTAGCAGTAACAAATATGTGATTAAAATTTTATAAAATTATCAAAGGCTTTATCTATAATGTATAAAAGAAAATGTTGACTGTGTTTTGGTAAGCACATAGCTGGTGAATCTAGAAAATTCAGACCATATTGGGGGGCCTTGATTCAAAACTACTAGGAACAAAACATGACTCTTCTAGAATGGAGTCAAATCAGTAATTTTAAGAAACTTCTGGAAAAAGATTTAACTTTTTGGAGATGATGATAGAATTTAATTACTTCTGTGATTATTTTTATTGATTTTTTTAATGTACTTTTGGGTTTTTGGTGTAATTTTATATTGAATCTGGTATAGAATGAAATTTCAAGAATGCATTATCAATAGTTCTCAGAATCTTTTTCAAATAGCCTTTTTAACTTAGAAAAGATTTCATTTCACTGAAAGCTCAGACCTTCTCCCTGAGGTCCCTTAGGTCAGCCCCAAATCTCCACAACTCAGGATCTTAAGTGAACTACCTATATCATAAGTCACCACCAAGAGACTGGAAAGGATGCTTTCCAGTCACACAGGACTTTGTCTGAAACTTCTGGTCAGCACAAAAACAACACACCAATATATGGGTGAAGAAATGATTAAAAAATAAAAGGCATGTCTCTGTAGTCCTGTAGCAAAGCTAAATGTATCCTACAGTCCCAGTTCTCCAGGATTGTCCGGATTCTTACATTGCTCCCATATTCTCTCCTCGGGGTTAGATGATCAGTGCTTAGTCCCAAGGGCAAAGGGCAGAATGCTGGTGTGAGCTGGGTGGGCTAGAGGCTGGGAGTACTGAGAAGCGGCTGTGAATCAGAAATGACAGAACATAAGGTGCCCCTGGAGGAGAAATCACTGACACAGAGAACAGAGCACCTCTTGTACTCCAATAGGTCCCCTGAAAGAGGGTCCTGCTGGACGCTCCCCCCCCCACCCCCCGCCAGGCAGCAGGCAACCCTCAGGGAGGAAAATGTTTCTGGGTTTTGTTTCTTATTAACAATTTATTTTCTCATTATAGTGTAACATATGTTCACTGTACAAAACTTGGTGATACGCAGGAAAGAAGATTCTCCCTAGACACCCCAACCAGTAAGGATGACAGCTAACATTTGGTTATTTTCCACCCAGCACTTTTCCTACACACGTATCTCTATCCACCCATCTCTTTGCACACTGCCAAAATCCTGGAATCTATTTTTTAATATTTATTTACATATTTATTTTTGAGAGAGAAAGAGTGAGAAAAAACAAGTGTGAGTGGGGGAGGGGGAGAGAGAGAGAGGGAGAGAAGAGAATCCCAAGCCTGTGTTATCAGCACAGAGCCCAAAAGTGGGGCTCGAACCCATGAACCATGAGATCATGACCTGAGTTGAGATCAAGAGTAAGATGCTTAACCAATTGAGCCACCCAGGCATCCCTGGAATCTAATTTGTAACCCAACTTTATTCTCTTGATGTTTTCTGCTTCAACATTTTTTTTCCAGAGACAATGACTTCTAACTTTCCCTGGGCCTGATGGGTAATCCCTTCCTCCTGATGCCACCCCTTCCCCATTATACATATTCTTCAAAGAAGGAAGGAAGGAAGGAAGGAAGGAAGGAAAGAAGGAAGGAAGGAAGGAAGGGGAGGGAAGAAAGATTTACTTTGACTTAGAACATTTTCCTCTGCTATTTCAGGACCCTGGGCCTCGCTGTGCCTAACTCACCCCCTCCATCTCCCCTATCAAAATTTCCACACAACTTGTATACTTGGAATACAGAATTGTATACAAATGGAGGAAGAAAGGATACTTCATTGATCTAAACCTGGGATGTGAATAGTTTTCCATAAAATTAATCAGTCAATTTGCTCTAAATGTCTTCAGGTGGGGCAATGATTGAGTGGCCCAATGGTTATTAAGTACTTAATAAAAAAAGTGCTGAATTGAATTGTATGGGTTTTTTTTTTGGGGGGGGGGATTTGAAAGAAGCCTTAAAAGAACAGGCAGGAAGGCATTAGCTGCCCGTATGGAGGTGGAGGCAGTGTGCCAGGGGGCCCCACACAAGGGAGAAAAGTGTTGAGAAAAGGGGCCAAGGCATGAAAGAGGAAATCTCAAAAACTTGCAATGTCTTTTTTCTTCAGTCAAGCAGAATCGAGCAGAGGCCTCCATCCAGTGAGGCATTTCCTGTCAAACAACTGTGGAAACAGCTCCGTAGCCTCTCCTGTCCAGGAAGGTGTTCCTCACGCTGAACGGAATGGTCTGTATAAAACAGGAAGATCTGGGTTAGTCCAGATAAGACTGTATTTGTGTTGGCAAATAAGAATTCCTTAGGCTAGGACAGCCTTAGGCAAATCTATGAATGAAATTGGTCTGGGGTGGGGGTGGGGATAGAGAGAAAATCCACAAGTCCTGAAGCCCCTCAGAGACAGGGGCATTTAGAATGCTTGAGAGTCCTTCATGCCTGGCATGTGGTGGGCCCTTGGCACATGTTTACTGAAGGAGGAAAGGTAGAAACTGACTTTTCTAAGCCCCTCCTCATGTGAGGAAGTGAGAATATGTCAGTTGTCCCCAAGTGGTACGAAAGTAGTCAGGCTGCCTGGTTTCACATATGAACATAGGGAGCTCAAGAAGGAAAAACAGAAAAATAGGTTCCCCTGTTGGGAACTAGAAAATTCTCAGTATCTATCAAGGGTCATGGATTTTGTCCTGCTCCCCAGTTGAATGTTAGGCCATCCAGATAAAGCAGTTCTATTCGTGCCATGAGAGAGGGGTTATAGACAAGTCTAGAGAGGTCAAAAACAAACTAGGCTGTTAGGACAAGCTGAATAGTGTGCATTTATCTTGTTGTGATAGACAGCCATTGAAGTTTTTAGGCAAGAAAATTACTTCATTAAAAATTAATATGGTGGCCTTATGAAGGAAAGAGGGGGTCAATTCAAGTCAAGGAGCTATTTTCTTTAAGGAGCTACATTAATGAATAAAGATATTAGGGCTTGATGAGTAAAAAGCCCATTAAAATTATTTAGGCTGACAGTTTTACTTATCATATCTTAAAACTCAAGTATGACTCACAATCTAAGCGGTTTTGAATTGAAACCTCTTCACTTTATGACTTTTACTATAAATAAAACTTCACCTCTGCCACTAGAAACCACCAGTTCTCATATTTAGAATTGCAAATTACCTCCAACAAAAGGGCCCTCATTACCTATTCCATCAACACCAGAGCTAAGTCCAAGTCAAGAATAGGGCAATTTAGCTACACTTAGGGTGACTATAAAATTTTTGGGCCACTGGGTGGCTCAGTCAGTTAAGCATCCACCTTTGGCTCAGGTCATGATCTCGTGGTCCCTGAGTTCGGGCCCCGCATTGGGCTCTGTGCTGACAGCTCAGAGCCTGGAGCCTGCTTCGGATTCTGTCTCCCTCTCTCTCTCTGTCCCTCCCTTGCTCACACTCTGTCTCTCAAAAATAAATAAATGTTAAAAATAATTTTTTTTTTAATTATGAAGTTTCTCTTTTTCAGAACTTATCGTTCTGGTATGTGTGAGGTCTTCTTACTTACAGAGCTAGAGATTAAACATTTTGAGGAGTTAATCCGTATTTTGAATGGAATTTATGGTTTCTGTAAAGCAGCAAAGAAACCACATGCTACTCCAGGGAAACTTACCTGTAACAAACGTGTCTTCATTCTGAAAGTCTTAGAACTCTTTTTTTTTTTAATTTATTCATTTTTAGTAAGGAGCCTCAGCCAAAGGGATTATTATGATATAGCTTAACTATTCTTGGTTTATAATTGTTTAAAAACGATAATGTTAGAGGAAGTCAAAACATCTTTCATTTTCTCATGTTTCTTTTTTGTTTGATTTTTTTTTTAGTATAACTGACAGATAACATTATATTAGTTTCAGGTGGACAACGTTAATGATTCGAATGTGTATATATCACAGAATGATCACCACAGTAAATCTAAACACTCACCACCACACATAGTTACAAGCTTTTTTCCTTGGGGTGAGAACTTCTAAGATCTACTCCTTTAGTAATCTTCAAATATATGACACAGTATTATTAACTACAGCCCCATGACTTATTTTTCTATAACTGGAAGTTTGTACCTTTTCCTGCTGTACCCATTTCTCCAAAACCCCATCCCCTGCTTCCACAGCCACCAGTCTGTTCTCTATATCCATGTGCTTGTTTTTTTGTTTTTCCTAGCTTCCACATATAAGTGTGTTCCCATTTCCTAACGTTTCTGTGGGCAGAAAGCAAAGAGGAAAGTGTTGGAGTACATACTTCTTCTTTCCTGACTCCCTTTGGGATCTCTGTATTAAAGGTTCCTCTGGTCCACATCCCTTTGCCTTTGAAATGCTTGACTCCTTCTCAGTTAAAAAGGCCAGTTCTGTGCTCTAGCTTAACTGCCTGACACAGAGGGCTCAGTGATGAAGAGAGTGGGAATGGAATTATTCAACCTATAGCAGTGTTTCCAATTGACCTTTAATTGGACAGCTCTTTGAGTCAGAGTTTGCTTAATGTATTTGCATAGCCACTGTAAAGCCGATACTGGGCTCCCTACTTGGCTACCAGTTTTTACTGTGTAGGAGCAATTGCTCAAACCGTGCGGAGGACAAGGACCCTCTAGAACCTAAGCACCTACACACGTTTTTGTTTTATTTATTCGGGTTATTAATTTTGGTATTTTAATAGTTTGAAATGGGTGTACAGAAATAAAATTTCAATTTCTCTTTTTAATTTTAATTGCATATGTTTATTTATTTTTAGTAGGCTCCACACCCAGCATGGGGCTTGAACTCATGACCCCGAGATCAAGAGTCACATGCTCCACCGATTGAGCCAGCCAAGCATGACTCAAATCACAATTTCTATCATTGCACTGGTTATAGGAAATAAGGGTACAACTTAAAATGATGTGATTTGCAATTGAAGCTTGAGTCCTACAAAGCCCTGGACACTCAGTCCCAGATTCCTCTCGTCTCTCATCTCTCACCATTCACCTTCTCCCTCATCTGCCGGCTGGCCTGGCCTTCTGGTTGGTCCCCAAACATGCCCAAAACATTTCGCTTCAGGGTTTTTCTGCACTTCTTGTTCCCTCAACCTGGTCTGCCCCTGCTGCAGATATTGTCCAGGCTCTACCTTATCCCCTTTCTATGTTCCCCTCAAGTATCTGCTCCCACAGAGGACTTCCCTGATGCCTCTACATAAAACCACAGTCCTGCCCAGGATCACCTCAGCCTCTTCCCCTGCTTTGTGTTCTTTACAGCACTTACCATTCCCTGTTGATATTATTTGTATGTCATGACTTTCTGCCCCCTGTGGGATCCAAATCATTAATGGTAGAAACGGTTGGCCGAGAACAAGGCCTGGTTGATAGTACTAAGAACTCATGAGAAATATATTGAATAAAAGAACAAACATTTGTTATCACAAATGTATAGTTTCTGACCGTCCCATAGATCGTACCAGAGGCCCTAACAGCCTTCTTGGTTTTCTTCTTTTTTTCCCTGAGGGTGCAATTCATCAGTATGTGCTCTCCTGTCAATCCTTTGCCCTCTCTGGATCTAGTAGGGTTCCTTTGCCTTTGAAACTCTAGGGACGAAATAAGAGGACAACCAGATACCTATGGGTTTGCAGTAACTAATTCATATTTTATATGCTCTCAAACCTGAGTGATTCCTCTCAATGTTGCTTAGCTTCTGAGAGTGAGAGAAAGAGAGAGTGCTAGCAGGAGAGGGGCAGAGAGAGAATCCCAAGCAGGCTCCACACTGACAGCTCAGAACCCGACATGGGCTCGACCTCATGAACTGTGAGGTTGTGACCTGAGCTGAAATCAAGTCTGTGGCTTAACTGACCAAGCCACCCAGGAGCCCCTCAGTGTTCCTTAGTTTCTTAATTTTGCCAGGGATTCACAAAAAATTTCATCAAAATATTCATTTTGGTAAAGAAAGTGGATTTTTACCTTTATATCTACTGTGCCATGAACTGAAGCATGAGTCAACTTATTACATGGGAAGTCAGAATTTCATTGCTATGTTGTATTTTGTCTTTAAAAGTCCCTACGATTTTTGGCTTTTTCACATAGGTCATATTTCATTTCAATAAAGAATCTTTCTTCAATCATTCAGTAATACTGCAGATCCAGTATGCTGGCCTTCATTAATTTCTTAATTTGCAAAAGTCCCTGGTAAAGCACCTGTATTCTCACTATAATCATTTACCAGAAGAGAGTATTTTTACATAAGAGGGTGTTGAGCAACAAGACAGGAGACCTGTCCTTGTCCTAGCCTTAATATTTGTTAGTTGTCAGATCCTGGGCAAGTTAAACCCTTTGAGCTCCAACACTCCAATGTGTATCTTTTCTTTCAAGGCTAAAAAAGTAATTTCAAATCCTCTTTTGGGTAACTGATCAATCTGTGAAGGAAAATCTACTAGTACATTCTACATTTTATAAAACATTGTAAAAGAGCATCGTCCATGGGTATATTTGGGAAAACACTGTGAGAGCATTATTCTCAGATCTTTTGGTTGGCACATGTCAATCTTTGTTTAAATAATTAAAGAGGAAGCCCACAGGAAAACAAAAGAGCTAATTTGACATGTATTTGAGAAATGAGGATTTATTTTGTCAGTAGGAAAAGGAATGCTAAGTTAAGCAAAAGACTATTTAATAGGTTTAATTTCTCTAATAGCAATAATGTATCACTTTCTATTTTTTAAATCATTTAAACGTTGCTCAGCCCCGGGACGGCTTAAGATTCTCTCTTTCTTAGTTAGGGAGAGGGAGGGAGACAAAACACGAGAGACTCTTGAATACTGAAAACAAACTGAGGGGGGAAGGGGAAGGGGGAAAGGTAATGGGGGGTGATGGTCTTGGTGGAGGTCACTTGTGGGGAAGAGCACTGGGTGTTATATGGAAACCAACCTGACAATAAACTATAAAGTTTAAGGAAAAAAAAAAGATTCTCTCTTTCTTTTCCTCTGCTCTTCTTCCCCACTAGTGCTCACGTGCTCTCTCTCTCTCCAAAAATATGTTTTAAAAATATATAAATCATTTAAAAATTGCTAATAAAATACACTAGGGCAAAAAGTTGCTTTCTCCCATAGAGACAGAAGAGTGTAATTAGATAATGCTCTTGCTAGCAAGATATCAAAATATCAAGCAACCATTACCTTGCTTTTTCCCCTCATTTTGAAGTAAGTTATTTTTTCCTACATTGTAAAGATGGAAATACAATGAAGCTGCAGATTGATTACATTTTCCAGAAGATTACTTATAACTTTCTTTCAGGAATTTTTAAATTCAGATTGCATATCCTAGTAAAGATTCCAAAAATTATGTATTTTAGCTGATGAATTATAAGGTCAAATCTGGTATTTAAATTTAAATTTGTTATTGTATGTATATGCCAGGTTTGAAGACAAGTCTGAAAATACGACCGTGAACTTCCCAAATCTCTAATTTATCAGTAAGATCCATCTGTTGCTAGGTCCACAGTTACAGAGAAAAGTTTTCATGATTGTTATTGTTATTTTTTAAATGTTATTATAAAATTAATATAATGTCATTATTAAAAAATAAAGGAACAAAATTGTGTAACATAAGAATTAGAATGAATTTAATTTCATTCCCCACTGGTAGTTTCTGTTAGTATTCAGGTATGTATCTCACCACATCTTACACCCTTACACACACACACATACACACACACACACACACACACACACACATTAACAAAGATGGGATCACACTATACAAGATGTTCTACAACTTCTTTCTTCACTTAACAGTATCTCTTTGAAATCTACCCATATCACTGGATATGGATTTTTTCTGTTTAGCGCTGGATGATAATCCATTGTGTGAACATATCATAATTTGAATTCTACTGATGAGCACAGAGATGCTTTCCAGTTTTTACTGAAAAGCAGCTAACAGTTCTTGAGAGCTCAAATTCTGGCATCAGCCTGCATGGCTCATAAGCCCAGTTGCTCTGCTTACTAATTTGTGTAAATCACCTACCTTCCCTACCTCACAGTAAGTACTATATGAAGGTTTGCTATGATATTGTTGCTATGGATAATACTACAATCCATTGCTTTTATATATACCTGAATTCTTTTTAATGTTTATTTATTTTTGAGAGAGAGAGACAGAGAGACAGAGAGAGAGGGAGACACAGAATCTGAAGCAGGCTCAGGCTCTGAGCTGTTGGCACAGAGCCTGACATGGGGCTCGAACTCATGAACCGTGAGATCATGACCTAAGTTGAAGTCAGACACTTAACGAACTGAGCCACCCAGATGCCCCAATATATACCTGAATTTTAACTCTTTAATGGATCAGATGTGTTTGAGGACACAGAATTAGACCATTGTGGAAATAACCAATGAATTCTTAGTCTTCATTTCTTATTTAGCAGGAGAAGAATGAATAGAAAAGCATGCATTGCTCTGCTCATTGAATACCAGTGCTAGAGAGTATAAATAAAAATACATGTTTTCTAAATTTTTCCAATTTTTCATTACTTCCAACATCCTGGGTCAGCCCATCATCTTACCTGGCTATTACAAAAATCTTCTAACATTTTTGCCTGTCTGCTTCTGAGTTTCTCATCCTTTCCACACAACATCTACCACTTCTGCCAAAGGAATATTCTAATGATCCCTATTTTTTTCAGGATAAAATCTGAACTCCTTAACCTGGAATGCAAGGCCCTCTGTGAGCCGGTCCCTATATATCCTTCCAAATTCCTTTTATCACTCTGGCTTATTTCCACACTCCTGCCATAGTGGCTTTACCTACACTCCTCTGAATGTACCACACTGTTTTCTCTTCTGGAAATTGAACATGCAGTTCTGTTTCTTTGAATTCTTTTCCCCCTGTCCACCCTTTGAAGTCTCTTCCTCTTTTTAAGACCAAGATCTTGTCTCCCATGTCTTTGAAATCTCTTTTGAGCTATAGCTCCCCAAAGGATTTCTGACAACCCCTACTTTATATCATCATTTTGTACCCCTATTAGGGCACTTTTCACACAGCAATTGTGTGTTTATGAAAGTGCCAAAACACACCAGAACATAATAAATATGGGAGAAAGGGCTCTGACTCACTCATTTTTATATGGCTCTAACTGAATATAATGTCCAATACATTATGTGAATGCTTTCTGAATTAATTAATGAACAATCTAAAACTGAATTTATTTTCGTATTTTATTATAAGCCTGTTTCCTTGGGTGTGGACATGTGGTAAGGCTGGGAAAACGCATCTACTTCCAGGGATATGCTAAACTCTGTCAAACAATCACTTTAAAGCTGACTTTAAAGCAGCCCAACATGAATCATGTTTTATGTGAGTGAATATTGAATAGAACCTGAAGTAGGAATAAAATGACCCAGATTCTAGTCATGCCCTTACCACTTTCTAGTTATATGATCCTGAGACAAGCACTTAACTTGTGTTCATAAAGTAAAAAATGAGGGAGCCAAAAGGAATGATATGTAAAGTATTTCAAAGCTTATTTTTCCAATAATTTAAAGACATGAATATAGTACCTAGAAGAATATTTTACCTGTTCAAGTTCATAGCTCATTCTCTTATAGAAACAGGTGTTTTCAGATCAGCAGTGGTACAATGAGCAGTGATCCCAAGTGTCAAGACTCATTACATGACTATTGTAACAGAACAGATGATCAGGTTTGGCATTTCTTTTGAAAAATGAATGTGTCAACATTTCCTCATGTTTTAAAATAAGTGGTGAAAGGGAATTCCCAGGGATCCTAAATAGCACAATTTAAACTGCATTCCATTTTTTAAATCAACACTGTGGTTCAATTAGAGACTATACATAAGTGTAAATGGTTACTGTTTACAAAGTCAGCTGTACATGTGTGGAGATTTTTGTTGGTAGTAGAATTAAGGCATCCAGATATTTATAAACATTTTACAATTCAAAATAATAAGATGTCTTGCTTTAATTTAATAATAACAGGTCTCATATAATTGTCAAGAAAGAGCATATCCTTCTTTACTCTAGATCAAATTATGGGTGGAGAAACAGAATACTGAAATAAGATTTGTAAGGTATTAAAATCTTACTTTATTAACTAATTTAATTTGGATGTGACTTGATTGAGCAGAAATTAAAAAATAAATTGTTTTAAAATAAATTTTCACCATGCCCAAGAGTGTGATGTTGAGAGGGCACCCCTATTTGGTAAAGGATGTAGCATTCACAAGGTGGTTGAGAGATTTGCTGGACATTTGCTACCTGCCAGGCTAAGTGCTTTACAAATACTATTTTATTACCATTGAATTCTTAAAATGGCATTATAAGGACATACTATAATGATTGACACTTTATGAATGAGGACAATGAAGCTCAGAGTGGTCAATACAAGTTGAGATTTAAACCTAGTTGTTTGATTCCAAAGCTATGATGTCTGTGTAACACCACACTGCCATCACCAAATATAACATAGCTAAAAAGGCAGTATCTGGACTGTGCCTCAGGAAGGGACTGAAATGAGGGGTGATATAAGCAAAGCACCAGGATAGTCACAAGATAATGTGAACTGTGTCTTAATGCAGCACTTCTCAAATTTTAATAAGCTGATGGATCATTTGAGAATGTTGTCAATTGCAGAGTATGACCCAGTAGGTTTGGGCTGGAGCTTGAGATCCTGCTATCTACAACTGCCAGTGATGCCAATGTTTCCCATCCTCAGCCCACACTTGAGTAGCCAGGCACCCATGCCCAACTGGTTCAGTACCACGGAGAGCGGAACAGGTAGGTTACCATTACCATTTTTTCCACTATTTCAGTCAAACCTCTACCGTCTTCTGTGCATAGATTCTTGTAACAAAACACACAGTCAGAAACTTTTTTGAGAAAGTACTTTCTGATTGCATGCAGTCATGAAATGATCCTTTCCCACATTTGGTACGCATCTGTCTAAAGGAAAGAATTGGGGCTTTAGAAGAAAGACTTTTTTAACTTGTATGCTGCTAGTAGTGTTCCTTAGGTAAAAATATTCTAATCAGGCTTATCATCAAATAAGGGGACTAATACAGAATTTATAAAATATTTAAGCAATAGTATCAGCTGCAAAGTTACTATTTGAGAGGAGTTAGCACTCTCACTTGCATGTTTAATGAAATAAACGTCTTTCTGCTGCTAAATATGCTGAATTGTTAGTCAATTGCCCATAATGAGAAAGAAAAATAAAAAATGTGCCAAAGTACTATTAAAAATCATGGTGAAATATAAACGACCTTAAAATTTATTTGTAAATGTATTTCTGCTACCCTTTTCTTTCCCCTGTATTCCTTCTGCATGATTCCAAATGTTAAAGATAAAATCAGATAGCTGATTTTCTTTAATTGACTGTCTTTTTTTTACCCCTTACTTTGAAACAGCAACTATAGCTTCTAGCAGAGATACCTTCGGGGCCTTGAGACTATCAATCTGTTCCACAGCTGGAGCAAAATAATTCAGATAAGAATCTAGCAAACAATTGCATTTGTTTTCCATTGAAGATTAAAAAAATTTTTTGTTTTGATTGAGGACCTCTTTTCAGGTCTGGAGATGCTATGGGCTACATTTACAGGAAAAGAAAATGGGGATAATCACACAAACTTCCCAACACTCCATCCCATAGCCTTGTTACATGATCTACTTACAATACTTATTCTTTTTATTCCAATATATATTTTCAAAATGAATTTACTGAAAATTTGTTGCAATCCATTGGGCTTACATTTACAGCATACCAGGAGTGAAAATGTAGATCTTCATATTTCAAAAATTTTCTCAAGTTAATTCTTGATTCCACAGGAAGAGTCTTATTTTTCACTATGCTAGATAACATTAAAACAAGTTTGGTGTGTGTGTGTGTGTGTGTGTACGTGTGTGTGCATGTGTGTGTGTTTAAACATATATTGAGAATCTATGTCACAGGTGAGAGGAGTCTTACATGTGTTGTTCCATTCAATTTGCACAAAGACTTAGTTCCTGCTTAAGGAATGGAAGAAATGAGGTTCAAAGTCCCTCTGTTAATAGCGTTTGCAGGTAGTTGAGCTTGAATTACAGAGATGAGTGCTGTCTTCCCATTGTACACTCTTATAAAATGGGCTTATTCTAGTGGAAATTTACAAATCTTGTAAGGACAGGGTAAAAATATTATGTGTGAAGTGCAGTGCAGCCTGATGGTGAGATGTCCCATCCATTACTTCAAAAGCAGATATGGAACTAAATTCAAAATCCATTACCAGCATGTTATACTCACTAGACTTTTTTTCCCCCCAGATGGAGAGACACTGGCCATTAGCAAAGATTAAATAATTTACCTGAGCTTGCCCTGAGCACTCAATGCCAGGAACGATCTTGGGAGTTGCTTGGTCTACTGAATTGTAGATAACTCTCTATTTATAAAACTTCTAATCTTAGTCTTATTTGAAACAAATAATTATTTTAAAAAGAAATGTAAATAATTCCCTTTTGGTGGTCTCATGTAGTCCATTTCTGCTTCTTTTTTGGCTGAATCACTAAAATCTAACTTCAGAAATGAGGGATCGTCAATATCTGTGGCCATAGGAATGGGATTATTTTTTCTTTCATGGCCCTTTTCACTTCCTCTTTAAGGAAGGAAGGAAGGAAGGCTCTGGTATTCAATGTGTAAAATGGTTAGATGACCATTTAAAACGTTTCACCACTTGTATAACATACAATATCATGTTTGATGATCTCTATGGACTCTAAGAACCTGTTATTCATTCCCCAGGAAGCTAGTGAACATGACCAAGAGATGTTTACTCTCAGGAGCTTTATAGTAAAAAGTGGTTTTAAAAATACATAGAGACAACTAGGAGAAAGTCCCAGTGAAATCACACTGCTTTGGTGGAGTGCCTCGACAAATGTGTGAGAAAACTAAGAGAATTAAGCAGGTGGTTGTGGGCTAAAGACTACTAGTTGCAGGTGGGGTGAAAATAAAACTACTGCTGTGACTTCTTTCTTCACCTCCCTGCCTACTCCAGTTTTTTTTTTTTTTTAACATGTTGGTTGTGAAATTTTTACTAAAAGTGCCAAATCTCCAAACTCTTTAAGATTGAACCACAAAACTCCCATATCTACCGTCTCTCCTCATTGCCATACCTGAATTCCAAAATGTAAAGTTTTTATACGGAAGGCCTCCCCCCACGCCCCCTCCCCCCCACCCCCCCAAATACACAAACACACTTCACCGGAACCCCATACTTGCTTTCTAGTCCATCCCTTGAAATACATTCCGGATGCACACAGGTGTACCTCACTCCCAGTGCTGGAGCTGATGTGCTCAGCACATGCCAGTGTCATGGCTGGAATATCTAGTAACCCAGAATTTTACAAGAACCTTTATTTACTGAATTGACCTGCATATAATAAAATCACCACTCTGTCTCTGCCAAATGGAAGGTAATTACCATATCGTTTTACTCTATGAATAGGGCAGTCTCCACTCACTGGACGTTTGGGAGCAAGGAGGAGTAACCTGTACTCCTCATTGACTTTGATGTTTGGAGTTGAACGTCAGCACCATTCATCAAAGCTTTCAACGATCTGGTTCGCCCTTGTCAAGGCCTCCTGCCCATAACCCTCACCCCCGAGCCATCTCTTGGAGCCCTTTCAGAGGCTGACGTGAGACTGACCGGTTAGACGCCCTAGGGCGGTGTAGACAGAGGGGGCGTTCACAGGGTCAATTGGAGCAGTTTGTCTCCGCTCGCGCAGCGCCCGAGCAGCCCGCCAGGGGGACCCCGACCCGCCCAGGCGGTGCCTGATAAGAAAGAGTCTGAGGGGCGTGGGGCCGAGGCGCCTGCTCCAGGAAAACCGGGAATCCGCGGGGGCTCCCCTATTGCTCCAGGGGACTGGCGGGGCGCCGACCTCGGCTCTGGGACCTGGGGTACCACCACAGCGAGAGGCGCGCCCCACGGGTGGGTGTGTCCGTTTCCACCCTCTGGCCTTCCAGCCCAGAGAAGAGCTCCTGAAAGCGGGCATTTTGTTCCCACAGATAGGTTTTGTCTGCGGTAATCCCGGCTCCAGAAGTGCAACTTTGCGGCCGGGTCACTCGTTGAGGGACTGGGGACCTGGGAGGGGGAAGAGCGGATCTGGTCTGCATCATCGAGGAGGAGGCGGGCTGCGAAAGCGGGGGCAGCTGGGCGGGGGGAGTTCCCACGGGTGGTGGGCGGCAACGAGATTGGCTCGGACCTCGGTCCGGATCATGCGGTGACGCTCCTGGAAGCCCTCCCTGCCCCCCCGTCCCCCGCCCCCTGTCCCCAGCCCGCCTCTTCCGCGCTTAGAGCGTGAGGTTTGGTTGGGATCTTTCTGGAGCCGAGCAGAAAACTTTTCCCCTCCCAGCCCCCGGGTCCCTTTTGTCTTTCTCGGAGGCGGCGACGACGCCCGAGCTGCGAGTCGCGCGCCGCACCCGGTGACCTCCGAGGGCTGGCGCGCTCAGGCTCCTGCGCTCGATGGCTGCAGCCGGCGGCCCCGCGACTCGCGGAGGGCACAGGCAGTGGCGCGTCCCCAGCCCCGAGGCCGCCGCCGCCCCCCCGGCTCGGGGATAGGGGCGCCCCCCACCCTCCTCCGCCCGCCCCCTCGCCTGACTCATCCGCCCGCGGTGGCCACGCCGCGTCCGCTGCCCGAGCCCCGCGGGGATGGGTAGGGAGTCCGCGGCTGCCCGCGGCTGCCGAGATTCCCGCTGACGCCCCCGAGCCTGCCGCCTCCTTCGCTTGTCTCTGGAGGCGCCCGACGTCCCAACTGATCCTGCAGTGCGAGTCCGGAGAGGCGACTGGACCCCTGAGGCCCCGCGCTCAGGACAGGTGAGGGGGAAGGGAAGGGTGCTGCCGGGGGCGGGAGGTGGGTGGACAGCCACAGCAGCCTTAGCGGGGCGCTTCTTCACCCCCACGCCCCCTGCTTCAGCCACCAGAGTTGGGGTAAACATCGTCTCCCGAAGTTTGGGAAAGGAACCAAGTCCGCCATCAGTTTCGGACTCCCCAGCTCAGAGAGCGCGAGACAAGCTTTGCGGGGCAGCAGCCTCCGGTAGCCCAGAGCCTTGGAGCGCCTGGCTAGGTTTCTCCGAGCTACACCCTCCTTTGTCTCCGTTCCAGAGAGTCAGCATTCTCTGTAAAGACGTCCACAGCGTCAATTTATAGTAGTCCTTGGCAGGAGCAAAGTGTAGTCAAGGTTTCCTAAGGCAGTATCTGGTAGTAACTACATGGGCGAAATGCAGAGGCGAAGCAATTATTCGCCAAATTCAGCATTACTTTTCTCCCTGTATAGTCATTTGGTCTGTCCTCGGGAAAAAGAGCTTAGGGTTTGCAAGATTTGCTTCATTAATCATTCTTTGGCTATAATTAATTGTCCAAGCCAGCTTTTCACATTGTGTAGGTGCGAGCTCTCTGCGTCTATGTACTGTCCTTCGATTTTGACTGAGAAGTGTATGTGTGTGATATTTGTAATAAAAATGATTCATTATTCGGTACCAGGCACTGGTAATGCCAGAAAGTCACATGCTTCGCATATATGTAATTTACTAATTGGGGTCGATCCCAGTACACCTTAGTCTGGTGTATTTCAGAACTAAATATTGCACTAAAGTGTCTCTTAACCTTGTTCTTTCTTCTGGAGACCTTCGAAGTACTTGTGGACAACTGTATATATAGAACACATTTAAGGAATCGACAACTATTCTTCTTATTTGTCAGTAAGAATATTGAACTCTTCTGGATATGCAGTGAAACCAAGTTCTGAGGTACACTCTCCGAGGAGCTTTATACATAAATATTACTGGCTCCTGTAAAAGCTATTCTCTGTGATGGTTTGTCATGACTTGCATTATAGAAATTCTTATTATCAAATGACCTTCAGTTTGTTATTTGGCTACTGATACTAGAATATAGTACCATTTTGCGAAAAGAAGACTCAATTTTGAAACTTTTTAAACCTTTGTTTTTCTGCTACTGTTTATCTATATAGAAGCATCTGCTTGTAGTCTCATGCTTTTCAAACAGCTTAAGTGAAGAATAGGAGTCCTTCTAAACAGAAAATAATATTTTCATTAAGTGGAAACTATAGTGAAGTGGCTTAGCAATGTAATGTTATGAGATTTTTTTTTTTTTTACTCTTAAAAATATATACTGAAGTGTTAGGAATGATTTTCTCTACCCAAGTCCTACTAGAGAGCTCATAATTATGGGATAATTTAGCTGTAATTTGTAACCCTGGTTATAATTAGCTTTGTATCCTAGGCTGGGAAAGCCTTCAGTGAAAGAGCGTGTTGTTGTGTGGGAAGTCTCTGTGTGTGATTTCCAGGCAGTTGGCACAGAAAGGCTTTACCTGTTGCTTCTGAGCCTGGTCCAGGTAAAGGTATGCGCTATCCCAAAGGCACCTGTAATCAGAAGGGATTCTTCAGGATAGATCATTGTATGGAAGGATGGCGGCACTTGTTATTTTAACTTGGAGGAATTTTTAGTGAAGCTTTTGAATGCTCCAAGGGCTAGATTGCTGTAGTCACACTTGGGTGGTTTCAGCATTTTGACAGTAGCTTATTGGCAAGAGGAGAACTATTGATACATAGGGGGAGTGAAGCTGAATTGATTGTTTAAATTCATTCATTCCCTTGAAGATTCTCAGCATAAAGGAAAAAAATACATATTTAGCTTAGGAAAATAGATAAGAACAAAGATAAAAGCAGATGTCACCTTTTACATTTCTTAAGCAAAATTATGTAGAAGATGAATTAATAAGTTGTCGTAATAGTGCACTTTACTTACTAAACAGAATGTAGAGTCTAAAAGGGAAGGCAGTTTTAAAAGAAATCTCATTGATTGTTACTCTCCCTAAATAGGAGACAGCACAGAGAGTCCTCCTCAAGCAAAACACATTTGGAAAATAACTTGTGTAGAGACCAAGAAACAAATCTGCAGTGAGATGGACCCTTCATTTTATCAAGGAGTATATGATTTGCAGTTTTGTTAGGACTTAAGACAGGTTTCGTCCACTAAGGTCTGTTATGTGTGCAAACACTCAGAGAACACGGATGGACAGCTGTTGTGCCCTGCTAACCGATGGACTCCTCTAACAGCCAAAGATGGTGAGGAGAGGGCTGGAGAGTGTCCCACAGATCACTGAGGACCTGGGATGGTGCTTGAGCATCAGGGTCTGGTGTACACCAGTGGGTTGCATAGGACACTGGATGGAGAGTTGGGAAACCCAAGTTGTTGTCCTGGCCAAGCTGCTGAATACGATCTGGCTGTGGATATGTTCTTTGGCCTTTCTGTGTGTGCTCCCATCTCCTCATCCTCTCATCCCCTCATCCCCTTTTCAGCAGATCAAGGGCTTTGGACCATGATCTTCTGTCCTCTTTTCAAAATGTTATATGATGAGTTCCAGTGGAATTGAGAGGGAGAAATCAGAATGTAACGTGTGAAGGGTGCAGTTAGTAGAGTTTGGGTCAGGGGAAGACAGGCTGGAGACCATGCTGGGCACAAGGAAAGAGTAATAATGATGCTAATACGAGGTAAGGGGGCCTCTAGCATCTGGCCCATCATTGATTATCTGAACTTATAATACGTAATAAAATAATAAATACAAATTTTTGCTTAGTACTGGATGGCTTTTTATGAGTTGTCACAAAGAATGGCAATTGATTTTTCACAACATCCCCAAGAGGTAATTAGAGTGGAAAGGTGCCGAGGCCAGGACTGATAATGCAAAGCACGTTTGCACCAGTGCACCTCATTGCCTTTCTGCAGAATTGTAGAGATGGGAGATGCTAGAACATGCTTTAGAAACCCTGTGTTAATGGGCCAGAGTGCTAAGGTTAGTGTCAGATTTTAGTGGAGGTTCAAATTTCTGAATAAAACTTTAGGTTACATTCTGGAAGATAAGTCTGCAATTCTGAGATTGAGACCTCCTGAAAAGTCTTGACTTTTACTGTTGATGTTTAGTCTGATTATTTCTGTGTGCCTCCTCCCCCCTCACCTTCCCAAGCAGGAATTCTGAGGATTTGACAATTACGGAGTCACTGATAAGACTCTTCCAAGAGCTTTGAGTGCAGATGGGAAAAGGAAATTCTCATATAAAGGTGGGGATTTGGGGACATAGTACTGTTAATAGGATATGTTCTAGTAGCAAGCTGTGCTCTGGAGACTTTGTCACTGTGGGTAAAATTACACAGGAGTCATAAGAATGTGAGCAAGGTGTGAAGATGGGCATCTATACATTCCCTCCTTCTGCACCCTCATCTCTGCCCTAAGTATTAAGTGCACCACCAAGGGTGAGAAAGCTCTCCCCTAACCCTGCCCCTTCCTGTGTTCTTCGTGAAGGGAGGTGGTCAAGATTCATCTGATTATATGTGTGAGCAACCTGTTTTTAACTAGCTTAAGCAAAAAAGGATTTATTGGCTCATGTGACTGGAAAGTCCAAAGATGGACCTTGCTTCAGTTATGGTAAGAACCCAAAGCCTCATGCAGCTTTGTCGGGGTCCTTTCTCTCTCTCCCCATTTCTCAGCTCCGCTTGTCTCTGGGTCAGCTTCATTCTGAGGCCCCTTTCTATGTACTAGAAATCTGACTGTCAGTAGTTCCCAGCCTGCATTCTTGGGCTTTTGAGACATAGAAAAGAGAGGTCTTATCTCTTCGAGGTCCCATTCATAGAAATTTCCTGGAAGAGCTCTGATTGGCCCTGCTTCGGTGGTCACTGAATCATTCCACACCCATCAAAGAGTGCAGTATGTTAGTCTTGAACTAGATCATGTGCCCCATGCTGTGTATGTGGTGCCAGTGGTGGGGTGGGGAGGTGGAGGCTGATAAGGACACCACGATGGACAGTACCACCAAGATCACATAGAGGTGTGGCTCTCTGAAGCTGATGATGCTGCTAATCAAAAACAACACGTCTATTATTGAGGGGAACTGCCCCCTCCTTTTTTGGCCCAGACCCCTAAACAATGATGTGGAGTTTGCACATGGAGGCAACTCAGGTGCCCAAGACCATGCAAGGTCCAGAAGTCGGACCTTCCTCCCAGCCAAGGCAAAGCCCCATGACCAAGTAACATGATCCATGTGTAGACTTTGATTAAGGGGGTGTGGGTGCCAGATGAGAAGCCCACCGTTTATCCATTTCCATATACTTTTAGTAAATATCCCTGTGCTTTATTTCCAGCATGGTGATTTCATTATCAGAAGCCCCAGTGATCTGGAGATCATGGGATTGGAGATCCCCTACTTTGGGCACTATAAATCTAGCAAAAGTTTGAACAGGAAGATGAAGTGATGAACACAGAACTGTTGTTCATGGAAATTCACTGAGTTTGTGGGAGATGGGCAAAGAAGAGGCAACAGGCATAGATTAGAGTTATCACTGAGGAGGCATAAGTTTATAGGTACCAAATTAGAATTTTGGCATGTGTAAGCGACACTATGAGAGTTTGGTAAGGGTGTATGTCAGGATAAAAGAGCATCTGTGTGGGCAGAGCATTTGTAGGATGAAACAGATCAGGAAGGACCAGACCAGGAAGACCCGCTGGACCAGCAGGTGAAAAGGCTGTGCATTGTGGGTAAGTTTATGACAACTGAACTGTGTAGAAAAGAGGCCAGTGGTCATTCCGACGGGCAAAACCTTCATATGTGTAGCACTGACATTTACCGAGGACCTACCTGTATGCCAGGTCCTGTGTTATATGCTTTAAAATCATTATATGATTTAAATCTCATAAAAGCCCTCCAGGGTGAGAACATAATAACTTGCTCAAGATTATATGGCCATTACGTGGTAGCACTGGGGATTCAAACCCTGGCAGTCCCAAACAAATACCCATGCTTTAATAGTCTGTGCGATACTACCTCTCAAGTCCATGGTTGGCATCCTGTAGATGAGGTTAAATTGAAGGCTGAGCCTTCTGACACGCAACCAAAGTGAAAGAGATTCCAGACGGGTTGGAACAGAGGTTATCCAGGCCAAGGTGCAGAGCATCTTAGCAGCAAAATGTACAGGAATCCCAAAGCAAGAGTAGGGCACACGTAGGTTCTTGGTTTTGGGTTTTGGGTATAGCAGGATGGGATACCCACGTGGATGGCAGTGGTACCAGGAAGTTGAACAGGTGGGCAGATCAATACAACACCTGGGGCCTGATTGTTGATCTGAGAACAAGAACTCTGCCATCTGTTCTGCTTTAAATACCCTTCCTGCTGTAAGGCAGTAAGAACATATATCGGGTAGCTCCTCAGAGGGAAGCAGGATTCTATTAGTTGTCAGGCACCATTAGGAAAGAAAAGAGCTAACATTTATTTGCAGAGTATTTGACATGTGTCTTAGATACATAATCTCACCAATTCTTCATTATAGTCCTGGGAGGGTAAATATTATGGCTCTTTTTTTTTCTTTTCTTTTGAGCCAGGAGCTCAAGGCTTAGAAAGGTTAAATGATCTGCCTGAGCTCCTGGAGCCAGACTGGAGATGAAGTTGCTGTCATGGAAACCCAGTTCTGTCTGAATCTAGATCTGATTCCAGATCTTCAGGGAGTCATTCCGGCCCTGGCAGGCAAGGTCAATGTCAAGTCTGGGCAATAGAAAGGGGGAAGTCAGCAGGGCATGTGGTTGTGAAGGGAGATTGGGAGCGAAATTTGAGTCATCAGATTGTGAGAGGGGAGCAGGTAATCTGAAGGGAGTTCTCCAGCAGGGTCATACCTGGCTTTGGCAGAGAACTTAATAATCCAGTAGGTTTTCTCCCCCTCAGTGCAGGATCGCTGTCATTATGCAGGACAGATACGTCAGCAAGTCAGATGTTTGGAAGGCTTAATTTTAGTCACAGATTTCTGGTGAAGGGAAGGGACCTTTGCCAGCTGCCATGGCCTGAATTTACCTTTATATGTACAGGTACTTTGCCCGGAAATATGATAGAGAGAGGGAGAGAGAGAGAGAGAGGTAGGGAGGGAGAGCACTAGCACATACTGAATACAGTAAGTATGTGGAACACACACCAGCTATAAAGGTCTCTACTTGAAGATACTCTAAATGAAACTGCTTACTAATAGCCTATGAATGGCATCATGTCATTCCCCAACAAATCCAAGATCAAACTTATATCTGCTTAGACACGTGACTGTAGATCTTGTTAAGTGCAGTGGACTGTGTGTGTGTGTGTGTGTGTGTGTGTGTCTATGTATATGATAACTGAAAAGGGAATGCGAAGGTATATAAAAATACATGTTTTAGGCACATTTGTGAGAACTTCTAGCCTATAGGGAGAGGTAAAACAACCATGCATAAAACTTTTAAAGCAACACAATAGAATAATATGATTTTAGAGGTAGAAGGATTTTTCAGAGAGCAATCAAGACCACAGTGTTAGCTAGTATTTTGAAATACAAACTTAATAGTAGCTGTGAAACATAAATGTTATGGAGAGTAAAAGGAATGGAACCTTCTAAAACCTAGAAGGCCAATCCGGGGAAGTTTCCAGGAGGAAGTGAGTTCTGATGAATCTGTATGAACAGAGAGATGAGAGGAGAGTACTCCAGGTAGGATTAAGAATTTATCAGTGCTCTCCAGCTAGAGACCACCAGGAATTACCTGTGGTTGAATAGGTTGGATTTGCAACTCGTTTCAGCAAGGGAGAAGGTATACCAAGGGAGATATGGGGCGTCTCAGTAAGAAGGCATTAAAAATTAATTATTATAAGATTTTAAGATTTGAGCTTGTGTTATATGATTTGGGAGGAGGTTTAAATAAGAAGCAGGGCTTTGCTCTGAGTTGAAGCAGGGAGAATCCTATGATTTTGTATCTTAATAGATTTTATCTAGAAGGAGACAAGACTAGAGAGGCTAACACTATTATTGGGAAGGAAGCGGCTGTTACTCATTAGCCAGGTTAGAGGGATATTGGTCATTTTGGACAATATCCACGTTTTTGTTTGTGTTCAGATATGATTACAGAGTGATCTTGTTCCTGTCCCGCACCATCATGGTCACAGATTGGCTTGTCTGGTGTTGACGTTCTGTGAAATTGTTTCCGTCCGACAGGAGAATATCAGGGCCTGGTTGTGAGCGTGAGGCCAGCTCCTGGATGTCAGGGGTGGCTCCGCTCTTTCATAAACTGGAAATCATATCCCAATGTGTTTCTGATTCCATACACCAGGCAAGATTTCCATTACAAGAAGGTCCTGTTAGGGAATGTTTCTTTTGGGGGTTATTGAGTTGATTTTCTTCCTATATTATAATGATTTCTTTAACAACAATGATTAAATGCCACTGTTTACCAGGTGCTCAGCTAGATTCTGTGGATGTCAGGATGACAAGGATCTCAAGAATTTCATAATCTGATGGGGAAGCCGGATGTAAACCCGTGGTTACAGGACATTGAAATAAAGCTGGTGGAGATATTAGAATAGGTAGAGAATATCAGAGGCTCCTGTGATGAAGGGAACGCTGAGAAGGAGCAAGCTGTTTTGCTAATAGTAAGCTAATTACAGAGGTGCCAATAGTTGGCGGCTGCTAAGGGATATTTTCCTTTTTGAGAATCAGCACCTTTGGGCTGAAGTGCAGGGTGAATCCGAGGAATCTCAGTATTCTCTCTCTGCTGACTTAGGCATAAGAGGGCCACAAATTTGGGCTCACTTGGCAAGCCACATATCAGATCAGCTGTGTGAACACCCCTGTGCCAGTGCTTATAATACGGTAGAGTTACTTAGCATTTCTTAAGAGATGTTATTACTTCTAATCATAAAAGCAATAAATGCTCCCAGTGAAAACTTTGGAAAATACATTAAGTATAAAAAAAAATCAGGGAGAAAATTTGCCTAAAATCCCATGACGCCAAAGCACCCATCATATTTTGGCATTTTCTTCTTCGTTTTTAATGAATTGTTTCCATAGTTAATAACATGTTACAGCCTGTTCTGTTTGCTTAACCTTATGTCCTAGATATTTTCTGACTTCTAGGCAAGCTTTATTAATGTCGGTATAATATTTGATTGTGTGGATACACCACAATTTATTAGCTGCTCTTAAAATTGGACCTTTAGGTGATTTCCAAGTATCTGGCATTATAAATGGCATTTGGATGAAATCTTTGTTCAAATTTCAGATTACTTCTCTAAGCGAGATCCGTGGAAGAGACTAATTCCTGGGTCAAAAGGTACAAATGTCTTAAGACTACTGATACTAAATGCAAAACTGATTTTCAGAATAGGTGAACTTGGGATGGACAGTGGATGGAAATACCACCTCGTCATGCCTGTACTATGGGTTCTATTTATTTATTTTTAAAGAAGAAAAGCTACCATTTTGAAATGAATAATGGTTTTTTTAACTGCAGACTTTTGTTTCTTTGTTATCCAAAGCGCTCTTGGATAATGTAAACTGTTACACTATTACGATTAACCAATCAAGTTTTAAAAATATATTTACACGTGTTCCTGATGATGCAGATTGAGGCACAAGACAGAGAGAAGATTAGCTCGTGAATAATTTTTTTTTTAAATCAGTAATATGCACATCCTGTGAGGGTGCTCTTCAGACCACACTGTTGAGATCCTGAAGTATCAGAGCCCCACTTTGCAGAGTGAACTTGGTCGTGCTCTGCCTCTGTAGCTCAGTGGCCGGGTCCTCCTAGTAGCAGGGTGTTGTATCAATTATGTTCATGGTCCCTACGCTGTTCAGAGGGACTGTAAGCCAAGTGAGGGCAAGCTTGTGCCTATTTTATTTATGGCTGTGTTCCCAGTAGGTGACCCTGGACCGGGTTGAGCCAATACACTGTATGTGATGTCCCAGCTAGAATATGAAAACCCTTGATATGTCCCCACTGGAGAACATCTGCTCTGTTAACACGGATTCCTCTCAAATAAGCCAAAGATCCTATATTTGGAACCTTCTGATTTTCTCCCCCCCCCCCCGATAAAAAACAAAAACAAACAAACAAAAAACCAGCCCCATCACTGTATCTAGTTTTCACAGTCACGAACATTGACTCATTCCATAAGAAGGAGGAACTTACATCTTCACTAGACCTCGGTAGGGTTTTTTGTTCAAAAACATTGCCTGAGACTGCAAGAGAGCTGTTAAGCTTACTAGAGTAGTCAATTTGAGGTGGGTTTTGAGTACCATTTCCAGTCTTTCCACAACTGCTATTTTTCTAAGAAAATAATACACAACTAAAATAAAAATAATTTTGGTTTTCTTCTAAAAGTTGGAGAACATTATAGATTATGATTCCATTTTCTTTCATGGATCTCAGTCAGTAATTTCAAACATAATTATTTTCATTCAGCACGAAATCATGATTCAGTGAGCTTCATTCAGGAGTTGCTGCTAAATTATACTTATGGCCCATTTTGTCAAATGTGAGGCACACCATATACAATGATAATGTAAAAAACCACATGGGAAATCATGACCCTTCTATTGTTTGCTTCCTGATTAGACATGGATAGGAGAGTCAACTCAAGCTCTGTAATAATTAAGTAATAATTAATAATTAATTCCATAAATATGAGCTGGCAGCTGGGGATAGGGTAGGGATCAAAACCAAGGTTGTGGTGAGGTTACATTCTAGATAGGGGAGACAAACATGGCAGGTTCAGATGTGGAGAGTAAAGGAGTCTGACATAACAGCATCTGGGTTTTGTAGATTCCATGATCAGGGAAGATGCCTCTGTGTTTGAGGCTTTTGGGCTGATACCTGCAAGATAATAAGAGCCAGCCTTGCATATTGGGGGAAGGGAAGGCTTTATTTTCATTGTACTTGAAAGCTATTAGAAGGTCTTTTTTTTTGGAGCATGATGTTTAAGGTCATTTATTAAAAGTAAGGTGTTGGGAGCAAAAGCAACATTCATATTAGGAACTCAAGATGTACCATACATCATTGCACGGCTGAAGACGTTCTGTATATAGTATATCCACCTTCAAAGAGTGTTTAATATAAATAAAATATTAAATAGTAATATAAATATACCTCTCTCAGTAGAATATAAACAACTTAGTCAGTCCACTGCACATTTTTGTGTTATGTGAAGCTTGTAGTTTTTAACTATGTGTGTCATAGTGACTTATATGTTGTACACATTCAAGAAATGTTTGCCAAATTAATTATATTTGCTCTTCTGTGATGTCAGGGGCAAAAAATCACTGTGAGATGCAAAATCACATTTAAGACACAGACTTTTTTGGAAAAGACTAAATCATTCCTTTGGAAATACTTAAAGTGTGCGGGGCACCTGGGTGGCTCGGTCGGTTATGCGTCTGAAGGAAGCTGCTGGGGATCCTTTGTCTCCTCTCTCTGTTTCTCCCCTCTGCTCATGCTCTCTTTCTCTCAACATAAATAAATAAACTTAAAAAAAGAAAATATTTGAAGTGTTAATTTTTACTCTGAATATTGATAATACTTAAAAATTATATTCAAAGTGTTAAAAATGAAACATTGTAAATAAAAATATAATACACAGATATAATTATCTTCTTTACGTACTCCCCCTCCCCCCCGCATCTGTGCCATATAGGCAGAAATTTCTGGAAAGTCCACATGGTGGTCTTATCACGCCTTCTTTGACACATGTGGAAATTCCTTATTTATTTTGTGAGGCTCCCAGTTCTCGAACTAATCTCTGTCCAGAACTAACCCTGTCCAACGCCTGCATAGTTGAAAAGAAGACAATAATAGCATGTAATTAGTGATGTTTCTTAGTGAGTATTTAGCTCAGTGTCTTTGGGGAGATCTAGTTCACAATACACTTGAGTCATCTGACGTTTTTGGAGAGCATGCTGTGTGTCAGCCCTGTGGAGCGTGTGGGCTTCTCTGGAGGGGCTCACAGTCTAGGGGGCGCCAGAAAGACTAAGTACTAGAGAGAGCGTAACAGCTTTGAAAGATAATACACGGGTCTCCCTGAGTCCAAGCTTGGGGGAAAGGGGGTGATAGGGAGGGAGACTGTGCACTACTAATTCACAGATGCCTTAATTTCAGAATTTGGTTAAGTGAGTTTTTTTAAAGGCAAATTACAAAAAGATGACAAAGATGACGAAGATCGCACATGCCATCCATCTCCAGGTAACAAGGCCACCTGCATGCTGGTTCTCATTTCTGCTGGTACAGCCCTGGGGAGTTTCTGTTCTCCTGCCCCAGCTGCTGGAAGTTCATTTCTCATTTGGTAGGAGACCTGACTGGCGGGCCCCTGGGACTCAACCCCACCTGCCACCCCATGAACTGAGCCCTTTCTTCTTCAGTGGGGGTGGGGGTGGGGTTGGGGGGTCGGTAGCAGTTTGTGGGGAGGTGCCTCTTGGCTTCCTGCCTTGGGGTCCAGAGACATAAGCTCTTCCTCATCTCACTGCTCCTCTCTGCCCTTCATAGGCTCCTGTAGCTGTAGATGGGTGCTGCTGTCCTCTTGATTTCTCATACAGCACTCATTCATTCCTTTATTCATTCATTCAGTACCTATTTTCTGAGTGCCTGCAATGTCCTGTTTTAGGCCCTGGATATCTAGCAGGAAGCAAAGCTCCTCTCCTTAGGACTCCTACGTTCCAGTTGGAGGAGACAGACAATAACCTATAAATTATTGTGACAGATAATAAGAAAAATAAAGCACGGCCTACAGACAGAGAGCAGTTGGGATGGGGACTCGTGTAGTATTGGCATGGAGAAGTCCTCTGACATTTGAAGCAGACACCTGAATGAAGGGAGGGAGGTAATCATTTGAGTGTCTGGGGGAGGAGAGCACCGGGCAGGGGAACAGGAAGCATGAGGCAAAGCAGAGGCAGCCTCCCAAGTGGGAGGTGCCTTGGAGTGTTTGACAGCAAGGAGGCCAGCTTGAGGAGATCAAAGTAGAGGCCCCCGGAGTGCCGTGGGACCACGAAGGAACTTTGGATTTTAATCTGAGTCACTTGGGAAGCATCTGCCAGTCCTAACCTGCAGTGGGGGCTCTGCTGAGCCCAGCCCTCACCATCATTACTAGTCCCAGAAGGAAATATGCAGTGAGTGGAGGCCTAGGTTCACCATCTGCAGGCCCTGCCTGATGGGTCTAAACTGTAATTCAAGGTTCTCAGAAATCATGAGATCAAAAGAGAGTGACATTGATAAAGACCTTGAAGCAAGACTAACCAGAGGACTCTAAAGCCCATTGGCCATGTTTTATTTGGGGCATGTACAACATTTTATTGTGGCTTGAAAGCACTGTGTATTCACAGATTGAGAGTACGAGAGCTGTGAGGAGTCATTTTCATAAAACAGTGAGAAAGCTGAGGCCTGGAAAAGCAGTTCATTTTTTTTTAGAAGTCTGCCTACTAAGTGCAGGGGCAGAGACAAGATTAAAATCCAGCCCTTTCTTCTCCTAATCTTGGCCTCTGGATGGCACACACATGTTAAGGAACAGAAAATCTGTGAAATTTGAACCAAAATTACCCACTTAATGTTTATTAGGGCTGTCAGGTCAGAGACTTGGGGCATACCAAGGAAACCTTCTTAAATATAAGCATTGTTTGGTCAACGGATACTCATGGAGCACGTACTATGTTCTAGGCACTGACCATGTCTCGTGCTGGAGAAAATCTGTGAAAGGGATGGACAAGGAGCTTATCATCATCTGGTAGTGGGGCACAAAAAAATTACATCATAAATAAAGATGTGGTGATAAGTGTGATTAGTGCCACCAAAACAGGTTGCTAGGAGGAGAGGGTCATGGGTCAGTGGGTTAGTGAATGTTTCCCAGAAAATGTCTTGTAAGATGAGGCTAGAGACAAGAGGAACTTGTCTGGAGAAGCTATGCCAGGGAGAAAACCCATGCACAAAGGTTGAGGAAAGAAAGAGTGTGGTGTTTTGGAGGAACAGAAGGAAAGCACGGCAGGGGAGAGAAGGTGGAAGGAAAGGTTATAGCTGGGCAAAGGCCAGCATGAAGTGCTGTATGGAAAATGATAAGGGCTGGGTACTTGGCTTCCAAAGAGCAGACTTTGAAAGAAAGAGGAAATACATGAACTGCTTTACATTTAGACACCACTTGGGCAGTTTTGTGCTGAAGGTGCTGGAGGAGGCAAGAGTGCATGGAGGAGGAGACAACAGAGCCTTAGACTGGGTGACGGAAGTGATGTTGGAGATTTGTGGACAGAGTGAGGACAAGTTTTGTAGGCAGCATCAGCCAACAATGGTAACTGATAGCACGTGGAAATTGTAGTCTAGGATATGCCAAGATTTTAGCATGACCATGTAGATGGATGGTGGTATCATTTGCATAGATGAGGAAGACTTTTCATAAGGTTGGTTCATGAGTTCAGTTTTGGACTCATCACAGTTGAGATACCCATGAGGCATCCCAGGGAACAGAGCAAGTGGACAAAGTAGACTGATGGGTCTGGAGCTCAGATGTGAAATTTAGAATGGAAACATAAATTTGAGAGTTATGAGCATGTAATTGATAATAAGTCGTGGAGTGAATAGAGTCTGAGCAAAGAAGGTGACTTAGGACCATGCTTTGGGGATTTCCATGTTTAAAGGTGGTTAGAGAACATAATAGGAAATAGCGGCCCTGGAGGTAGAAGTAAAGCCATGGGTGTGATATCAGTGATGAAGGGTACATGATATTAGCAGGAAAGCTTTGTTTGCAAATGTCCCTTACTGAACACTTTCTGAAGATCTGGGTTCAATTTCTTTCTCCAGTTTAATCTCCCAGATGTAGCATAGCCCTCAAAGTTTTGGGTGAAATGGAATTAGAAAGTACAGAGAGTCGTCTTCTTTTTGAATTTCATAGTTATTGGTACTCAATTCGAACAGAAAAATGCACAAGTTATTTCTTCACAATAAAATAAGGATAGAGTAGCACATCTGAAGGTCAGTTTCATTATCATGCTGGTTACCAGTCTATTCTCTTATCAACTTCACTGCTGCCTTCTATTTGACTAGGTCTTTATTCTTTTTTTTTTTTTAATGTTTATTTTTGAGAGAGAGAGACACAGAGCACAAGCAGGGGAAGGGCAGAGAGAGAGGGAGACACAGAATCAGAAGCAGGCTCCAGGCTCTGAGCTGTCAGCACAGAGCCCGATGCGGGGTTTGAACCCACGAACCGTGAGATCATGACCTGAGCCGAGTCAGACGCTTAACCAACTGAGCCACCCAGACGCCCCAGTCTTTATTCTTTTTAAAGCATTTGAATATACTTCTAAATTCTAAAGCATATATTTTAAAGCATGTCATATATTAATTTTGTGATATATGTTTTTAAAACCACAAATAGAAACTTAAGCTACTTCATGTTCCAGGACACTATAAAAAAAGTATATAATTTAAGAGAATTGCTTGAACATCTAGCTGAAGACTCAGAGGATTACGTTGGCTCTTATTACTAATGCATTTTTAGCTCATTAAAATGGAAGAGAAAAGACACCTGTTGTTAGAGGTTACTTTTAGCCTCTCCATTTGGGAGCTTAGTTTAGCCCATTCAGTATGTGGTGGTGGACTCTGAGGGAGCATTCACATCCTCATTCTTATTTTCCTAAAGGGAAAAACAGTGGAGAGTCACCAGCAGTACATGACATTAATGTGCAAAAATTGAAAATCACCTTTGTCAAATTAGAGATGATTAACTCTAATGCAGTCTTCATTTTTTATATTTTTTATTATATTATTTAAGATTCAGGAACAGCCTTATGTATAAGATGAAGTTATCAGAGCACTTACTAATGCTTTTTATGTCTATAGTACTTTCTTAAGTTATGATTGAAAAGTATGAAACAAAAACTCTCTGGACTCTGAGTCCTTTGGAAGTTACCACCCTGCTGCTCAGCGTCTCCTGTGACAGTGAAAGCCTTTAGTATCTCCTTTGGTACCTTTCTCTTCTTATTTGAACGCTTACAAGGGCAACTTTTGCACTGGTTCTATCCATGCTGGCCTAAGTGTCCATCAGTTATATAAGACCTTTATCAGCGGTGCAGTGCCCGATACCCCTTGCTGTATTTGATGATCCATCCATCTTCTTTCTTGCCCCCAACCAAAAAAAAAAAAAAGAATGGAAAAAAAATCTGCCTTTTAGTGAACCATCTCTGTAGATAACCCTTGAGGAGAGGAGCTGAGCTGTCTTCCATTTTTGGAGAGGACTTTTATAAGTACTGGTGGACGTGGACCTGCCCTTGGATCCGTATGGCTGGTTACCGAGGTTGCGTGAAGAACAGCTCTCTCCCTGGGTTACCGTGCTGGCGACTCCATTAACTTTTCTCCAAGTCCAGTGCTCTCTGGATGTCAGCCGTCTTCCTGTGGCAACTGCTGCCCATTGAGTGGCAGTCACAAAGCTGCCAGATAAACATCATCATGCGATATTATCCCTAGATAATGGGAGGTCAGCCTTTTCTTTCTGCTGAGATGCGCACATGAAAAGCAGCTTGTGCAAAGAGTCAGAGTGTCATTTTGAAATTTAAGCGTAGGGGCCAGGAAGGTTTATTTGGTTTTTATTCTTTGGGTTTTCTATGGTTTATCTAATAGGACTTGGGGAATTGCTAACCAAAGGTTATCATTTGAAAGGCTGGCCAACTGACCTGCCTGGAGCTTCTCTGAGTGGGATTCCATCTCTGATCTGTGCTCTCTCTTAACATTCATGCTGGAAACCCCTGATACCTGGCTCCCTGGCCAAAGTGGCTCTCCTTCAGAGATATTTTTAAAATATATAGCCAACTTTTGATTATCTGAGCTATTTATGATTTAAGTGAGATTTGGGAGGGGGGGGGAAGAGAATCCCATTGCCAGGGATAACTTGATAATCACTGTAGAATTTCAGCCTTACCACCTAAAAGCTCTGTGATCTTGGTCAAATTGCTTAACCTTGCCGAGCCCCAGGTTGCTTATCTGTAGCATGAGAACGATCTCCTTAGAAGGGTTTATTCGGGTTGTAAAATCAGGTAAGTAAAAGGTCCGGCAGAGTGTGTGACTCTAAGTGGACACCGCCTAGTGAGGTCTTTTCTCTCCTTTGACTCTCACCAGGATGACCTTGCTTTGTACACCTGCTCTGTGTGAAGCAGCCATTAGCTCCTTCTGGATGTGGTATCCTTGCAGGGCTGGGGGAGTGAAGAGGGAAGCGCTCTTCCTTCTTCTAATCCACCTCTTCTGTAGACTCTTCCTGTGCCTCTCTCGGGAGAGTTGGATGCATCTTCCAGAACTTTCAAGGTGCCTTACACATGCCAGCAGCTCAGCCCAATCCCCTGAGAATGGCTTGTCTCCCTTTTGTCTCTCCCAAACGCAGGGGTATAAGTAGTAAAAATGGCCCTAATGTCTCTTTCAGGACAGTAGAAAGAATTGAATGGAGAATGGAATTTTTTTTTTCTGTTAGTGGAGTTACCACTAGTGATGTCACCAAAAAACAGAGCCCGCTTCAGTTCTGTTGTTGCAGAGTTGTGCCCTTGCCTTTGGGAGACCAGTGGAGTGAAGAAAGGCTGCAGCCTCATGAGAAGTACCCCCGTCCTGTGCCCAGGCAATGTCTCCCTCCACTTGCTTGGGGGAGGGGCAAGGATGATGCACCAAGCAGTAACGTTTCTGCTATTCAGTCTGCTGAGTTTGGGCTATTGTATTTCTACTGTTAAGTTCTTTATCTGTGCCCAGGCTCCCGAGGGCACCTGACCTCAGACAGGAAGGAGACCCTGTCACCTGATGAATTGTGTGAGCCCCGCAAGGCCAGGTGTGATGTCTTATTGTGTTTACGACTCCTCTCAAAAGGTTGTGGAATTGTCAAATTAAGTTGAATTAGGACAGCAGTTCCCGGGTGCGTGGGAGGGGTCGTGAGGTGTCTGTACTGTAGTTGTGCTTTGATTGGAGGGTCTTATCAAGGGGAAGGTATTAACTAATTCAGAGGAAGAGCCGCTGTATACTTGCACATTTTCTTCCTCATGATTGCTGAGAAGTCAGCAATGCCATCCTGAGGAGAGTGAGACACTGAGGCAGTGAGTCTGGGCATGCTGGCATTCTAAAACGTAGCCAGCTGGGAATATTGCATGACAATAGATAATCCAGTCTTTTCTTGGCCTTTTTCATTTTGATGTTTTGAAACATCCGTGAAGCCATCTTAATAAGATTGAAAGCTGAACATTTGAACGCCTGGCAGTGGCTAATAATCCGGTCCCGATAGCCATCAGATCTCATCAGAACTCATCAGAACTAGATAGTGCTTTCCGGGTCTCTCTGAGGATTCTGACCGATAGATTCTGAGCTGTCATGCTTGAAACCCACTAAGTGTTCTCAGTTTTAATTTTTAGTGTTTTAGTAAATCACATTTGGTTGGGATAGAGATAAAAACGAATATCAAGAAGTGCTGAATAATTTCTTTATTATGAGTACAAATGATTATTTTTCCATTTCTAAATTTTTCTGAATAGTTCTGATAAATAGTAAAACTTGGAAAGAGCCAATAGACCCAATGTAATTTATAGGAATAACTTATTCAGATAGTCCAAAAAAAGAAGAAATCACTTCTTAAGTATTTTCTGAACATTAGTTGTTTTTATCAGGGCTTTATATAAAATAACTTTACCCTTTATGAAAGTATTTCCTCTCATTTATTAACATTTGCCATGTTACTAAAGATTTTGTTAACATACTTTTCAAAAAGCTACACGATATTGTTACCTATATTTTTCATTAATAATTTTTAAATAATAAAAAAGGAAATATTAATTTTTGTGACTAGAGTTTTCCTTTGCAATTTCCTTGATTTAGGAAAGAAAAGCATGTCTCCCAGATGTCTCATTGAGTACTTTGGCATTTCCTATCAAGCTTACACTTGAAGTGATGATTAAATCATGCCGAAGTGAACTTGCCAGGGTGGGGGTGGGGCAGATAACTCTCCCCTGAAGTTTTCTGATGGAATCTTTTTCTTTTCCTCTTGTTAGAAGCTTTAGTGTATCAGACAGTTCAGGATTAGTTTTACTTTTTTCTCACATATCACAAATGTTTATATTTGGAGTACATTTACTTACTGTCTTTTTGCAAACGGATTTCTATCACAGCATCTCATCCACTGATAGAGAGAAACATGAGAAAACCATTATGTCATTTTTAATACAATCTTTTGAATGTAAATATAGAAGAAAGCAGTCAGGAAAAAAGCAATCTTTTTTTTATGGGTTTAAAAAATTTATTTTTTTATTTTTGACAAAGGGAGAGCACAAGCGGGAGAGAAAGGGAGACACAGTATCCAAAGCAGGCTCCAAGCTCTCTGGGCACAGAGCTGGAGGCAGGGCTCGAACTCACAAATTGTGAGAGCATGAACTCAGTTGGAGTCGGACACTTAACTGACTGAACCACCCAGGTGCCCCCCACAAAGCAATCGTTATCTAGAAAGGGATTTGCATTGTTAACATGGTGCTCCATGCATATTCTTTGGCGGCATTGTAAGTTTAATAAAACTTTAATTTCTTGGCTCATAGAGACACCCCCAGAACAGAAGAAGACCAGGGCTCCCTGCTGGGACACTTTGTTCTGGAGGTGAGTGGAGAAATGCCCCCAGGACCCTGGGAGGGCCCAGCAGCTTTTTATGGCCATTTTTATAATCTGTTTATTCTTCCAGTAATCTAACAGAGTTTGTTTACATTCTAAACAGAGTTTATTGTTGGGGATATGGCAGACCATTTCTTCTGTTAACCTTATTACATAAAACAGTTGTGTTATTTTGTCAAACCAAAGGTCCTCCAATAAATAATTTTAATGCAAAATAAAGATAGATCGCTACCCTGTTAAACACTCACCATAAAAATACGTTTATAGATCATTTTGTAGAGGAGGCTGTTTAATAGGATTACTTCCGATTCTTCCAGTTCTTTCAGCTCCACCAAAATCTTCCAAAGAAAATGCCCTTAATTAGAAGCTCATTGCCAAAAAAAAAAGTGAATTTCTTTACACTTCTTTAACTTTAAAGCTCAATTATTGCTCCACTTGGAGTAAAAGAAGGCTTATAACCTTGCAACCAGTGATCTTGCATGACATTTTCCTTTTTGAAAACCTTTTCTAGGAGTCTAAGCATCAGCCAACTCATAGCTATGTAACCTCCCATTATTATAAATAACCTGCAAGAAGGATTTTCAGGCATAGTTTTAGGGGCTACCTTTTGTCCTTTGGCCATGCTCTGAAATGCAGAATGCATGGCTGAGAAAATTATCCTTTAGTTGAGGAAGAAATTCCCCCTTTTGTCTGAAATCTTATTGATGTTCTGGAGAAAAGTTGTATATTTGTGAAGGGAAAGCTCTTAAACTTGAATTATCCAGTTCTCCTGTGTTCTTTATTTCACTTATGTGTATGTGTCTGCGTTTACAGAACTGACTGGGGGCCGGGGGGAGGGTGGAAAGATCTTGAAGTACTCACTGAAAGAGCTTTCCGGTTTCCATTCTGTTGGCTCATCTCAGCCCCATCTGGGAAAGGGAAATGGTTTCTAACAAAGTAAAACAGGAGCCCCAACAGGGACCAGTCCTGTGCACTCAAGCTCCGAGGAAGGCTGAGATGGATGGGGGAGAGATGTCCGTGTGGCCACACGTGAGCAGTGTGAAATCTCCAAGGAAAGGACTAGCCGCTCAGTTTGCTTGCGACAGAGCTAAGAGCTGCCCTGGACCGAGCTCCTGTTTGTCAGAGTGGCTAGAATTGCCCTAATGGTGCACCTTGTACAGTTTCCTTTTAGAGTTACTAAAGGAGACTGTGTTATTGTCAGCCATAAAGACTGGCCCAGGAGAATCGATTGGCTTTTCAGACCAGTAGAGAGAATGTGGGGAGGTGATTAGAGAAGGCTTCTAAACTCTTCCCCTTGCGTGGCTCCCCCGCCGCCCTGCCCACGGATGTATTAGTGCCCAATCTCTGTCCCTTCCAAACACCAGCCTTCTGGGGGAGAAAGGAAGCCTTGGGTCTTTAAAAGCCACTCTAGGTGATTAGCACTGAAATATTTTTTCAACAACAACAACAAAAAAAAAACCAACCAGAAAGAAAGAAAGAAAGAAAGAAAGAAAGAAAGAAAGAAACTAGTACAAATATAATCTCGACAATGACCTTTGAACATTCTCCAATAAAACGGATTTGCTTCGCATTACAATACCATTATTTTAGAACTGTGTCCGAAGGCAGGTTCCTTTTTCTTCACCTGCAGCATTGGAAAGCCAGGTCCTTTATAGACAGCCCTGCAGTAGTCCCAGGCGCTCCCTCTTGGAGAACCTATTTCTAAACCTGATCCCTTTCAGTGCCGTGAGGCAGTCACACAACACAACTCATTCGTAGGTAATCCTTTAATTCTATTAAAGTGAGTGGGTGGAAGAGGGCCCTTCTTTAATTATCAACTCTAAGAGGATTTGGCCCCTAGGATCCTCTGGAGCGCTATCATTTTGTGGCAGTATGCCTTTCTTATACTGAGGTGCTAGGTAAAAGATGCTGGAATGCTTAAAAAGAAAGAATGAGGGATCACCTGTCTGTGACTGTCCCCTAACACTCTTGGGTTTATAATAAAAGTAATATAGCCATACTAAAGGTCTTTGGGATAACTCCCGTAATTCCTTGGTAGCAGAATGAATGTTATTGTTTGGATAGACTTTTTAAAAGGTTGGGAAACCTGTATCTTTTAAATTCGAGTGCAGTCATGTGGACTTGACCACATGGCTTCTCAAAGTTTGTTTTCAGTCGGTTGAGTCAAGGGGACTCAAATCTGTAGAGGGAATTCTAGACCAAAAATCATGACACAGTTTCCTAACCCATAAGTATCTTACTCTGGAATTGTCATACATGAGGCTCTCTGGCAACTGGACTTTTATACTGACTTGGCTGGTTTAGAGCCCTGTCCCATTTCCAGTGTTTTTTTTTCTCCTTGGGAGGTCCTTTTTCATGTCCTTTGGGGAAGGTGGGAAAGAACACAAAAATGGGAGTTGATCCAATATGTTAGAGCATGGAAAATTTGTAGTTAGTTTCTGCTTCACAGGCAAAAGTTTTTGTAATCAATAGTACAGGACTGGAAGAGAGAAAGGCAAGTGCGGAAAGAGGAGAGTACAGTTTTATAATTCAGTAATTTTATTATACTATCCGTGAGTGGAGAACCCTTGGAGAATATGTCCACTTCAGCAATCTACATATCGAGAGGGAAGTGAAGGAGTTGAAGCTTTAGATAAGCAATAAGACTTGATTAAAAAGTTGGAAAATGTGGGGTGCCTGGATGGCTCAGTTGGTTGAGCGTCCGACTTTGGCTCAGGTCGTGATCTTACGGTTTGTGGGTTCGAGCCCCGCATCAGGCTCTGTGCTGACCACTAGCTTGGAGCCTGGAGCCTGCTTCAGATTCTGTGTCTCTTTCTCTCTCTGCCCCTCCCCTGTTCATACTCTGTCTCTCTCTGTCTCTCAAAAATAAATAAACATAAAAAAAATTAAAAAAAAGGAAGTTGGAAAATGTGGAAGGATTCTGGAGATGAGAAGACTTACTTAATATTAATCGTTTTCAAATGTGTAAGAATCAGATAGCTTCCTCTTTAGGGAAAAACCAATTAAAAAGGAAAATGTGTTTAAACTACAACATTAGGATATTATATATAGATGCTTCCAAACTAAATTGATAAGCCCCAGAATGAATTATCAAGAATGGTATTATATCTGACCGTGGAGAAAATGGCACCTGTCCCCTAGGTGAGACACCTCATTGCTTAGGTAAGTTCTGTTTCTATTGATGTGATATGTGTGTATTCTTGCTTAGTATGTTTTCATTCATGTATAGTATTTTATAATAAAAATTCATGTATCTTTATCTTTTCTATTTCTGATTAAGAAGATTGATTTAAAAAAAGAAGATTGATTTTTTTAGTGAGTGGCATAATTAGTTAATCATACTTTCTCAATCTTGTCATCGGAAATGATGACTATTAATTTTTATGTCTGTATGTAGATATCTGATTTTTAAAATAATTATAATACTTAGTATGTGCATCATTCAATTACAAACACTAAAATTACCAAGAGTAAAAAAAGAAAGCATTTGAATGTCCTTACTGAAAAATATTTATTGCAGTTTATGTGAATGATATCAATCGCTGCAGGTATAGGTGCTTTTTATAAAACCATTTAACTCATGGCATTCAGTGTATCACTAAATGGCAATCATTTTTTTTAAAGATTTTATTTTTAAGTAATCTCTGCACCCAACGTGGGGCTCAAACCCACAACCACGAGATCAAGAGTTGCATGCTCCACCGACTGAGCCTACCAGGCACCCCTATGTGGCAATAATTTTAATACTAATCATTATGATTAAGGAGAAGGCAAGCAAACTTATTTTTTTGAAAAAAATGCATGATTCATCTGATAAGGATGTATTGATATAAATATAAAATAAAACATGTTTTATATAAAAATAAAGTAGATAATATGAAAATAGTAGTATATTCCAGTTCCATTCATTGCCTCTCAACAAATTATAACCTTAGAATAAATTTTATATTGGAACTATAGATGGTTGGATTTGGATAGTCCTCTGATTTTACAGATGAGGAAACAAAAGATTTAGAATTGGGGCTCAGTCATGCAGCAAGGCTTGGAGAAGCAAGAACCAGATTGGGGTGGGGGGCGGCTCCTGGTTCTGAGCCCGGGGCTTGTTCCCATTGTTGTGCCCTGTCCACAATGCCAAGTGGTAGGTTTTGAGAAGGGCAGTCAAGACACACACTGGGAATAATGATGAGGAGGATAGATATTTCAGTCTGTACCATTAGGGGAAGAGAGAGGCATGAGCCTGCAGAAGAGTATTTAAGGAAAGAGAGCTAGGACCAGGAGCTGTCGGACTCCAAGGCAACTCCCTTGTCTAGAACTCTTGTGAAAGGTAGCCTTTTCCAATGTAAAGTACTGTGTGACATAAGTACTATGTTAGAACTTGAATTTCACCTTTCTGTGAAGGATATGCCTAACATTTGTTAGTATGTACTCTGTACTTTGCTAGGTACTTTGTTCATGCCTTGTCATTTGATTCTCACTGCACTCTGTGAGGTAACAATTCTCCATCTAAGAATATTTTAGAAAAATGAAGGAATTTACCCTTGGTTGCTTACCAGGTAAGGTTTTTGTCGCTAGAGCTTTTGCTCTTTGACACTATGTTACCTCCCTCAACCCACAACTCTTTCATCATATAAGAAAAAAAATTGAGGGGTGCCTGAGTGGTTCAGTTGGTTGAGCATCTGACTCTTGATTTTGGTTCAATTCATGATCCCAGGGTCATGGGATCGAGCCCTGCATCCGGCTCTGCACTGAGCATGAAGCCTGCTTGGAATTCTGTCTTTGGCTATCTCTCTCCCTCCCTCTACCCCTCTCCTCAACTCACACACTCTCTCTCAAATAAAAAATTAAAAAATTGAGAGAAAAAGTTGTTATAAACTTGAAAGTAATACACAGTGTTAGTATGGATCCCAGAGCTCTCCAACCAAAGGTTTTTAACATGATAGGGGAAAGCAATGTTACAGTTCTTTAGAGTTTTAGGAAACCATTAATTTTAGACATAGAAGCTCACAAGCTTCTCAAATATTTAATAATTCGTTAATTTTTTAAAAATGTTTACTTATTTTTAAGAGGGAGAAGCAGAGCATGACAGGGGGAGGGACAGAGAAAGAGGGAGACATAGAAACCTAAGCAGCCTCCAGGCTCTGAATTGTAGCACAGAGTCCGACACGGGGCTCGAGCCCACGAACCATGAGATCATGACCTGAGCTGAAGTCGGATGCTTAACCGACTGAGCCATCCAGGTGCCCCCTAAATTTAAAACTTTCTGAGTAAAATTTTCAGGTCAGTTGTATTAAGTTGTATGTAAGGGACATGAGTTCAATATTCCATGAGTTGGTTTCATTCCATGGGCTTCCATTGTTACAGGGTCTCCACTCAGTTGTTCGTTAATACCTGTAACTTAAGAAGTGTAAAAACTGCCTTATAAAACTGGCTTGTATTGACACTGAAGAGTTACTAATAAATGTTATTCTGTTTCCCAGTTCATTAAGCACTTGTCAAGAATGGCCAGAAATAAGTGTTTTGGTTTCTTGGATGTTCTAGTCTACTAAGAACTTCGCTAAATGCTTTATCAATTTTCAAAAACTAGAACAGATGAAATGTACAACAAACCCCCAAACTGCTTTTGACTATAAATCTTTGTTTGATTAAAAAAATCTCGGGTCTTGGGGCACCTGAGTGGCTCAGTTGGTTAAGCGTCTGACTTCAGCTCAGGTCATGATCTCATGGTTGATGAGTTCGAGCCCCACATTGGGCTCTGTGTTGACAGCTCAGAGTCTGGAACCTGCTTCGGATTCTGTGTCTCCCTCTTTCTGCCCCTCACCCTGCTCACACTCTGTCTCTCCCTCTCTCTATCAAAAATCAATAAACATTAAAAAAAATTTTTTTTAAATCTCAGGTCTTATTTGACATGATTATAAATCATCCAGTCTTATTTATTTTATATCAATTGTTTGGGTCCTGGAGATTTTATTTTACCTCTCAGTCATCTAATTCTTTTAACTTTATTTTATTTTATTTTATTTTATTTTATTTATTTTATTTTATTTTTTATTTTAGAGAGAGCATGTGTGCATGTACATGCCACCCAGGGGAGGGGCAGAGGGAGAGAGAGAATCTCAAGCAGACTCCATGCTCAGCAAAGAGAATAATACGGGGATCGATCCTACGACCCTGGGATCATGACCTGTTCCAAAATCAAGAGTGGGGCGCTCAACTAACTGAGCCACCCGGGTGCCCATCAGTCATCTAATTTTAACCAAGAAGCATTCTAAAGTTCTTAACTGTAGCTGGAGAGCAAATTTGAATCTGTCACATTTTGGAAATGACCAGCACTGTTTACTGTAGCATGCAAAGAGAGCACACATGGAGAGTGTTGTCACACACAGGCCAGGGGAGCATGCGTCAGGCTTTCAGAGCAGCTCTGCCACTTTGTGGTCTCAAGTATGTCATTTCATCTCAATCAACTGTTTCTGAATTTACAAAGCAAGACTAGTAACTAACTAGTACTAGGATGGCTGTGAAGTGTAAGTAATGAAGTAGACGAGAAAGCTTGATGAGAATTAGTATTCTTTATACACTTAAAGGGACAAACCCTTTCTCATGAATATCCCTCCCCCATGGCAGGAGGGGATGCATTGCATATGGTAGGTGCTTAATAAATGCTGATAATGGACTGGGACTGTGAAAAAAAATACTGCCCAGTAAGAAACGGATGTTCACTAACATCAGATATTGCCTCATCGCTGGTAAATTCCTTCTTCTGGAGGCCGCTCCCATGTTTATGGGGTTGTTCTGATCCTCCAGGACAGCCTTGAGCGTTTGGTGTCCTCTGCCCTGGTCTTTATGGGCTCTCCTTCATTACAGCAGGGTTTCTCAACCTTCACAGTAGTGAACACTACTCTCTACAGCAGACATACAGCATTCCGTGCTTTGCGATGTGGAAATTGGTTTGTCTGTGCCCCTCCCCCCCAGCTCCAACAGGCAGTGCCGTGTCTTTGACCCATGGGACCCATGCTGGTAGAAAAGCAACAAATATAGAAGGGGGAGAAAGAAAAGATGCCTAAGAAGGAAACAGTTATAGTAATTGTGTTGGTCCATTATGTACAGTGGATTTTTGTTTTCTCTTAGACCAAAAGAGCAAGGACTCACCATCACCTCAGATCTCTTTTCCTGAAGCCATTAATGTCACCACCTTTTTTTCCTATCTTCCTCCCCTTCCATGCCGTGATCATTGGCAGAATTATGCAGTGTGTCCACTCAAAGTAGATGTTAATCTGGGATTGAATATTTGAGACTTTAGGCTTCAAAGTCCAGGCAGGGATTAAAGGCATTTCTCTCTCTCTTAAACTCTGGAACACCTTCTACACCTGAGCTCCAACCACCTATTCCCGAAGACCCCCAAATATGTGTCTCAAGCTGAGAACCTCCCTATTAACTCCAGAATCATGTTTTCTAGCCCCTGGAGATCTCTTCTTGTATATTTCACAAACTCCAAAATCAGAAACCTGGTATGAATGAGACTGAACTCCTCATCTTCCTTCCTTGCTCCTTCTCAACTCCCTTCTGGATTCTCTATCCCAGGGAACAAAGCCATCCCAGCCCTAGGTCAGGGATCTGGAGTCAGAATCTTCCTTTGCTGCTGGATGACTCAGTGACCTTTAGATTATTTCTCCTCTTGTTGCTTCATTTTCCTCATCTGTCAAATGAATATTGATCTCCCAGGGCTGTTGGGAAGATTACATTGGATAATGTATGCAAATTACTTAAATGATATAATACATATAAATCACATAGAGAAAAAAATGCCTGTTCTGCTTAATAAATGGGAGATGCTGTTATTGTCTAAAAACATGCTTTAGCCAGCTACCTGAGAGCCATCTCTTACTCTTTTCTTCATCATTTCTCCCTTACTATCCAAAAAATCCCTACCTTTTGTTACTCCTGCCTCCCATTTAAATTCAGGTGGCCTATTCTTGCCCCCTTCTGGTGCAGTGGCTTCACTGATCCTTGATCCTTTTAACCAGTCTTTCTGCCTCCAGTTTCACCTTCAGCCTATTTGTCTATTGTCTTGTTCCCAGACAGAGATTCCTTAGTGTCTGCCATTGCTTTTATAATGAAGGTTAGCCTCGAACGTGATGTAGATGGCCCTTTGTGACCTGTCTCCTGGTTACCTTTCAGTCTTACCATGGATGTGTCCTGACATGCTTTAGCAACACCGATCCCAACATGCCAGACCTCATACTTCCATGTGTTTGTGACAGCTGTTTCCCCTTCATTGTTTTCTTCTCGCTTCTCTGTTGAACTAACATCTCTTTAGGACAAAGCACCATCATCTCTTCATCTCAGAAGCAATTCCTGATCACCCTCCACTGAGGTCATTGTTCCACCATGTGCCTGCTACCACGCCAACACTCTGTTTGTGTGTCTTCTAGCATTTACTGTGGATAACTTATGTTTCTTAACTATGCCCCTCACTACATTGTGAAATTTTGACATCACCTTCATTTTGGCATCCTATTCATTTTGGTTTTCTGTGACAGATAGCCCACTTCTTGACACGTAGTAGGCATTTAATAACAATTCATGGTCAAATAAAGCTAGGATTCCATAAGATTGAATCAGGCAGTATAGACTTACAAAAATGTAGGAACAATTGAATCAGAATAAGTTGATGGAATTAACCAGCAACAATTAGGTATGAAGAAACGAGGCAGGTATCTTTATTGGGTAGGAGCAAGAGATCCATTGATACAGAATCTAAAACAGAATCTTAAAGCTGAGATCAAGTTAGAAGTCCTAGCTGAGTACGATAAGCTTATTAGGTAATAGGTAGTAGAAGGAGAAATACCAAGGGGTCTGGGTGTTAAGGCATTCTGCCTCCTTTTATTGCCCCAACTTCAAGGAACTAGATCTCATGAGGGAGAAACAATAGAAGAAAAATAATAAATCAATTCTTATAAGAGAGTGCTATTTAAAAAGGTATGTACCTAGTGTTAACGGCAATAGAGACTAAATAATTTTTCGACAGATGGAGTCATGTCATTGCCTAGGGACCAGAAATGACCAGCTAAAATATCAGAGGCAGATGTGTGGTGGGCAGATTTTTTACATCAGTTTCAAGCCTCCAGTGTCAATAACAGCTTCATGTAAAGAGCCTGATCAAAGGTCATATTCAGTCTGCCAAGCTGCCCCCAGATCACATGGCCGCAGCTGCTAACAGTGCCAGTATTTTGTCATTTTCCGCATAAGCATTTTTAAGCGAAGTTTCTGCTAAAAGCAACAGTCTCAAAAACCCTTTTTTATTCCAGGAAGATTGTTTTCCAGGCCCATAATGTAAAACAGGGAAACATGGCACCCGGTTTTCTCAGCATGAAGGAGATGACCAAAACATCACTTAATAACATCATTAACCATTTTAACCCACAATTTCTTAAAGAACTGTGTTGTTCTGATTGGACAAGGAACATGTTTGTACCTTGCCCAAAAATGTGCTTTTATAAATTACATCTGAAAAATCTCTAACCATGTTTTATCTTTTGAAATCTCATCTCACCTTCTGAGAAAGGAGTTTGCTTCTTTTTTTGATCTGAGTATCACGCACTGCTTTTCAGTCAAAATAACGAATGCATTTCCGTTCCCATTATTTGTACAGGGCTTTGTTGTTGAGGTGAAATAGCAATGAATTACATCCCTGGTTGTATTCAACGATTCAATAAGCTGTACTTGTGAGTCAGTTGTTAGGGTTTGAAGTCAATATTTGTCCATTTCTCAAAACTTTATACCAACCCCGGAAGATTTGGCTCTTGACTGTTCTGGGTGGAAGGAACCAACCTCCTTTCAGCTAAACCCAGCCTAGAATCTGTAAGATCTGAGACCGCCTGAAGGGAAATGCTGAGCTGATATACAAGAAGGAACCTTTATCAGGGCTTGAGATGATTTTTGCCATTTCACAAGTATCGTATTGAAATTCCCTTCCGTTCCTGCAGAAGGGAATAGTTCCTTCTGCCAGCGGGTTCCTGCCAGGAACTGGAACGAATCCCTGTAAATACTCAGAGTGCAGGGGTGGGAGAGCTTTCTTCTCCCCCTACGCTGCTTCTGCTTCTGGCAAAGGTTTGGGTGTTGGCACGGGCGCCCCGCCTCTGCACAGTCTGCTCCAGGAGGCGGGGGATTCCTCTGACTTCCAATTACCAGTTTCTTTACATGTGGGAGGACATTTTTTGGCACAGATTATCCTCATTTCTTCATGTCTCGCCGGCAGTGCCCTTGCTAATTTATTTTTTTGGCATCCTTTATGCATTTGTTAAGATGTCAAAAGGTATGTACAAAGCATTGGAGTGACGGCTGAATTTACATTCCGGAGTTTCCAGTGGATATGAGATATTAGAAATTTTCTCTTTGGAATAGAGGTGACAGTACTGGGTAAATAGAGGATAGTGATAATGGTTTGCTTGGCTTCTTGAAAAAGTTGGAGGACCCTTTCATGGACATTGAATCACATAATCTTAAGCTTGTAGGCAGGTAAGGATTCAGAAGTTAGTGTGACCTATTCCCAGATGAAGAAATTGAGGCACGGAATACTTAAGTGATTTGCCCAAGCTCACCCACCTGGCTCGTGCTGGATCCTATATGGTCTCCTATCTTTGTTCTGAATCATTTTCACTCTATTGCAATGTTTTTACAAGCAGTAGGCACTCCGTAGATTGTATTAGATACACCTAGTTATCTATCTGCATAGTTCTTTCTGTATATAGGAGGGAACAAAGTAGGAACCACTCCTGGTTTCCCCTCCAAACAATTCTGACTAGCTATGTAGCCATGCTGGATGGATTGGCTATAATTCTTTCAGCTAGATTGAGTGCCTGGAAAAGGGGTCACTTCAGTAGTTTTCCCCTTTCCCAAGTGGTTGGAACCTTAGTTGAAATGCCAGCCAGCTGAAACATGTCAAAATCAATCTGTAATTTTGGAGACTTGGAAAAACAGTTCCAATCGCCTGTCTTGGGCAGTCTGTTCTATTATACTATCTGAAACGTTAATAGCAGATTTGTGAAGGCATGCTCAGGAAGAACGGATCTCCCAAATTGTTTCTTCACAGGGAATAATTAGCTAAACAACAAATTTGAGTAAAAGTAGCTAAGAGAATATTTCAGGTTCTGGTTGAGAATCTTAAATGCTCAATTAAGTGATTAAAAACTTTTTTTAACATTTATTTATTGTTAAGAGACAGAGAGAGACAGAGCACGAGCAGGGGAGGGGCAGAGAGAGAGGAAGACAGATTCTGAAGCAGGCTCCAGGCTCTGGGCTGTCAGCACAGAACTCAACGTGTGAGATCGGGCTAACTGTGATATCATGACCTGAGCCCAAGTCTGATGCCTAACTGACTGAGCCACCCAGGTGCCCCTCAATTAAATGATTTTTAAAAAGCTCTTTATTAAACCTGATATTAGGAAGTGACTATTTTTTTTAAAAAATAAAAGGTTAATGAACTACATTTCTATTCATAATAATTGCTTCTAAGTTCATTGGTCAGATGGAAAAAATTTTGCTAGTAATGATGATAGAGCAGGCTTGCCACACACCTTGACTGGATATGTTAAATATCCAAGACGGTAACTCAAGCTGGATCAAATTTTGAATTTAAAGCAAATTCTGCATGTAATGGCAATTAAAATACAGAGGCCATAATGATGTGATTATTTAAGACAATAATTATTTATTATTTATTTGTTTTGTTTGTTTGTTTATTTATTTATTTTCCTGAGAGAGAGAGAGAGGGAGAAGGAGGTAGGGGCAGAGGGAAAGGGAGAGGGAGAGAGAGAATCTTAAGCTGGTTCCATGCCCAACATGGAGCCCACATAGGACTCAATCCCATGACCATGAAATTATGACCTGAACCAAAATTCAGAGTTGGACGCTTAAGTGACTGAGCCACTCTGGTGCCCCAATCATAATCATTTTTGATGGCATTTCTAAAAAGGGCAGGGATATCAAGTTTGTAAGGTTCCCCTTATGTTAAGAGCTAGAACTTAACACTTTAACATCTCCATCTTCCTCCCTGGAGTAAATATTTAAATGGTGAGAAGGGACGTTTGATGTCAGAATTATTTTCAAATTAAGGTATCAGACATACTTTAGTCATGAACTTCTGTGCAAAATCATTTTTTTTTCTGGATTAAAAATATCAACTACAGCTTAAAAAAATTTCTCCATTTTCAGACTTTTTATGTATTAATTTAGTGGTTTCTACATTTACAGACATGGGGCCAGAAGTTTCTTATACATGGTGGATGATTGGCGGTGGTGACATAGGGGATTAAAAAATTCAAGAAAAACCTTTTGCACCACTTTTTAATTTACGTACTTTTGTTTTCTTATATTTTTTAGAATTTTGAGAAATTCCTCAGATTTATTTTGGATTTTGGATTTTGACCAGTGTTTTTTAAACCAAACTATTCCAAATTGGTGAGATAAAAGTTGTAAGGAATCAAATTTCTCAGGAGGAAATGAGGGAATTGGTTTTGGTGATTGTTGTTGTCATTGGTTTTATGAAAATAATACTTCTAAAAAACAAATCAGGTAAATTAGAAAAGTTTAAAAAAGTAAATAAAAGTTAGCAATAAACTCTCTCTAGAGGAATTAGCTGTCCATATTTTGGGCATAGTCTTCCTGATTTTAAAAAATTATAAAAATATATACATATTCATATGTATATACAAATACACATTTATGTACTTAATGCATTGAACAAAAATAGAATCACCATATACCGACTTCTAAATCTGTTAATTTTTTATGTTTAATAGTGAATACAGAGTAGTCAATACAGAGTAGGAGGCACTTATGTACCCTTCTCCCAACTTAATTTATATTTTAACATTTTGCCATTAAAAAAATACTTTTTAAGAAATAAAATGTTTTGGGAACCATTGGAAGCCCTCTCCTACCACCTCCCATGCTCTACTCTCCCTCCTTGGAAGTAACTGGTACCTCATACAGCCTTCACCTCCCTGTTTTTGTACTTCTGCTGTATTTGTTTATACCTGATTATTTAGAGCATTGTTTTGTGTATTTTATTTATTCATTAAAAAATGTTAATTTTTTTAAATTTTTATGTTTATTTATTATTGATACAGTGAGAAACAGAGCACGAGTAGGGGAGGTGCAGAGAGAGAGAGGGAGACACAGAATCCGAAGCAGGCTCTAGGCTCTGAGCTGTCAGCACAGAACCCGACGCGGGGCTCCAACCCACAAACCGTGAGATCATGAACTGAGCTGAAGTTGGATGCTTAACCAACTAAGCCACCCAGCACCCCCAAACATTTTTAATGTTTATTTATTTTTGAGACAGAGAGAGAGAGAGTGAGCGGGAGAGGAGCAGAGAGAGAGGGAGACACAGAATCTGAAGCAAGCTCCAGGCTCTGAGCTGTCTGCACAGCACAGAGCCCAATGTGGGGCTTGGTCTCATGAACTGTGAGATCATGACCTGAGCCAAAGTTGGACGCTTAACTGACTAAGCCACCCAGGTGCCTTGTGTTGTGTATTTTAAAATTTACATAAATGTTTTCCTACCCCACATACCCAACTTTATGGAATAAATGCGCAGAAAGGGAATCCTTGGGTCTAAGGGTGTACACACTTTTAAAAATTGTATAGGTATTGCAAGATTGTTATCCTCTGAATTATTCTCCCACATCATGCTTAACCCACACTTAGTCACCACTAGATCTTTTCAGTTGTTTTAACTGTGTAAATTTGATAGGTAAAAAATGTTATGTCATGGCTTTACTTGGCATTTCTTTATTAATAAGGTTGGGCATTTTCTTTGTGTATTAATAACCTTTTTAAATTTTGTATAAATTGCTTGTTTGTGACCTATTTTTTTTTTCCAGTGGGGTATTGTCGTTTTAGCCATTGATTTCTAAGAACTTTTTACATAGTAAGGACAGTACTCCTTTGCCTGTCGTATATGCTGCAACTTTTCTTTATTTGCAGTTTCTTTTCTAAATTTGACTACAGTGGCTTTGCCTTATAAAAATTTTAAATTTGATATATTCATAGCTTCTCTTCAAAAAAAAAACCTTAATGGCTTTTGGCTTTCTTACTATGACTAAATTACTCAAAAGAAGGAATTTGTGAAGTGCTTTTATTAGAATAAAAATTCTAACTTGCCATGAGTAATTCATATAATTAACAAATAGAACATTATATAAAAATAACATTTCCCAGAATATATAGGGGGCAAAGTTATATTTATATACTTAAAATAATAAAAATATTGAAACTTTAAAGGGAAACAAAAGCTATTTTCAAGGAATGGAAATTCAGACACTCTGCATCAGGTGGAAAGACTATCAGACTGTTCGTGGAGAATGGGACACGGTTCGGTAAAAAATGGAAATAAACGTTGAGACTAAGTAAATCTACATGAAAGAAATATAAAACCCACAATCAGCGGTTCTGTGTACATATCACTTGTGATTTAGTATCAATTGCATAAGATCTACAGAGAGGAACTTTTTATTACACTTATGAGAGTTACTTGGGCATCTCTTCAACTTTAAAGAAACTTAATTTTTGTGTTTGTTCTTCAGTAAACTTGTGTTGATTACGTGCTGTGTTCCAGAAAATAATTTGTGGCTGATTTTGGCTTCTTGATCCCTCTGAACTTGCCAACACTGACCTGTTTCTTCCTGACGGTATCGGCAGTGTCATCTGGTTCACCTCATACCCACCGGGCTCACATCTCTTCTCCTGTCTCCTTTCCACTCCACCCCAGCTGCTAGATGGAGCCACGGCTTATTTAGCCACCTCCAGATTCCATAATTCCTTTTTCTCTTCTGGAATTTGACTGCATTACTTAAGCCTCTCTTCCTATATTTTCAACATTGCCCCCTTTCCCATTGGTTCTTGTCCTGTAACATATTACACAGCCAAGATTTTTGAAAATGGATACATTTTATTGTGACATACACTGCAGGAGCCAAAGAGAAATCTACATTGTGTGCAGTTTAAACGACTCACAACAACTCAAGGAATTTCTATAAATCCTAGGTTTACAATTTACTTAATGTTACGGAGATTTGTTACACAAAATTTATTAAAAATACATAAAAACAGAGAGGGAGGCAAACCATAAGAAACTCTTTTTTTTTTTTTATTTATTTTTTGAGAGACAGAGAGAGACAGCGCGAGCAGGGGGAGGGTCAGAGAGAGAGGGAGATACAGAATCTGAAGCAGGCTCTAGGCTCTGAGCTAGCTGTCAGCACAGAGCCCGACGCGGGGCTCAAACCCACGAACCGTGAGATCATGACCTGAGCCGAAGCCGGACGCTTAACCGACGAGCCACCCAGGCGCCCCCATAAGAGACTCTTAAATACAAAGAACAGAAGGGTTGCTGGAGGGGTGGTGGGTTGGGGGATGGGCTACATGGGTGATGGGCATTAAGGAAGGCACTTCTTGGGATGAACCCTGGGTGTTACATGTAAGTGAGGAATCACTGTGTTTTCCTCCTGAAACCAATACTACACTGCATGTTAATTAATGTGAATTTAAAAAATAAAATAAATTTAATTAAAAAATATAATGCAGAATAAAAAATACATATGTTAGATAAAGTGAAATATCCCTCTCTTCTATTAGAAATGTATTTATATAATCACTGTTTGTTATTATATAACTATGTTGTGTATTTAGCTTACCTATATGTATGCAAGAGCGCTTCCTCACCTCCTTTCTCTGTCCTCCCAAGCTCTTCTACGTAGGTTTTACATCTTCGTCCCATTTCCCACCCTCCGTCTTTCAAATCTGCAGCAGCTTCATATTATTTCATATTATTTCATATTATTTTGGTCATGGGCAGTGCCACTTCTCCTACTATATCTACGTGCAGCCACATCAGGTACAAACGCTTGGAAAAAGCACCTTCGTGGAAAGTTCTGTCTTGGACTCCTCATATTAATGGTCCCATCAAGTCTGAGGGGTATCTGACCTATGACTGCATTAGTGATCACTAATTACTGATGAATTCTGTTGATAAATGTGACAAAAATTTACAAGAATGTTATAATTAAGACTGCAGCTCACAGATTTCCTTTCAGTTGTTCAGACAGAATGAATGACCAAAGAAGATACCACTTCCATATGAAGTAAATTCTAGATACTATAATGATGAAGTCTTCCTTATTATTGTGATTATTTAATACCTTGTGTCCAGAAATTGTTCTCTCTTTTTAACATCAAGGAATTTTTTTTCATGCTAAATTACATTGATGATCATTTACATAGTTACTGGAAAATTACAGTATTTTGAATGAGGAATATATAATCTTTGATAACTTATATTTTTAAGTGAAAGGACATGGATCATTCATTCCATGGCTTTTTCATGAAATCCTTATTTCAGAAACTTTCCAGGGTTGCTCTTAGTGCTGAAATGCACTACTGCTGCTGCTGTTTTTGGATTTCTTCTTACAGTTCACTTTCCATTAGTTGACTTTGTGTCATGGTAAGAGTCATTCTAAGTAAGAGTGAGAAATTACGTGCGTTCGTGTCCCTGTGCCCAGCCCCTCACCTCTGACAACTGGGCTGCTCAGTGCCACTGGAGAAAATGCCGCAGCTTTGTGAGTTGGTGCCATTACACCAGTGCAGTTTCCACCCCAGGTGCACTTTTCGGGCTACGTAGCTGCCCTCCTGCACACCTCGTGTCCTAGCCCTGTGCCTGCTCTCACCGCCCCCTGCAGGCCTCCTCACTCACTTCTTCCTACTGCAGATGACAGACCTACGATGGTTAACCCCTCAGTGGGCTGTTGCCTCTCCACACCTTGTATGGACCCACGTGAAATTGCCAATGTTTGACTAGTGTTGACTCGCAAAATCAGCAGTTGCATCCACTTCAGGCTAATACATGCTTGTCTTCATCCTTTTATCATCCTCTGACTTCTGGGAAGAGATGACCCTCTTCTCCAAGATCAATTCACCCACCTCAGGAATCCATACATTATTTCTCTCCTGGGCTCTGCCTCCATCAAGACAGATTTGTTTCTTGTCTTGTCATATCTTTTCATTTCTTATTTCTCACCTTGGCTCCTTTTTATTAGCAAATAATGTAGCCTAGACTTTTCTGTCTTTATATCTGATTTTTAAAACTGTATACAACATACCACATGTATAAAGGAGAAATACAAAATATATGTGCAGCTTAAAGAATAATAGTGTAACAAACACCATCTTAAAATGGTGTTTTAAAATGGTTCACTTTTCCAATATGTCTGAAGCTCTTGGGTGCTCTCCTCCTTGCCCCAAGCAATATCCTGAATTTGATATTTGTTTATTCCTTGCTTTTCTTTATAGTTTTGTCACATGTGTTAATATCTCCTAAAGGTCTTCTGCTTAGTCTCGCATGTTTTGAAATGTGAATAGGATAAAAATGTATGTAGTCTTCTGAAACCAGCTTTTTCACTCTCTGTTACGTTTGTGAGATTAATCTATGTTAACATGTAGTGTTCTCTCATCTGATTCCCATTTTCCTGGTGCATCCTTGAAGACTCTGCCACTGATGCGTCATGTCTTGAGTTCCAAACAAAATAACTTTACTTCTCAGTTTTTATTCCCTGAAAAGTGCTTATTCCGTTTCACTTTGTCAGCCTTGTTGCCAGAAACAACACTCTTCTGTCTTGAACAGAAAACCAGTTCCCTCTCCTTAGTTGTGTATCCATCTCAAACTGCTGCTCTGCTTTCCTCCTTTCCTTCAAGATTAAAATCGTAGAGTGAGTAGTTTATACTGTCTTTATGTCATAGCCTCCCATCCAGGCTTCATCTGACCTCCTGATGGTTGACCTCTCTGTGTTTTTTAAACTCCCTCCTTTGGTTTCTTGATAAAGCTCATGGTAGGTTCTTTTTTGCCTCTGCTAAATGTTGAGTGTAAGCATCATAGAGTTACAATCTGGTTTTCTTGGTTTTCAGCACATTGTACCCGGTTTTAATGTAGTGTTCCTTTCATTTCATATGGAAAGAGTGAAGCCTCCCTCACACAAAGTTAAGGCTCCTGGAATTATAATTGTGCTCCAGAAGTCTCGTGGTAGCATATTAAGCCTGTGTAAATGAGGGGGTGAGAGAAATTCGAGAAACCTGACCTTGTATCTGAAAATGCTTACATATATTGTAAGTACCTTCTGAATAACAGTGATAGAAGCAAAATTAATTGGAAAAAAATCTAAAAATGTTTCCTTTTATTCAGGGATTCGGTTCACTTTGGAATATGGCTTCAGGCATCAAGATTGTGAAATACCAGACATGCTTGGCAGCAGGATGAATAACTTCTTATTTGGGCAAGAATCTTACCACAGTAGAATTGTTGATATTTAGGAAATCTGTTTTGTCTGCATTTGCAAAGTTCAGTCAAGAGAACTAAAGTAATGATCCAGGTAATTCAAAACCAAAATCTCTGTTACCACAATTTTCTCTGTTCAAATAATTATCTCAATAATTTGACATCAATTACCCATGTCCCCTTACAGCTGTGTACATGAAGATACTCATTTGATCAATATCATACATGCCTACTATGTTTAAAACACTGGTTGATGCCGCAAGAAACCCAGAGATGAATGGGGGATATAGCCCTCAAGTTGCATCCAATCTCAAGGAGATAAAGCCAAAGTAGACAAATAATTTATACTGCAAATCAGATTACAAATTGCCTTTAAAAAAAAACAGAAAAGGTAAAAAGGTTCATATGAATAGGGAGCTTGACTCTCACAAACTTTGAAACATTCTTTTTTTGAAGCAGGTTGAAGAGACTGTATATCAAGCATGAAATCTCTATCCTCTGTCCTTCTAGTTTTTAAATAACAACTGTATGGATGCATTATTTACATACCACCTATATCCTAACTTTTGTGATAAATGCTGTTCATTTATCCTACTTGTATTGGTACTTAATATGCTCCACTACAAAATGTGGAGATACAGAGGTTGGTCAGGTGTGGTTGAGTTCAGAGCAGTGAGGAGGCAGATATGGACATGATACTCCCAGTATGGTAAAGTGCCCCATTTTGCCCAATACTGTAGTGGCCCAAAAGAGGGAGGTATGAACTCTGAATGTTCAGCTAAAGCAGATCACACAGGTTTCAGGACCGAGTGGGGCTCTTGAAGGATGAATAAAAAGTTACCAGAGGGACGCAAAAGGAGCACATTCCGGGTTTCTACCCAGAGGGGTGCTCTAGGGTTTTTCTTTCACTACATCTGGGGCTGGAGAAGGTCTATGACAAACCTCTTCCCACACCCTGTGGTTAATTCTGTCGCTGCTGCTTCTCCACTCTGCATCCCTCAAGTCTTCTGTTGCTTATCTATTTTCCATGATTCCTGTCTTTAAGCTCTGAATGGCCCCAGAACCCAGATTGGATTTGGCAGGCACTGGGGTTTCGACGGGCTGGGGAATCAGACACAGAAGGAAAGAAAGGAGCATGTGAAACATCAGGGATGCAAAAATGGCATGAGACGGGGCGTCTGGGTGGTTCAATCAGTTAAGCATCCGACTTTGGCTCAGGTGATGATCTCGCGGTTCGTGAGTTCCACCCTGGCATTGGGCTCTATGCTGATAGCTCGGAGCCTGGGGCCTGCCTCGAGTTCTGTGTCTCCCTCTCTCTGCCCCTCCCTCAGTCATGCTCTCTCTCTCTCTCTCTCTCTCTCTCTCTCTCAAAAACAAATAAACATTAAAAAAATTTTTTTAGGGGCGCCTTGGTGGCTCAGTCAGTTAAGCGTCCGGCTTCGGCTCAGGTCATGATCTCACGGTTCATGGGTTCCAGCCCCACGTCAGGCTCTGTGCTGACAGCTCAGAACCTGGAGCCTGTCTTCCGATTCTGTGTCTCCTTCTGTCTCTGACCCTCCCCTGCTCATGCTCTCTTTCTCTCAAAAAATAAATAAAAACGTTAAAAAATTTTAAAAAAATTTTAATGGCATGAGGCATGTGGGAGGCATGAGCAAATAGTCATGGCTTGAGTACAGGTAGGGCGCTTATGGAGAAGAAGTGGGAAATAGAGTTGACCAGAAAAGCAGTGTCCAGATCATGAAATAACAAATGTGCTTTGCTGAGGGGGTTTGGATGTTATTATATGGGAATGCGGAAAACCTGAAAGGCTTTCAAGTAACACAGTACATGAAAAGATCCATCTCAGGTATTGTATGCATAATGTTTACTAATGTTATTGTTTCTCCATTGAAGCTGTAGGTGAGGTACACCACTCCCATCCCCCTTCAAAGAGAACTGGTGATAGGAATTGTTGGCCAATAGCCTGCAGGTGCCACATCTTCTGATCCGCCTCTCCTCCCTGGCTGCTCCCCAGTGATGACTGAGCATGGCAGGGCACTAGTGCCAGTCCAGGTCTGCCCAATGCAGGCTCTTCTAGTGGTCAGTCTTTGCTTGAGGTTGTGCTGGCAGAGAGTTTCTCAGAGCCACATTGGATCCTTCTTCTTTCACTCTTTTCCTTCATGGGTTCCAAGGGTTTATGGTGTCTCTGGCTTCCTCTGCCTATCCTGAACCCTCCCCACTCCCTCTGTCCCAGGGGTTTCCCCCAGGAATCTCTTCCATTTCTAATTATGTCATGACATCTGCTTCCCAAAGGACAGGAACTGACACATGATGCTTCAAAGTCTATTTTTAAATTTTGGTATATGTCTTCAAGTGGTTATTTATATGTTTTATCTTCTGAGCTAGCATGCTTTCCATTATATGAAATAAACTGCTGTAGGAAGTGAGAAGGAATCTGTAAACTATCTCAGGAGAGACTGGACTCCTGGGTGAGCCGGGCTTCTCTGCACAAGTTTATCATTACAACTACCGGGGATCTGAGGGGCTTCTGGGCGACCAGTCCTGAGATGCCAGCCTTGCTTCGTTGTACTTAGTAGTTCCCACATCCCATCGTGGCAGAATTGGCTCTGGTTCAAAGAGTTGATGGACAGGAAATGCTTCAGACAGATAGGATTTTTTTCCTGCCTGTCATTCTTAGAATATAAAGTATTTTGCTATCTCATGACTAGCAAGTGGTTAGATAAAAGAGGAAGATAATTCATCATCTTAAAAGCCTATGACCTAGCATGCAGGGGGACAGGATTAATTATAGCAAACTGCCATGTGATTTTTTGAGGCAGCTTTTCCTCTGTGGAATATTGTGCCTTATGTATAAAAGGTACTTCCTCGCTCTCACTTTTTAGTACAAATTCACTATTTAGGTGAATCGTGTTCTTAAAGTAAGCTATAATCTTCAAACATCGGAAAAGTATGCAAGTTAATTTTTAGTTTTAGAAGGTCTATATCATGTTTATTGCAGTTCGTATAATAAGGCTAACAGCAAAATTCTATACTACATTTATTTAAAATAAAGTGCTAGGTCAACTATGATGGTTTTTGAAACTAAAATGAAAATGTTTGAATTAAGTTGTGGAACTGAGCTTTGTCTAATCTTCCTGGGCAGACCTGCAGGTGTTCCTGTGATCATAGCTCCTTTGTACGTTCTTTGTGAATGAGACATCTCTGGGTGGGCCAGGACTTAGGGAGGGACTGAGGACCAACCTCATGGTGTTGGCTGCACTCCTCTGTTCTCAATGTACACATTAAAAACTCTCCAGTAAGAGACAGCTAAAAAGCCAACAAAAATTCAAGTGGATTCAAAATCTGTGGATTGCTAAGATGCTAAATGCCTTTAACATTAAGTTTTCCATTTAAAAGAAAAACACATTTTTTTGAAGTCCAAATGATCTAATTGTAATTATGGGCATTTGCTAGTTAGTTTTTATTTAAAGAAAATACGTAATTTGTTGCTTCAGTGTGAAAATACCCGTGTAAAGAAAAATCTCATATTTCTGTGATCTTGTTTATTAGTGCTAAGGGTCTATTTGTTGAAAGGATTTCATGTGATGTCATAACTTTGCAGTATTTAGAACCCATGCACAGATGAGACATTGCTCCCCTTCAGTGTGACCGATCCCTTGTTTAAACAAAGCCAAATTATTATCAGCAAACATGACAGGAGTGATTACTTCAAAAGCCCAAGTGAAATGTTAATGAAGTTATGTCTTAATTCTGATAAGATTGAATTTAAGGGTGGGTGCATGACCTTCTTATTTAACTAATAATAAGTTATCAGTGTTGTCGGAGCTGTAGGAAAACCACAGTGGAGTACAGAGTGGCTACTACCAGAAAGCTGTCTGTGTCAAATGGAAGTTTGGGAAAATCAATATGGCACCTGACATTGGCATTCGAGATTTGTTTCAAGCCAGTATTGATTGTGTTTGATGGGAATGAGTGGATGGGGTGCTAAGGCAAATCAATGCCAGATTTTAAAGTGTTTATTTTTCTTAAACCTTATGCTTACAGAGTTTTTGCAAATATAGCACAAAGAACCCTTTTCCTTAAGCCACTTGAAAATAACTTGTTGGCATGCAAGTACGTTAGTGGGCATTTCTTACAAAGACATTCTCTACATGGCTACAATATAACCATCAGATCCAACACATTAATATTTATACGTTACTATCCTCTGATCTTCAGATCCTACTCAAGTTTTGCCAGTTGTCCCAATAATGTCTTTTATAATAAAAGGATCCAGTCCAGAATCACGAGGTTATATCTCTTTATTTCCTTCAGTCTGAAATGTTTCTTTGGTCTGTGCTAAGCTTCATGATCTTAAAAGGCCAATTATTGAAGGATGTCTTTCAGTGAGGTTTTGTCTGATGATGCTTCCTTGTTCTTAGATTCAGGTTTGGCAGGAGTATCCCAGAAGTAGTTGTTGAGGAGGACAATAACTTTGCCTCTACCCTCTTTGGTTCAGTGCATGGAGGCCTGCAAATTAAAAGAGGAAATAAAAATAGACTTCATTACATTTGTACAAGAGTTCACAAATATGACTCAAAGGAGTATTAAAGATTTGAGACTTCTATACCATCTTAATAAGAAATAGGGAGGGCCAGACATGTACCTGTAGGAGAACAAATGACTTTTTAGAAGGGAAGTGCTGAGAAAGGGCACTTATGGAAAAGCAAATGACTCTTTGGACTGATAAATGAGCCCTTAGGAGAATAGTTGGGAGATGTGATGGTTTAGCAACATATCTGTTTGGATGTGGTGCCAACTTCTCTCTCTGAAAGAGAAGATTGGAGTTGTTCCCAGAGATAGGATTTATGACAATTGAATTTTTTGAAGCTCTTTTGGGCCTCCGCTTTTAGGCAGATACGGGATTTCAGGAACTCAAAATGCCTTTATCTTAAAATAATTTTTATGTCACTGTGGCTTATTTTGTATCCTTTCATGGTTCTGTATTCTTATTGTGTCATTTACTGCATGAGTTCGGTTCATCTCATGATAATGAGGTTCACTTTGATCTGGTGTCTGCCACCCTTTAATCAAAGTTTCATAGTGTTTTCCATTTATAATTAATGGGTATTTTGTGAGGGGGTACTTTGAATTTATGGGAATATCTTGTTCCTTTTTAGACTTTCAATTTATGCACTTGTTAGTTTATATTATTGTGGTCTCATAGTTTAATAGGTTATAATCTGTTACTACCATTATTTATTTTGATGTTCAGTCGTTCCAGATTTGACCAGTGGGAGCTCATTCAAGCTGGCTTCTATGTCCTTTTGACTTATACCCTTCATTGTGAGCATTTCCTTACTTTTTGGGGGGGCACGTGTTATACACTTTCTCTACCCTAGTTCTGAAATTAGCCGTTTTTTCCCAGAGGCTCTTGTTCCTTCTAGTGGAGAATGGTATTTAGAACCCAAAATCTGGATGATAGGTGTGTACATTGCTATCAGGATGTTGCTACTGCTCACAGACCCTCTCAGTAGATAGTCATCACCGCTGTCCCCACCCCACCGTAAGGGGACTCCCTCCTCACCGTTTGTGCTCTGATTCCCTGTGCTGGGCTACAGTGCGATAACGCTGCTCCTTTGTGCTACTCTGGTCTCAGCACCCACATCAGGCCACCTTGCCCACTCCCACAGGTAGTCCTATCTCACCTTGCTCGGGCTATGACACCATGCACTGGGCTATAGCCCCATGTGAAAATGTTCCTTGTTCTCTTTGCGCTCTGAAAATCTGTGCCTGGGTATCCCCCACCACTCCCCTCCTGTGGGGATATCTTCTTTGCTGAGATTTTGACACCCAGGTTAGGTGAACATCCTCCTCATTCTAGCTAGGCTCGGACACCCCCCTCTCAGTTATCATGGCTTCCCTACTCCCATGTGGATTTCTGCCTTACTTAGCCTCACCAAATGGCTTTAGGACTGAATTGTTCATGACGCAGAATGAGGCTCAATGCCATTTTTAAACGTTGTTGTAGAAGTAACCTAATAATTTTATGAACTCAGAAGATCTATGGTCATATTTTTTTAAACCAAGATTCTGGAACATACCATTAAAGAGAAATGATTTCTTAAGTATCTCGATGTCAGGGTGCCTGAAATGGGTCAGTCGGGTAAGTGTCCAACTCTTGGTTTCAGCTCAGGTCATGATCTTGCATTTCATGAATTGGAGCCCCCATCAGGCCCTGCACTGAGAGTCGGAGCCTGCTTGTGATTCTGTTTCCCTCTTTCTCTGCCCCTCCCCTGCTCACTCTCTCTCTCTCTCTCTCTCTCAAAATAAATAAATAAACATTAAAAAAATTAAAAGAAGAGTATCTTCATGTCAATTTAAGATTTGTTTTTTAATACAAAGATACATATTTTAATACAGAAGAGCTTTGATGTTTAATTTTTTTGCATTCAATGAGAAATGAACACATATTTATAGCATATCTTCTCCAAAATAGACATGTGCATTAGTTACTTGGGAGTAAGTTGTTTTCAAAGGATTTTATGTCCAAGTAATCCATGATGAAAACTTCAGAATCAAGTAACAGCAGTTCCTCATTTACATTCCATCAGATCTGTGGTCTTTGAAATCAGACAAAAGGTCTAAAGTACTGCCCATTCTGCACATGGTATGTATACCTGTGACGCAAAATTTATATTTCCAGCCCAGATCTTGACTGCCTTCACATCTCTCTACTTTAGATTGTTCTTTTGTCTCAACTCAATGGTGCGAAGACTTTGTCATTGACAAGCCCTGTGGGATACCAAAATGGAGATGTCAGGTAGGAATTCCTTGGGTTTTGTGTTTATTTGTTGCCTCACAGGCATCTCAGACTCGGCACGTTCACATTTGAACTCTGGGTTACCAACACCACCCTTACCAGCGCAAATCTTCTTCCCAGTCTTTCCTGTCCCACTGCACAACCATGACTCCAGCCAGAGATCTGGAAATGTTCTTGGATCTTCTCCTGTATCCCTGTGTAGACTAAGTCAGTGCATTCTGTGGTCTGTTTTGTTCTTTTCAATACTTCCTGTCTCAACTCTATTTGGGATGGGAATGGGCTAAAGCTGGGAATGACATGTCTAACTTCATTTCACCTTGACCTTGAAGTGAGGACAGCTCCCTCTCAAAATCTTTGGCCCTCCCTGCCTACACACAAACACGTACTACCTGGCACCATCAAATGCCCTAGGCTTCCCCTTGTCAGTATAGTTCCCAAAGGCACATTACAAGTTCCTGTGGCCCAACTGGTGACAGAGTCACAAGGTTTCTGCCAGACTCCCCAGTTTAAAGCATAGGATACTGCTCTGAGACACTGGCTCCGAAAGGCCTCAAGGGAGGACCTGCTTTGAAAAAAAACAAAAAGATAGAAATGGATACATAGAGGCCTAAAGTTTTTCATTACAGATGAAAATGAAATAAAGTTGAAAATGAAGAGCCCAGCACAATCTTCCTGGAAAACTGGGTGTCTCTGGAGTAAGAAACACCTGTGGGCTGGGGAAAAGAAAATCCCATTGGCTGTACATGGAGCTCAGTGAGCAAGAGCCCTGCATTCTTCTTTCAGAAAGAGAGGGAAAGAAAAAAAAATATGTCCCTTCCTTCATCTACTTCTCATCCTCATTCATTAGCTTCACAGCTGCCAGAGTAGATGTGTCACAACCTGAGAGCTTTTGACCATCCTCTGCCTAGAATATCATTAACTTCCCCATTCCAAATAGAACCTTTGAATCTTTACACCAGGAGCCACCTGCTTACTGATGAGTGTGATTTGGGGACTAGTTTCTGTTCTTCTTCAGCATTATTTATTTTGTACTTGAAGGAGAATCTCAATGGCAATTAGTATGAAACAGTTGTTAACCTTAATTTACTATTAAGAAAACAACAAGAAAAAGTCTGCTTCCAACTGCTTCCAAAATAAAAGTCTTAATAAAAATCAGTGTAATTATGACATTGAAAATGTAAAAATGAGAATAAGCCACAATGTCTATAAAATATTCAGCATATGAAACACTTTGAAATCCTGGGGGAGAAAAAAAGGAAATCAAAGTATTATTGTACTGAATTATCTCTAGTTCAGTTTTCACATGACTCACTTCAGTAGAGAGAATGAGTTTTTATTAATGGCGTTTGTAAATACTATAATAATTTCTCACATGTACATGGCACAATCCAGTGTACAGTAGCGTGTGCACACATTGTCTCTCTCGAATTTCCAACCTCATGAAATTAGAGAAGGGACTTGTGTAGCATCACTCAACCAAGTCCAATCAATGCCCTGGGCTCCACCTTCGTTCAGTAAATAATTGAGGAGCATATTCTGCATGAAGCCCTAGGCGAGTAATCTGTGAACAAAGTGTGCTCCTGATCTACTAGCAGAGAAACATAATAAACAATTAAGCCAGCAAATACATTGATGTGCCTGGAGTGATTATTTTTCCTTGCTCATACACTGTGTTTCTGGAGCCACAAACATACTGAACTTCCAAACCAAACTTTAGATATGAAATACGGAGGAAAGGAAGAGTCAGAGACTCTTTTGACATATTAACTCATAGTAGGTAAATTATTTTGTAATAATTATAAAGATTTTATTATTTTGTAGACAATGTATCCAAGAGAGCTGAGAGCTCATCCTTACCACACCTTCCAGAGTAGAATTCAGTGGAATGCAAGGGCTTGAAAACTTAGCCTCTTGAGGAAGCAGGAGGAAAGGGAAGAGAGAGGGAGTTAGAGACTGTGGAAGGTGGATAGAACAAAGGTTTGGTCCAGAGGGAAGGGTTTTCTTCTACTGAGTGCCTGATAAGGTGCCAAGTCAGGGAGGTGAGCAAAAGAATAAGCAAACCTCTTTCACCACCAAATCCCCATGCACGCTACAGGGACTAATGGATAAAAATGGAACACAGAGAGATGAACCATTTAGTATGTTCTTCTCAATTCTGTGTGCTTGGCTTGCCAACAGCAAGTTTCATTATTAATGAATTACATAATTTCTTGGTGAAGAAATCAGCTCTTTATAATTTCAAGAGAACAACGTGTCAGAAAAAAAGAGAACCAAAGACTCCATAACATGATAGATCCTTAAGTTTTGAAAGGACATGAGGACTCCCTTGAGCCTCACTGTCATAGTTTATTAAACATTTTTTAAATCTTTATTTTTGAAAGAAAGAGACAGGGCGTGAGCATGGAGGGGCAGAGAGAGAGAGACAGAATCCTAAGCAGGCTCCAACCTCCAAGCTGTCAGCACAGAGCCTGATGTGGGGCTCGAACTCATGAACCACGAGATCATGACCTGAGCCAAAGTTGGACGCTTAACGGACTGAGCCACCCAGGCACTCCATAGGTTACTAAATTAATGGGAGATCTGCCCACCCCTCCCTGCTCTAGAGATCTTCTTCCTTCTACCTTAGTGCCTTCCCTCTTTCCCACAAGATGGTTCTTGGAGGGTGTCTGAGGTTGTGCCTTTATCCAAAAGAAAACTGCAATCTGATATGTAAATGAGTTGCTGTGCTATGTATGTGTAAAGAATTATTACAGCATTTGTAAGCATCATTAGTGAAAAATCATTAGTGAAACAAGTCATTTGGGTATTAGAGATAATTTGATAACAATAATACTCTGAATTCCCATCTCTTCCAAGGTTTCAAAGTCTTTCATATACTGAATGTTTTATAGACATTCCTGCTTTTTTTTTTTCCTTTTTACAAGGTAAATGTCATAATTACATTGATTTATGTTAAGACTTTTCTTTGGGGAGCAAGCTTTCTTGTTTTTTGTTTTGTTTTGCTTATTGTTGCTGTTTTTTTTTTTAATAGTAAATAAGTTTGACAATTATTCCTTACTAGCTGTTGCTGGGATTCTTCTCCAGGTTACAAAATAAATAATGCTGTGGGCAAACAGAAATTAGTTCCAAAATCACATCCATTATTTAGTATTTGACTCTAGTGTAAAGATTCAGGGGGTCTATTTCATGAAGAAAAATACATTATTATGATTCATGGTCATTAAGCCTCATGCTTGTTTTATCAATAAATTAAATTTTCAACTTTAGGGCACTTGGATGGCTCACTTAGTTGTCTGACTCTTGGTTCCAGCTCAGGTCATGATCTGACAGTCATGGGACCAAGCCCTGTGTTCGGTTCCACACTGAGCGTGGTACCTGCTTGATTCTCTCTTTCCCTCTCTCTCTGGCCTTCCCCAACTTGCTCTCTCTCTTTCTCTCTCTTGAAAAAAAATAAATTTTGAACTTTCGATTATAAGATTGCTCTGTGTGTGTGTATGTGTGTACATATAGTCAGTTAACAGTAAGTCTGTAGGAATATGAGAACGATTAAAATACTCAAAACTAAACTTTTGCCTCCAACAGCTTCTTTTCATTTGTTCCTTGTTTCTCTAAACGGTGTCTTCATTCATCCACTTGTTCAAGCCAGCAAATGGTTGCCATCTTGACAACTTCCTCTCCCTTACTTCCCACATCTGCTCTAACACCAAGATCTCTTTATTCTTCTTCCTCAGTTCTGTCCATGGCCACCACCCTGGCTCAAACTACCGTCATCTCTTACCTGATTGCTGCAGGGCTTCCTAACTGGTCTTCCTAGATCCCATTTTTGCCTCTGGCAGCAGGAATCTTGTAGTCATGCAAATCTGATCCTGTTCTATCTCTGCTTAAAGCCCACTCATGTTTTTCCCAAGGTAAAGTTATGGCCCTTAATATGATCTATGAAACCTCATGTGATCTTGCCCCTACTAACTTTTCCCTCACCCCCTTGCCTGAGCCACTTTGTTTTCTGCTCTTTTCTTTTGAGATGTGGTACTCTACCATTTCAGAGTCTTGGCACACCCTGTTCTTCCCTCCCTTCTCTACGTGATCTTAAAGTCACTTCCTCAGATTTCTTAAGACCGAGGTAGATCACCTTGATATTCACTTCCATGCCATCCTGTATTTTCCCTTTTTAACACATGTAACACTTGTAATTATTTGTTTAATGTCTGTCTTCCCCACTCAACAGTTAGACCCAAGGAGGGGAGGATCAAGTCTGAGTTGTACATCATTTTATCCCTGGCTCCTAGCAGAGTGCTTGGCACAGGATAAATGGTCAGTAAATATTTGTTGGATGAATGAAAATAAATAAATGAAATCAGTGAGTGAATGAATGACAGACTGATGTGAAAATCACTCAGATACTTACTTTGGGGTTGAATTATTATGACATTTCAAGTTAGAAAAAAAAAAACACAGTGGGGCACCTGGTGGCTCAGTGGGTTGAGCATCAGACTCTTGGTTTCGTCTCAGGTCATGATCATCTCAGGTCATGATCTCATGTCGGGCTCTGCACTGTGCAGAGTTTGCTGCTCATTCTCTCTGTCCCTCCCCATGCGTGTGCTCTCTTTCACCCTTTCAAACTAAATAAACTTAAAAAAAAGGTATGCTCAACAGTCTTGTGTAGACAGATTCAAATTGACTTAGTAGTGTGTGGGAACACAGAGAAAGAATCAGGTGAAGAAACTTAAATATATTGGTAAGTTCTGAACAAGAGGAAAGGCTTCTTTAGGAGAATGTATATAGAATGTAACATCTAGAAATTATTTATCTTCTTCTACTTATACTACTACAACATATCTAAACAACTTTCTAACATATAAAGGCTGATCCAACATAATAACTTTTTGTTCTCTCGAAATTTGCAGACTTAATAAGAACATAGCAAAACTAGGAAGTAGGCACACATCCAAAAGTCAAAGAAACAAGTTAACTAGATGTCATAAAGCCTAAAGCATATGTATACCCAAAGTCTTCACTCCAACTTTGTTTGCTTTCAATTTGCACATAAATCAGTAAACTTATTTACTTGGCTCTCTCATTTCTAAAGACAAAGCTCCACGTAAGACCTGGATAAGGAAAAGCAGTTGTAATAACCATATTCCCAATGGCAATGTCAGCCAACAGCACATTCATCTCGCCCTCCCCCAGACTTCTGGGCAACTTTACTTGTGTGACAGCACTCACCACATTCACCTAGTGACACAGTTATGCTTTTAAAAAAGTCTCTTCCCAGTTTTGATCATAAATGTCGTAAGGAAAGCTTTTCACAAAGCTTTCAGAATATTATACAAAAGCATGTCATAGTTGATATTCATATTCAAAACATAGCAAAACAGCTCTGCAACATCAAGAGAAAATTAAATTATGTTTAATATTGTTTGAGGAACCTGGAATGAAATATTATATTTCAGAAATACTTTTATCCCTAATAATGAAAGTAAAAAAAGTGAATGCTAAGTTTTGTTTTTTAGAGCTGCTCATAAACCAAGGAGTGTCCCAGATCTGATGATGTTTTAGTGTTGATTAGTTCTGATTTTACTGATATATATTTTGCAAACTCTTTAAACTCAGTCTAGCTCATAGCAACCTGTTAAGGATGGGAGGGATAAGGGTGCCTGGGTGGCTCAGTCGGTTAAGCGGCTGACTTCAGCTCGGGTCATGATCTCACAGTTCGTGGGTTCGAGCCCTGTGTCAGGCTCTGTGCTGACAGCTCAGAGCCTGGAGCCTACTTCGGATTCTGTGTCTCCCTCTCTCTCTGACCCTCCCCAGCTCACATTCTGTGTCTCTCTCTCTCTCAAAAATAAATAAATGTTAAAAAAATTTTTTAAAAAAGGATGGGAGGGTAAATATTCTCGCTTTACAAGTAAAAACCTGAAGCCCTAACCTAAATTATTATCTTAAGATTACAGCTTATTAGAGATCAGAGCTTTTAGTCTTTTCAAGATACATTTAGCCATAAAAGCAATGTAGCAGGGTGATAAAATCACAGGTTTTAGTGTCAAAAAAATCTAGATTTGGGTCCTTCCTTTGGTCACATAGCAGCTGAGTCACAGTGGACAATATGCTTAATCTCTGTAGATAGGGGGAATCTTTGAACAGTTACTACTCTTGTGATACTATCACCTATCAGTTTGGTGAAAAGTGAACTGGAACCACAAGACTGAATAATATTTGAGAAATCAGCTAATGAATTTCCTTCAGCCCCTGAAACTAGAGGGTCAGGCATTAAATGAAAAAACATTTACTCGGTGACAATACCCTTCTGCATTTAAGTTATTTTTTAGCCTTTCGGGCTCCCAGTTTATTTTTTTTTTCAGTGTTTATTTATTTATTTTTGAGAGACAGAGATGAAGAGTGAGGAGGGGAGGGGCAGAGAGAGAATGGAGACAGAATCCCAAGCAGGCTCTGCTCTGTCAGCACAGAGCCTGACATGGGGCTCTAACTTGTGAGCCCTGGGATCATGACATGAGCTGAAACCAAGAGTCTGAAGCTCAACCAACTGAATCACCCAGGCACCCCTGGCTCTCAGTTTCTTTATAAAACATTGGAGGGGTGCCTGGGTGGCAGTCAGTTTAGCAGCCAACTTTGGCTCAGGTCATGATCTCACAGCTCGTGAGTTCGAGCCCTGCATCAGGCTCTGTGCTGACAGCTCAGAGCCTGGAGCCTGCTTTGGATTCTCCCTCTCTCTCTACACCTCGCCCACTCACACTTTGTCTATCTCTCTCTCAAAAATAAATAAACATTAAAAAAATTTTTTTAAACCCATTGGAATAATACCAGTACCTAGCTGTATCAGTCAGAGTAGGTTATATGTAGTAACAACCAACCCCTACATTTCAGATTTAAAGTAACAAAGATGTGCTTCTTATTCATCTCCGTTGTGGGTTGCCCAGTAGCTTCTATATCATCCTTATGTGAGAACCTGAGATGATTGACTTTCACCATCTGGAATGTTGTCAGTCATCATGGCGAGTGGAAGAGATCATAGCCAATTACGCACTGGCTCTTAAAGGGTTTTGCCATCAAGGAGCACATGTCTCTTCACTCATATTTCAGTGACTAAGGCAAGCCACTTCTCTTACCTAGATTCATGGGGTTGAGAAAATGCAATCCAATAATGGGTTTATGGGCCTGGGAAGAGAATTGGAATATTGGTGGACAGTCCAAATGACCACCACCCAGCCCTATTAGGATTGTCAGGTGGATTAAGTTAGTGAATGGAAGCCTAAGCACAATGCTTGGTACATTACAAGAACTAAGCCAATGTTAGGGATTGTTATGACGTACATTGGTTACAACTTTAGTAATAGTGATGACTTGAAGCTTATTTCAGCTCATTGCATGTAGTGTCCCTGAAGAAAATGGAACTTCTGAAATAAAGCCTGTGTCTGGGGAAAAAGTAGGGCTGCATAACTTCATAACCTTGCATGACAGAAATACCTCGGCGTACTACACAGACATAGCATAATGACTCAGTTGACTTAGATGTAACAGTGGTTATTTTTTTCTATCCAGATGGGAAATCTGTGATTTATAAACTGCTAAAGAACAAAGAGGATTGGAATTATACATTTCATTTTATAGAGCCAGGTACATTATTTTTGAATGTGCAGCCCTGTTTCTGCACATTCCTTTGCACTATGTTAAGCGACAAACACAGCCAACCAGGTTCCAGGTTGATAGTAAGCAGGTCAGGTCATAGTCGGAGCCGTTAAGACAAAAATAAGTCCTCTCAGTTTTTAGAGTCCTCTGTTTTCTCCTTTAGTCTTGGGTCGCGAATGCCCCAGCAGCATCTGGAAGTTAGTTGGTCGTCACCGACTGAATGAAGAACAGAATGAATATGCAACAAAGGTACTGTCCCCATTTAACGGGACCTCAGGCATAGAGAGAGCACAAGGGGGGATTTTCTCAGTGCACAGGATCCTGAACTTCTATGCTAATTGTCTTCCCCTTCCCACTCATCTCTTCCATCCTTTGTGACCAGGCTGCGACCACTGGGGGAGCAAAGAGGAGTCCCCTGATCTTACAACACCACTGGACACTGCTGCCTGGAGCTTATTTCTCTAGTAATAGCATTCCCTTACCTACCTCCTTCCACCCCTGAAAAAGGATCCTGTCTTAGAAGAAACACAGCAGTCCCTTCCCCAGTGTTTTATCTGAGTGGAGGCTGGGTCTCTTGAGGAAATTCTTCCATCTCCGAGGCTCAAACTTCAACAGGCATCAGAATCACCTGGAGAGCTTGTTCAGACAGATTGCTGGGCCCCTCTCCACAATTGCTGACTCAGTAGGTGGCAGTGGGCCCATGAACTTGCATTTCCAACCAACTCACAAGTTATACCAATGTGGCTGTAGTTTGAACGGCATTACTCTGAGCCCTGCCTGGGCTCCTTCCTCTGGGTGCCTCCAGACTTCATGGTGCTAGTTCCTTTTCAGGTACTGGTTTTGCTTAATTTTTTCATGTTACTTTTGAACTGTTGGAAGGGTCTTAATTATTTCTCTTCTGATATTGTAAGAGAACTCGTGTCCTCTTTTATGTGTCTGTCTGAATGCTGTTTTGATTGTTATGGATTATAAATTACTAAGGATTGGAACCGTCTTGTCCCAAAAGACCTTATAGAGAGAGAGGAAGCCGAAGGTGTTGCCTGCCCAGCACATACAAAGGCTGTATTTGGTCAGAATAGTAAAGGGATGTCTTCCTTGTATTTTCTCCATGTGTATCTGCTTGCGGCCGTGAATGTGTATGGGTATGTGAAATAGATTTTCCAAATAGAGTGTTTATCACATTGAGTTTTTTATATTCAGTTAACATATTTGTTGACCAGTTCTTCCTGTCATTAAATGTTTTTCTACATTTTTGAGATGACTGCTAGTATTTCCTTATTTGAGAGTACCATAATTAGTTGGTCAAATCATTGTGTTACTATAATTGTCAAATTACCCTCTAAAAAGAGAGAAAACGATTTTATGTAAACATTGCTAACTAATAAAAAATGTTTTGCTGAAATTTCCTCAGTTTATGCATATGATACTTCAGAGGAAAAATGAAATCTTTAACCTGATTGGATTTAAAATATTCTCAATCTGTTTAGGGTGACGGGGTTATTTTTAAATATCCTTCTCTTAGTTTGGGTCAGATCTGTAGCAGGGAAGAGATAAAATACCAATAAGTATGCCTCAGAGTTATAAGATACATAAGAAACTAAATAGAAGAATGTTGCCACCACTACTTGCTTTTTGGAACATTTGATTTTTATTTTATCTATGCATTGAGTAATGTAGTTTTGGTAGTTTTTTTGTTGTTCGTTTTCTTTGTTTTTTTGTGTTGCGTGTTTTTTTGAGAAACTCGATTATTTCTCACATACAACATTGATAGTTTTTACAGAAATGGGTTCGTATAAAGGTTAGAAATGGAACTCGTTTTTCATTACCAACAATTGCAAGTTATTGAGGACATGGTATTGTGCTGTGCAGTTCAGAGATGCACACGATTTCTTTCTCTAAATGACATTTTTTCTTTAATGACATACTTTGTTGTTTCTTTAAATAACCTATGTTTCCACCATTGTGTTCCAAATTTATGAGCATAAATTCTTTCTTCTTCCCCTCATCTTCTTGTTTTCTCTCAACATTTCTAGTCATGCCTTATCCTACCCTTCATCCTGGTTCGGTTCATGTGCATTATGATTGAAGGAGAAATCACATGTTCTTGGAGTTAAACAGCTCTGGATTTGAAACCTCGCTCTCCTATTTCCTGGCTGTGTGACATTAAGCAAATTAGTTACCCTCTCTGAGCTTCAGCGAAATGGTACAGTTTTTCCTTTCTCTCAGAATTTTTCTGCAAATTAAATATAATCATGCATATTAAGTTCCTAACAAAATGCCACAGCTCAACAAACACTAGTTCCTTTCTCATTTCTAATTTTTCATTCTTCCCTCACAGTTTTCATACTTTCCCCCAAAGTCTCCAGTTAAAGAATTTGTACTTCTTCGCTGTTTTCTTGGACAAGATTCAAACTTTTTTCTTTCTTTGTGGAATTTATCAATTTATTTTTTTTAATTTTTTAATGTTTTTATTTATGTTTGAGAGAGAGACAGAGCGAATGGGAGAGGGGCAGAGAGAGAGAGGGAGACACAGAATCTGGAGCAGGCTCCAGGCTCTGAACTGTCAGCACAGAGCCCAGCGCGGGGCTTGAACTCACAGACTGAGAGATCATGACCTGAGCCAAAGTCGGATGCTCAACTGACTGAGCCACCCAGGTGCCCCGAGGAATTCATCATTTTTAAAAAGTCACCATTTAACTAATATTTACTTTGATCTCAGTAAGGCTATAGAGCTTAGGTTAGTCAACTTTACTCCTTTTAAATCTGAATGAATCCTAAAATGACCTTTGAAGTAGTGGTAATCCTCAACTATTTTATGAAGCAGGCAGGGCTGGGTTGCGGAGCTCTGGACGGTGACTCTCATCTCTGTCAAGTAAGACTCAGAGATTTTACCACTGAATTCTGTCTTCTGCTTGGAGATTGCTGATAGAAAGTTATGCTTCTTAGATCTAAACCCCCAGCCCACCTAAATTCCTGCAAGTGCATTCATGTTATACTAACGGCGCTCCCCTCTGTTTTCTCTACTGGGAATTCCTCTCTGCCTCTTTGCTTTTCTCCCTCCCTTCTTTGAAGGTCACCTTCTTTATGAAACTTCTCCTGCTCATTCCCTCCCCTTATCCCTACCCTCTCCGGTCACTGAGTTGTCCTTTTGGCCTTCTCTGTACCCCATGGATGCTTCGTGACCATGCCTAGAATGTGTCTTAGCACTTGCTTGCCTACCTTCTTCTAGGTTGTCAGCTTGATAAAAGCCCAGGCAATGCCAGATTCACTTCGGAGCTCTGGCACATAGTTGGTGTTCAACAGATATGTATCGAGTGCAGAAATAAATGTTAAACATCACAGGCATGGATCCCTCAGATAAAAGAGCACAGAAGGTTGAAATTATTGTAAGTGGTGATCTGAATTAAAAGCAGCCCAGGCAGTGCTAAATAGAGATGAGTGAGATTCTCTGCTTTCCAAAGGGAACTAGAAATTTGAATAAATCATCAACATTGTTCTAGAAGAATCAGGAATGTTATTTGATTTATTTAATTACTTGACTTCGTTATCTTAGATGGATTTAGGAAGAAGGAAGAGTCCTCTTCATCCTTCAAAAAGTAATTAAAAAAATAATGCAGATGCCCTATAAATAGATGGTTTAAAGCAAAGGGTTTTGAAGCCTGAACCCGCTCAGCAATTCAATCCTCTACATAATTTTCCTTCTGAAGATCAGTCAGTTCGGAAGGAATGAAGTGGCTATAGGAGCTGTATAGTCAGAACTAGGGTGGCAGACCTGTAAAACAGTTTCGTCTACAGAACGTGTGTACCTTCTTGGACTCTGAGCTCATCGAAAGAAGGGGTATGTTGATTCAGAGTTGTGAGGATTCAATGAGCCAACATAAGAATAAGGCAACACATGTTTGATTCATCTCCAAAAGGATACAGGTAAAATCTGTGGGTTAGCATGTGACTACAGCAAATCTAAAAAAAAAAAAAATACTTAGACTAGTAAAGCAGTCATGTGTGTGGGTTGGATATCCTTGAGGATCAAAAATGTAAACAAATGCTAAGTATGTGTTTAGAAAGCATGCATGTCAAAAGCTCATCGCTATAACCTTATTAGTATTTGACTTTGATGAAAAAAGCATCAAGATTGAAGACATTTTTATTTATTTATTTTTTAAATAATATTCCTATTTAATTTTTTTTATGTCTTTATTTTGTTTTGAGAGACAGAGACAGAGGGTGAGCGGGGGAGGGGCAGAGAGAGAGGGAGACACAGAATCGGAAGCAGGCTCCAGGCTCTGAGCTGTCAGCACAGATCCGACAGGGGGCTCAAACCCACGGACTGTAAGATCATGACCTAAGCCGAAGTCGGACCCTTAACCGACTGAGCCACCCAGGCACCCCTGAAGGCATTTTTAAACTCAGATTAAAGTCATGTGAATTTATAGGAAGGCTCAACCTTGGCATGAACTCATCTTAAATAAGCCCCAGGGACGTTAATGCTTGAAGAGAAGTTCCACATAAACATGCCTTCTTTATGTTCAGATGAAGCAGGGAAAGGCATGCACGGGCTAACCCTTGAGTGCAAGGGACCATCTCCTTCCCAAGACCTCACCCCACTCCTCACTCCTGCCACAAGGCCGGGCCAAAACAGGGATGATGACGACGATATTGGGTCTCTATAGACACAGGGCTGTGCTGCATGTAAAGGGATGAAGCAGGGCCAGTGGAGGGGGCTGCACACAGATCTAATTTCAGGGCCTGAAAATTAAATAAATTTCCATTTTGCTCCATCATCTCTGTGAGGAGATGAATGTAAATCAGGTTATGGAAGAACCCTTTCCGGAGCCCCAGCCCCGGTCTGCCTCATAGTGAAGGCTGAAGAGCTCTGTCCAGCCTCTGTGGCTGCACGTCTCATGGGAATAACCATTCGGGAGTTGCAGGTTCATCTCAGCCAGGAGCCCACTTCCACAAGAGAGTCAGAGTCGTTGGGTTAGAGTAACCGGAGATCGTCAGTGAGCACTGAGCTTTGGGGAAAGAAATAACACCACAGCCCCTTTAAAGGCCAGAGGGAGGGCATCTGGGTGGCTCAGTCAGTGGAACATCCGACTTCGGCTCAGGTCATGATCTCGCAGTTCGTGGGGTCGAGCCCTGCGACGGGCTCTGTGCTGAGAGCTCGGAGCCTGGAGTCTGCTTCGGATTCCTTGTCTCCTTCTCTGCCCCTTCCCTGCTCATGCTCTGTCTCTCTGTCTCTCTCTCTCTCTCTCTCTTTCAAAAATAAATAAACATTAAAAATAATAATAATAAAGGCAGAGGGAGCCATGTGAATAAGTCAGGATGACCCAGGCACAGATGAGCCAATCGCCCCAAAAAAGGATTTGCTTTACAGTGCACTGCAGTGTCCTTGATCATATCCTAGATTATAAATTTCTTTTTTTAATTTAATTTATTTTTTAAATTTACATCCAAGTTAGTTAGCATATAGTGCAACAATGATTTCAGGAGTAGATTCCTGAATGCCCCTCACCCATTTAGCTCATCCCCCTTCCCACAACCCCTCCAGTAACCCTCTGTTCTCCATATTTAAGAGTCTCTTATGTTTTGTCTCCCTCCCTGTTTTTATATTATTTTTGCTTCCCTTCCCTTCCCTTATGTTCATCTGTTTTGTGTCTTAAAGTCCTCATATGAGTGAAGTCATATATTTCTTTCTCTAAGTTCACTTAGCATAATACCCTCTAGTTCCATCCACGTAGTTGCAAATGGCAAGATTTCATTCTTTTTGATTGCCAAGTAATACTCCACATCCTCTTTATCCATTCATCCATCAATGGACATTTGGGCTCTTTCATTACTTTAGCTATTGTTGATAGTGCTGCTATAAATATTGGGGTGCACGTGCCCCTTCGAAACAGCACACCCGTATCCCTTGGATAAATACCTAGTAGTGCAATTGCTGGGTCGTAGAGTAGTTCTATTTTTAATTTTTTGAGGAATCTCCATACTGTTTTCCAGAGTGGCTGCACCAGTTTACAGTCCCACCAGTAGTGCAAAAGAGATCCTCTTTCTCCACATCCTCACCAACATCTGTTGTTGCCTGAGTTGTTAATGTTAGCCGTTCTGACAGGTGTGAGGTATCTCATTGTGGTTTTAATTTGTATTTCCCTGATGATGAGTGATGTTGAGCGAGCACATGAGTGGGGGAGGGGCAGAGAAAGGAGGACAGAGGATCCAAAGTGGGCTCTGGGCTGACAGCAGTGAGCCTGACACATGCTCAAACTCATGAACCATGAGATCATGACTTGAGCCGAAGTTGGACACTCGACTGACTGTGGCACCCAAGTGCCCTACACTTGTTTTTAAATGAGCAAGCCACCACATTACCCAAATGTATACTAGATTGCTTTGCCTTCTACTCTTATTTTTTAAGCTGTAGCATCCTTTTTTTGTTTTTCTCTAGTTAATTAGAGTTCCAAAATGGAGATGAAATAAAAGCAATACGTGCTTCTTGCAAAAAGGTGAATAATTGGTTATACATAAAGTGAGTGTTCCCACTTGTTAAGCATAAGTGCTGTTCCCTTCCATGTCCCCTCAGTGCATATCTAAACACGTGTTCTGTATGTTTGACATAAACTGGATCTTACTTTTTATTTCTGTTCTAAAATCTCAAAATATGATGTAAATATTTTTCCCTATTGGTACATACTCATTATTCTAATATCCGTGTATATTCTATCATACAAATGCAGCCTAGCTGACTTAGCCAATCTTCTTCCAATGAACATTTAAGTTGTTTCCAGAATGTTGCCGTGACTATCGCGCTGGACGCACACATCATGAGCACTTGTACAAGTCTTCATAAGGATGCAGTCGTAGCAGTAAAATGGCGCAGGGAGGTGGGGGCAAAGGAAATGGACACTTAAACTTTTGAAAGTCACTCCCAAACTAACCACAGAAAAGTACCCATTTGTCCTCTGAGTGACAACTCCTTAGAGTTTATTTTCTTACACCTCTCCAGCAAGGGGCGTAAACAATCCTTCTGTTTATTTTTTGTCAATTAGTAAATGAAGTTCTGTATTTACTTTTGAAATTGCTTTAGTCTGCATTTCTTTCTTTACCGTAGAGTTGCTCTTTTCCTTTGTTAACTGGACATTTGTACTTTTTCTTCTGTGACTTGACTATGAATGTCTTTTGTCCATTTTTTTCCTGGAATGCCATCTCTCACAGGAAATTACCACTGAAGCAAACCATTATAACAGATATTTGAAGCTAAAAATATCTCAGGGATGATCCCCAAATACCCTACCCTTCTAGAAAGCAGTGATGTGCATGTATGGTGCTTTCAGAAACATGGTTTCATCTTTTGTAGTTTTTAGGTTGAACCTCCCTTGACTGAAATCATTTTTACCACTAAGCACTCTTCCCAGTTTTTTTAATCTATTCCTGAAATCGTATGCAGTTTATCATTCTTCTCAAGTCTCCCCTCTAAGCTAATATATCTAGCCAGGATTTGTAGATGATTTGGTAATCCCAGCAATCCCAGAAAGACAATTCCTGACCTTATAATAATTATTTTTTAACAGAAGACATGTACAGAAGTAAGGATTTTTAAGAAAATATATAGAACTGAGTCATGGTTTCAGATAGCTAACATTGCATTAATAATCCAGAATTTTCTCCCCCAGGACATGTTTCTCCTCTTCCTCCACTATATCCACCTTTCCTCCTTCCTTCTTTTCTACCCTTTCCCCTTCCCCTCCTCTCTCCTTTTCCTTCCTCCATGCCCCCATCCAGCAGCAGCGCTAACACAATTGACTTTGTTCCCTGGAATGCTAGGTAAAAACTCTAAATAAAACCGGCACTGACTGGTACTTCTTCAGTGGTGAAACAGTTGGCGCTCCCATTAAATCCAGGGGCCAGGCAAGGATGGTCACATCTCCCTGTTGCTTACTCGTTTGCCTTTCCTCTCCAGGTAGTAGATGAGTGAGTAAAGAACTATTGTAGGGGCATCTGGGTGATTCAATTGGTTGAGCATTTGACTCTTGATTTTGGCTCAGGTCATGATCTTAGGGTCAGGGGATTGAGCCCCACATTGGGCTCCTTGATGAGCATGGAACCTGCTTAAGATTCCCTGATTCCCTCTCTCTTTCCCTCTGCCCCTCCCTTCTCTTCCACATGCACACATGTGCTCTCTCTCTCTCTCTCCCCCTCAAATAAAAAACAACACAACAAAATAGCAATTGTAGGTTTACAGTTGGGAAAGAGGAGGCAAAAATATTTTATCTGGTTGATGTAATTGTCCTTCACCCAACACCTAAGAGAATGAACTAAAAATATATATATTTTTAAGCAGCGAGCAAGTTCAGCAAGGCAGCTTAGTAAATTAATGCACCCAAATCAGTAGCCTTCCTGCATTTAAACAGCAACCACTTGGAGATAGAAATAAGAGTGACAGAAAACATACCGATACACAATAGAAATCCGGTGACAAAATATCCAAGAAGCAAAATATAACAAGAAATGAGAAAAATCTATGTTTTTTAAAAAACTATGACATAAAAGAAAATATTTAAATAAAACGCTGCTGTGGTATAACAGCAGCATTTCTCCCTGTACTTGATGTAGAGATCTAGCACGCTCTCAATGAAAGTGCCAAATTTTTAAAAATCAAATTCTGAAGTTCATAGGAACGTAAAATGTGAAAGAATAGACAAGAAACTTGAATGAGAACCAGATAATCTTATCAGGTATCCAAATATGTGTTACAATATGAATAGTAATCAAATCAATTTGGATAAAGCAAATTAGAGTAGTGAAACAGAACGGTCAATCTTAATATTGACCCAAGTGCATATGGGATCTGGTATATAGTACAACTATAAGAAATTAATATGCAATGAAAGTAGCATTTCAAAGCAAGGGAGAAAAGATTTATTACCTCTAAACAAGTTAGATCCCTACCTGTATTCTTACACACACACACACATACACACACACACACACACACACACACACACACATCCAGATTTGGGAGAAAATTAAAATGTAAGAGAATTAGAAATTCTGAATTAAAATTACTGGAAGAAAACATGGGAGTTTTTTTTAATGTTTATTTATTTTGAGAAAGAGAAAAAGCACGTGTGAGCACAAGTTAGGGGGATAGAGAGCTAGGGAGAGAGAGAATCTCAAGAAGGCTCCACGCTGTCAGCACAGAGCCTGACGTGGGACTTGAACTCACAGACCTCAAGATTAGGACCCGAGCTGAGTTCAAGAGTCAGATGCCTAACCGCCTGAGCCACCCAGGCGCCCCTAAAACATGGTAACATAATTTTCCATTGAAGATCTTTCTAATGATTCTATGAAGCCATCAATCAACCTACTCATAAGGCTGACAACATACAATTGAGTTTTCTGTTTGATAAAAGATACAATAAAAAAAGTAGAAATATAAGTTAAATGTGTTTGCCAGCCATATCACTACCAGAGAGCCGATTTCTTCAATATGTAAGGAGTTCATATAGATCAATTCTAAGAAACCAGCTGAAAAAAAAATTCTTCCCACTTCTTCTTAAAGAGCTACAAGAAATCCAACAGTCTGCTGACCTCTGGGAAGGGAAACCAGAGACTTAGTCTTCATTTGTATTGCTGGGTTTTGACCTTAAGTACAAGTAACTTCCAAATAGAGGAAGAAGTGCGAGGAGAGGACAGACTGACTAACAAATGCTGTCTTTAAATTAGAAGTCTAACAGATTCATTCTTTTTGTGGCTGGTGAAGAGTCTGGTCTTACCCTCTCTGATGAGGCCGCCTTTCATACCTCTTCCTACCTTGTCTAAAGGGTGATCCTACTCAGGTTCCACTTATGGGGAAAAGGAAATTCTCTAGTGGAAATGATGTAGTATGAATTATTTCCTAATACTTTTCTAGCTTTTTAAAAATGCTTCATGTCAGCCTTGAGCTATCATCATTTGGAAAACTTTATCAGAAACTTGAGGTACACGGTGTGTTACTGTGGATTAAAAGATGACACAGCTAATTGCTAATTTAGATGGTGTTTTGCTCTGTTGAGAAACAGTTCCTAATATGCAGTAGAGAAGAAAGTAAGATGTTTGGTATCCTTAACCATACTTGCCCAGCTGCATTACACACAAAACTGGTGGACTTCCATAAGATATTGTTAGAAAGTGAAACAAGTAGAATTGGAGCTTACGACCATGCCCCAGCTTTCCTTCTTGTCCCATAGGAGTGGCAACAGTGTGTTTGGGACTTTCTAGGCATTTAAAATCACTGGAAAGGTTATTAATACTTGCTGGAGTCTCACTTTCCAGTGTTGTCTCCAACAACATGGTCGCCATACCTCTAAGTGAAGTTACCGTGTAGGTCTTTCTGCAGAAGAGAAATCTGTATGCAAAGTCCAACTTGTGGTTTTAAATGTTTCAGCTCTTGATCCATGAATATCTCAACTAATTTTCTGCATTTTAGTAAATCTGTGACTTATTTAACATAGCTCCTGGACATCAATTTCAAGTCAACTTCCTGCCTGGAAATGCAGTGAACAGGGAGTGTGACAGTCATTGTAAGAGCTTGTCCAGGGTTGAAAAATTAGGGTGCAAGGCAGGAAGTATATTTCTACTTTGGGGGAAATGGGCTTCTAGTTTCTTCTGTTCCTGTGGAAAATATCTCCCACTGGGTCTCAGCGGGGTTTTTTCTAAAAGCTCATTATGGATCTGTTATTTGGCCTCCTGAAGACTTTTGTGTTCTGTGAGCTTCATGGCTTTTAGTCCTTGGAGAGCAGCTGTTCCATGTCATTGTTACACAATTCATAATAGATTTGGGCCCATATTTTACAGTTTGTCTGGCTGGCAGGTTTTGAAGGCGTCAGTATCAAAGAACATGTATAGATTTCCAGGCACATTCTCTGTTCCTAGCATTTTCTGCATGGGTAGGATGTACTTGACCATAAAATGGTATTTTATATTTAATGACTTGAATATCCCTCGGCTAATTATAAAAAATTCTGTGTTTCCCTTTAGTTCTAGCACTCATGCAGATGTAGAATCATATTGAAGATTAAGAAACCTTCTCTCCAAGGCAGAACAGCAAAGGTCCTAACAGGGTACAAAATCATAGCTTATCCCTCTTGTCACAAAATTAATATTTTGCAATTGTCACTTTATATTACCCCAATGGCACATTCTCTAGTCCCTATATCCCCAAGCCCCCTATGCCTCTTCATTTTCAGTCTGTTTTACGCCCAAGGGTCCCAATGGAAACAGAACGGTGGTTGCAGAATTGATCAGATACTCATGCATTTGGTTCAACTGCATCATTAAGATAAGTAAAAACATCAGATGAACTCGTTTGGGTTTTCCTCTTTTTTTGGTCACAAGACAGGTCTCCAAATTTGAAGAAATAGAATTAAAAAGAAAGGCATGCTTTATATTCTTCCATAATCCCTCACCTGCCTCTCTTCTATAAATGCAGCTCTTCTTTGCAACTGCCAAGTTATTAATGCTTCTGCCACTAAAATACAGTGTGCATTCAGATAAGTTTAGACTCTACATCCCGGTACAAACTTTCAGTCGTAATTTTCTCTCCATGTACAGTAAGCCATGATGAATTATTTAACTTAATATATTAAAGTATATTTTGGTTTGCCTAGTGGAGCAATGAAAGAGTTAATAGTACCGAGAGTGAAGAGTTAATAACAATAGTTATTGTTTGTTCAGAATTTACTATAATCAACACTACAGGAAACATTTTATACATATTACTTCATTTTATTCTTAAAATGACCTTAGAGTAGACACAGCTAACGTCACTAACATAGACCTTCGTTTCCAGACACTGAGCTGGGCACCACATTCATTATTGCCTTTGCTCTGCAACAACCATTACTATTCTCATTTTACAGGTAAGGAAACTGAGGCTCCAAGAAGTTGAGTCAATTGCTGAATTGTAGCCATTAAGTGGTGTGGAGGAATTCAAGCCCTTCCCACCAGGTCTTCTACATCCAGTACACTATATGCCATGTATTAAGGAAGGCTTTTGCCATTTTACAAATAGTGGAACTGAGATAAGAAAAATTTAAAACAACTCCGGGCTTCTGGAGGGCTCAGTTGGTTAAGCATCTGACTTCGGCTCAAGTCATGATCTCACGGTTCATGAATTCGAGCCCCATTTCGGTGTCTGTACTGACAGCTCGGAATCTGGAGCCTGCTTCGGATTCCGTGTCTCCCTCTCTCTCTGTTCTCTCCTGCTCACACTCTGTCTCCCTCTCTCTCTCAAAAATAAATACACATTAAAGAAAAATTAAAAAAGAAAGAAGAATTTAAAACAACTTGTCCAAAGTTGCATGGCTATCAGGTTTTAGTGATTCCAGTGTGCATGTACAAAGCCATTACGCTACACATTAAAAAATGATTTCTACTCTATTCTTATTTTTTAAACTTTAATATAATTGAACTATTAGTCACCCACAGGCATTTTCTCTTCCAACTCTGGTAAAGATATAGATTAAAAATCCTACTCTGAAAGTTTAAAATGTCTCTATTGGGAAGAAAGTCCTAAAACTGTTCTAACTTAAACAGAAAATATTTCCATCTGTCACATTTGTGGATACCATGTGGGGTTTTTATATAATGTTTTTGTTTGGTCCTGAAGGCACAGATTAATTTTTGCTTCGTTTTGGCAGATAGCCTCAGATTCTGGTGAATTTTTAAACCTGGAGCTAAGAATAAAAATTCAAATATATAAGTAAGACAGTATCAAATATATATGGGATAATAAACACACTTCAGCTGAGAAGATGAAGAAAAACCATAGTGCACAGACCCTTGTAAAACAGTGAGGAACAAAAATGAATTAGAATTTACGTGCGTGGCAAACTATTACCCACACACTAAGCGTCTACTCTGCTCACTGGGGAGTCTTGGGACCCTCCCCTGATTCCTCCAAATAGTGTGGAAAAGCATTCCTCAGTAGAATGCCATCATATCAATTAGTTCATTTCATTTTAGTTTTTTTGGCTTATTTATTTATTTCGAGAGAGAGAGAGGGAGAGATAGAGAGAGGGGGGGAAAGAGAGAGAGAGAGCGAGAAAGTGAATGAAAAGGGGAGGGACAGAGAGAGGGAGACAGAGAATCCCAAGCAGGTCCACACTGTCAGTGCAGAGCCCAGTGCAGGGCTGGAACCCATGAACTGTGAGATCAATGACCTGAGCCGAAATCAAGAGTTGGACACTTAAGCGACTGAGCCACCCAGGCTTCTCTAGTTCATTCCCTTTTAAATACATACTTGATGGCTTTCCGACTTGACTCCACACTCCTTGAAATCAGAGACCAAATGTTACTGACTTGGTGTCCCTGGTCTCTGGCACATTTCAGTAATATGCAGACATTCATCAAGTGAGTTCATAGTCAACAGATAAACTTGCTGAACATTTGTCACATTCCTGACACTCTGTGAGGCACTGGGATAGCATGAGATCAATAGTAAGAGTAATATTTTACCAAGAATGGACATTGGACTGAGAGTCTGAAAACTGTGGATTCCAATCCTATTCTTTCTGCTAATTCATTGTTAGACTTTAGACAGCATTCCTGGTCCTTAGTTGGTTAAAAGGATGTCTGATTCAAAGACTTCTAAGGGGCACCTGGCTGGTTTAGTCAATAGAGCATTCGACTCTTAGTCTCAGGGTTGTGAGTTCAGGTCCCACACTGGGTGTGGAGACAACATAAAATAAAATAAAATAAAGTAAAGTAAAATAAAATAAAATAAAACAAAATAAAACAAAGACTTCTAAAGTTTCTCCAACTCTGCAAGTATACTTACTTAACATCGTCTCAGATGTAAGTGTGTGTGCGTGCATCTGCAACCATATCTGAGGTGTGAGAGGCTCACAGTGCGGTCGGAACAGTAGGTTAGTGTGGTCAGAGAAGACATAAGCGTACAAGAAAAAGCTTCCATGAGGATGTGAATCCTAAGTATGGATGAATGCCATGGAGAGCGAATTCCACAATGTGCATAAGCTTGTGAAATGGGCAAAGGACAACAAGGCTTTTACAGCGATTATCAGAGCAAGAATAGGACAGCTTAAGCCTGACAGCAAGGCATGATGGTGTGGTGTTAATAGATGATGCGCAAAGTGGGAACCTGCTCAGTGAAGGAGAAAGAGCTCTGGGCTGAGGGGGTAGAATAAACATGGTCTGGAGGAAGGGTGAGCCCCAGGCAGGCAAGGAGAGGAGAACAGAGTGCGTGAGTGAATGCAAGAGTCTACATCTGCAGTGAGAAAGGAAACCACTGACATTGAATTCCTGCTGATTTCTGAGATCCACGATGAGTGGGTACGATGGTGAAGGCCCGGAGACAGCCCGGCAGGAACCCGGGTTGCACAGTGAGGAAGACGGTGCATTGTGTAAGTTATAAGCTGATCATCTTAATAGCTGTTGTCAGCAACCTTGTGGCTGATTTTATGAACACTGGGAATGGGAAACAGGCTGATTGATATGGAGCTAAAAGTTAACCCAAGCGAATTCTTTTAATTTTTGGTTGTCAGCAGATGATTATATCTGTCAGTTTGACTTCTGACAAAATCATGATATCTTTTTGGAGAATATGGAAAGTGAGTGTGACTGACCCTCTAGTATGGTTTATTTATAACTAATCAAACGGCCTTCTTAAAAAGATAGCGGCTGATCATTATATTCTTCAGGCCCCAAAACATATTTCGAGTCTGATACTGAAACTGCAGTACCGGGTGTCAGTGTTTACTAATGACCTGAGTAAATATCTACACAGATTAACAGTCACCTCCTAGGAGGAGGACCCTGTTAGAAGACCACAGGGCCATCTTCAAGTTCCAAAAGTTAGGTAAAGCTATGGATCCAGAGAGATTGGGAGGCACAAACTCTAGGCCCAGATTATCAGAATGAAATTCAGTGTCGTAGTGAAATTTTTCACTGGGAGCTTTGAGAAAGTAAGTCCCAGCCCTGCCCTGGGAGGGTAGAGAGCACACATACTGTGATCAAAGTGTGGGATGGAGGGGATGCGACTGTACAACATAAATGAAAAAAATAGATTTAGGCTGCTTTCGCCGAGACTGAACCCCGTAGACCAAGTTGACATTGCAGTTTTGGGGTATGAAGGCCTGTGCATTTTCCCCGCCAGGTTTACAGGTTCCAAGGCTTCCTATTGCAAAACTGCCATTAGCATCTTTAGGCTCTTCCCAGTATCCATTCCTCAGTACTGCTTCTGCCTGGAGACTAATTTTCCTAAGATTGTACCAACAGTGTTTGTGTCTTACTCCAACCCTGTTGCCTATGAATGTAATATTGAAGCACTTGGGAATGACAGTTGCTCCATTCCAAGACCTGGCCTTCCCCTTCCTCTTGAACCTTACCTGGTTGTCTCCCTCAGTGCTGAGCTGTGTGCTCTGGACAAGCCTGGGCTCTGTGCTCCAGCCTTGCTTTCTCTTGACCTGACCTGAAATGCTGTACACTTGACTTTTCACTGTAATGAAAGTTAGAACGCTCTTACCCGAAGGAAGCCTCAGTAATGGTCCTCCGTGATAGAAACGTTCATTCTAGGGGTGTTCATTCTGTTTTATGGGGATAGACTAGCTCCTTCACTGGGGTTCAAGCTCTTTGAAGCAGTGGCTATGGTTAAGCACCTCTGCTTTCCTGTCAGGTCACTTTGGGGCCCAGTTATCACAGAAGCTTGCTAACGGAGGGCATTGGCACCCAACCTGAGCTTCAGATCCTTGAGAGTCATGGCACCCTTGTCTGAGCCTGGCCAAGGCAGCCTGGCTGAAGAAGTTCTGGGATCCTTTCATTTCCTTTATTTCTGAACTCCCCCCAGACCCTTTCCTCCTTCCATTTGCTGTACGTTTTCACACTTAAACTGCCCTTGCTTTTTCTTCCTGTCTAGTCTGACCTGCTTGCTTTCTCACAAAGCCCACTCACTGTCTCTCTTTTCTACCTTCCTGTCCTCATCGATCTTCCTCAAATCCGATTTTCTCTAACAGCCTCCTCTCCTCTGTCAGCCTCGGGAATGGAGAGTGGCAATGCTCGCCGAAATATTTTAACAAATGGAGGTGGACGTGGACTCTTGTATGGAATGGTCATTCACGGTGGTTGCCTTCAAACTGGATGAAAGCCTTTGCCCTTGTTTTCATTCTCTTCACAAGGATTTCAAATTAAATCCTTATCCTGACACATGGAAATAACTGAGTTAGATAGCTGCTATCTAATCAAAGTATTTTATTCAAACACTTGAAGCTGTTTGGGGATCAAGAAAACACAGGTTGACACTAAGCTCCGTGGTAGCCAAGGTGTGGGAGAAGTTTTGAACTGCAGTATGTGTGCAGTGATGAATTTCATAGACTTGCACTATGGGTTATAGTATAGTTTGTTCTTTCAACATTGAACTATTTTAATCCTGATTGTAATTCCAATGAAGGCTGGCTTCACTCACCAGCCTGTTCAGCTAGCTAAAAGTGTAGGTACCATCCATAACCCTGGTTATTTAAACACAATTCAGACATCATAAATAGCAATTCCAAAAGGGAGCTTGATTTCACAAGATGAGATTTCATGTGGTGAAGAAACCCTCCCAGAAATTTGCCAGAGACCTTGTGAGTCCTAAAATATCCTCTGTTTCCTACCAGCCAGATCTGGCAGCTTGAGAGCTATTCTTACAAATAATGACAAATATTTTACCAACTCACAACATGTTGTTTTTTGTTTTGGTATTAATTTTGTTTGTTCATATTTTTAACTAGGAAAGTTAGTACAGTAGTGTGATGGTCAGCCCACAAATCTCAGGAAAAGAATTACTCTCTTATGGAACACTTAAGCAAATGTTTCTTAAACACTGGCTATGCGCAAGTTATTATATTGAATGTTTTTGGTCATAGAATTTGAATTGAACAGGATGTTTGACCACAAGAAGTGAAAGAACAGGGAAATTATAATATAGCAATTCCTATAGAATACTTGCTAAAATGTCTGAGAAATGGCTAGTGTGGGATTTGCTGAGTCAGTCAGAGAGGGCTTTCTAAAGGAAGTAGGATGTGAGTTTTCATGACTAGCCAGATGTTACTATGTGAAATGTGGCATGGAGTGTAAGGGGGAATCTATATAAATGAAACATTATTCACCAAGTCCCAGAAATAGTACACTATGAATTACAGAGTTTTTCTGTAAATGAAAGGGAGCAATTAGAGATAAAGTTAAATCCCATAAGTCTGAAATCCCAGATTTAACTCTGGTAGGTGATGGGGAATGTTGTATCCATTATTCTACTCCTTAAACAACTTCAGAGCTGTGTTTGAGGATAATTAATCAGATAATTAACCTGTCCTCAGCATAGCAGTTTGACTGTGGAGGAAGAGAAATTGGGAGTTTGGAAGACTGGCTGGGAGGTTATGGACTAGTAAGAGTAACTTAGAGCTGCCCCGGGCTGGGAAGGGTAGGATTAGAATGGAGAATACAATTGACAGACATTGGGTAGTGAATATTTCTAGGATTTAGAACCTGACTGGAAGGTGAGAGGAAGAAGAAAGGGAGGAGTTAAAGATGCTTATGAAGAGTCAAACCTGAGAAGTGACCCCATTAAGGAAGTCAGACACGTCAAGCAATACTGGTGGAAGGAGAGCTCAGCTTTGCTAGCGGTGCATGAATGTACATGTGTTCCCCAATGGAGAGTCAGAGGTATGAAATGGGAACTCAGGCTACAGTCTGAAATACAGGCTTGGGATTCATTAGCACAGAGGTAATGGTGGCAGGTGTAGGAGTGGATATGAATGCCATGGGAGGGTATAAAGAGAAGATGGCCAAGGCTACGCCTCTCAGGGGAAGGTGGTCTACTTGTAGGTGAGGGAAGATGAGCCAAAATTAAAATCATGAGCGAGGTCAGGGAAGAGCCAGACTTAGGATCATAAAAGACTGGATAAGAGAGGGTTTCAAAGAAGGAGGGGTCAGCAGTGTCCATGGAACCAGAGAAATAAGGAAGTTGAGAATGGAGAGGAAGAAATTAAGTGTGATACTTAAGAGTTCATTGGTGACTTTCACAAGAGTAGATTGTGAAACTGTGAGTTGCTGGAATGTATTTTCTTTGTAAGTCTAGGGTTTGATGGTTTGGGGCCTATTAAGTGTTTTGAATTTTTCCATATCTTTAAAATAACACAGATAATGAAGGGTGGTGTGTGTGTGTGCGTGTGTGTGTGTGAGAGAGAGAGAGAGAGAGAGAGCGAGAGAGAGAAAGAGAGAGAGAGCTGCTTCATATAATAAGTGATAAAATTATTTAAGTAAAATATACCCTGAGCTCACATTTTATTAATAATAGAAACACTAATTCAGCCAAAAAGAAAAGAAATTTCCAGAATTTTACATTATTCAGTAAACAAAACTTCTTCCCAAACTGTGTCAATTAAAAAGATATCCTTCTGCCCCTTTTCATTATACGAAACAACAACAGCACAAATATATAAACAATTGTTGAACTGAGGAGCTTGCCCCAGAACTGTTAGATTATCATCTTTTTCCCTTCTTTTCAGAACAACAGACTGAGCTATGATAGCAACCGGTGGAGTAATAACTGGCCTGGCCGCCTTGAAAAGGCAAGATTCTGCCAGATCACAGCATCACGTCAACCTCAGCCCATCTCCTACTACCCAAGAGAAGAAACCAGTCAGGCGTCGGCCACAGGCCGATGTTGTGGTCGTTCGAGGCAAAATCCGGCTTTATTCCCCATCTGGTTTTTTCCTCATTCTGGGAGTGCTTATCTCCATTGTAGGAATCGCAATGGCAGTCCTTGGCTATTGGCCCCAGAAAGAACATTTTATTGATGCTGAGACGACACTGTCAACTAATGAAACTCAGGTCATTCGGAACCAAGGCGGTGTGGTGGTTCGCTTCTTTGAGCAACATTTGCATTCTGACAAAATGAAGATGCTCGGTCCTTTCACAATGGGGATTGGCATCTTCATTTTCATTTGTGCAAATGCCATTCTTCATGAGAACCGTGACAAAGAAACCAAAATCATACACATGAGGGATATCTATTCCACAGTCATCGACATCCACACGCTTAGAATCAAGGAGCAAAAGCATATGAATGGCATCTACACTGGTTTGATGGGAGACACAGAAGTAAAACAGAATGGGAGCTCTTGTGCCTCGAGACTGGCAGCAAATACTGTTGCCTCTTTCTCAGGTTTTAGGAGCGGTTTTCGCATGGACAGCTCTGTTGAGGAGGATGAGCTGGCGCTAAACGAAAATAAGAGTTTGGGGCATCTTATGCCACCTTTGCTTTCTGACAGCTCTGTCTCTGTCTTTGGCCTCTACCCACCTCCTTCCAAAACAACTGATGATAAGACCAATGGCCCTAAGAAATGTGAAACCAAATCAATTGTATCATCGTCCATCAGTGCTTTCACATTGCCTGTGATCAAACTGAATAACTGTGTTATTGATGAGCCCAGTATAGATAACATCACCGAGGATGCTGAGAACCTCAAAAGTAGGTCAAGGAATTTGTCAATGGATTCCCTCGTGGTCCCTTTGCCCAATGCCAGTGAGTCCTTCCAGCCAGTCAGCACAGTGTTCCCCAGGAACCATTCCATCGGGGAGTCACTGTCGAGCCAGTACAAGTCCTCTGTGGCCCTGGGACCTGGGGCTGGACAGCTCTTGTCTCCTGGGGCTGCTAGAAGACAATTTGGGTCCAACACATCTTTACATTTGCTCTCATCACACTCAAAATCCTTAGACTTAGACCGGGATCCCTCCACCCTAACTGTTCAGGCAGAACAACGAAAACACCCAAGTTGGCCTCGGTTGGATCGGAGCAACAGCAAAGGATACATGAAACTAGAGAATAAAGAGGACCCGATGGAGAGGCTGCTTGTACCCCAAGCTGCAATCAAAAAAGACTTTACCAATAAGGAGAAGCTTCTTATGATTTCAAGATCTCACAATAATTTGAGTTTTGAACATGATGAGTTTTTGAGTAACAACCTAAAGCGGGGAACTTCTGAAACAAGATTTTAATGTTCAGAAATATATCATTTTACAAGGCTATATATTTTAAAACTATTTTCACCAGTGTTTCCTTGTTAAAGTATTGGTTAAAGGCCTTTTTAGTCAAATGGTTTGTAGTGTGTTAGACCTGGCTGTTTAATTCTGTACTGGAGACGGTCGTATGTTTAGGTTACTTATGATTGCAGTACTTTCTATTATGACACATGATTTTACATTTTCCATTCCTTTGAAAGCATTATCTCTTTTATTAATATGAATACAGACACTTCCATCTGAATTAAAGCTCCCTTTCTTTACTTTCAAGTTCTTTCAATGATGGTCATATACATAGAATGAAGTGTCCAGTTTGGAAAAGGTAAGGTACCAAAGTGTGGACCAGAAGTACCAAATTTAGGCCCAAGATGCAATATATACTTCTAAATGAGCATGAGTGCAAATCTTAGGTGGTATTTTCTAAATAATTGCTTTTTTACAAAATTGGTTAAATTATCTAAAAGGAAAACGATCTGGTTTCTGGGCTAAATAATGTGAATTGGTAAAATCGGTTTAGTTCTACTTGAGCTAATTGACAGGAATTGTTTAAGTTGGTTATGATCAGTTCCCTGAGCTCTAGGTAGGTAGTATCTTTTTTCAGAATTAGTTCTATTTTAGTGATATTTTATCAAGAAACCATGTATTCAAACGCCATGGCTGAGAATGCCAGGGATTTTTAGGAGTAAATACCAAAATGCTAATAGCTATAACTTTAGATATCCAGAATCAAAATTTCTTTGCAACTAACTTGAAAAAGGAATGAACCAATTAGTTTGTAGAAATACAATCTTGAAAGAATTGTATACATGAAGAAAATGTTGACTAATCAACAAAAATAACTATGGGTTAGTTAATGCTAGCTAGTCTTAGTACCCTTCTTAGCCATCTCTTTTATCATTCAACATCCACTCATTCCCACATCTTCACTTCCCCTCAATATTTTTTAGATCCTGTTATCTGGAAAATAATCAGCTAACCCTGACATTTCTTTTTATCTTTGCATCTCACTAGCTTGGTGATTCAAGAAAATTTAGTCCTCGATAAATTGCTTTGAAATTTACCTTGTGCAGGAAAGCCTTATGATGACCCCAAAGATTTTCTTAGGGTGTAAGACATTTTGGGGATTTTGGTTCTCAGTTATTGAAGGTAATAAATATTGAAATGGATGTTTCCATTAGAAAATGTTCATGTTTTCCATTAAGGTAACATATGACTTTAAGATTTGTTTAATGGAATACTCAGGAAATTTTACAGGTTTTTCCCAATGCCTAAATGTTTCTGGGCATCAGTATTGCAGTTGTTGTGGGAGTGGAGAAAGAGTATACATTTCTGTTTGTAGCTCCCCACCATTCCACCTTGCCTTGGGATCATGAGCTTCCCTGATTTGAGTCAGTGTTACTTGTTAGAGCACCAAGCCTGTGTATTGTAATAGAGTGGGCTCAATATTTTACTACCAAGCACTTAATAAATTTCTGTTCTTAATAGAAATTTGGTTCTTCCTACATTTGCTATCGCTTTTTAAATAAAATGTACAATTCTGTTTAAAATATTGTTTTTTGAATTTTCAAAATATCTTCCACTGAAGGCACCTGATACTTCAGTATATGTATTGGGTTCTGCGGCTTTCTTATTATGCTTCCATCAGATTAAAGAGCTAGGCCTATCCACCTATTGAATTAGGCTATTTTCATATTTGTTCTTTTCATGGGATGATTAATTTTTTGAGTCAACTTCACTGGACTGAGGGATTCCCAGATTTCTAGGTGTGTTTGTGAGGATATTTTCAGAAAAGATTCACATTTGAATCAGCCAACTGAGTAAAGAAGACCACCAGTGCAGGTGGACATTATCTACTCTGTTGAGGAATTGAATAGAACAAAAGGAGGAAGGGCAAATCTGTTCTCTGGGCTTGAGTTGGAACATCTGTCTTCTCCTACTCTCAGACATTGGCACTCCTGCTCCTTGGGCCTTTGGACTTAGACAGAGGTTTATACCGTTGACTCCCCTGGTTCTTAGGCCTTCAGTTTGGGATGGAACTACACCACCAGATCTCCTGGGCCTCTATAGTTTGCAGATGGCAGATTGGGGGATTTCTTGGCCTCCAAAATTATGTGAGCTTATGCTTCATAATAAACCTCTCTTCATATATCTATCTATATCTATATCTATATCTATATCTATATCTATATCTATAATCTATCTATCTATATCCTATTCAGTTTCTCTGGAGAACCCTGACTAATACACTTGGGATCATTTTCACTTAAGATTTCATTGGCTTTCAGGAAAATAACCAGAAACATAGCACCTAGCATATGTTAGTGATACTTCCAGGTTTGAAAACAGTGGCTCTAAACACTCCTGATGTGACAGATGACTAAAGCCATGTAATTTTCTCAGTTCCCCCTGAAAGAGCTGTAGCAATTTGAAGAAGATTAAACAGCATGGGTCTTGGAGAATCCAAATAAAGGAATTGGGGCTCAAAGCAGTGATTCCTTCTCAAATCTTCTCTCCATCAAAAGCCCTGAGTAGTTTATTTCCCAAACAAGTCAACTTTATTAAATGATTAACATTACCTTATATTAATTAGCCACATGTTGCTACTTAAATCCTCAGATGAATATGAAACAGTGGATGTGACCATATTGACTTGATACAATTCTACCCAAAAGCCATGAAACTTGGAATTTTAGAGTGCATCTTATATGTTTCCTTTAGGCTTTTATAAATATTGAATATATATTCAAATATATTTTATAAATATTGAAAATTACTTAGGAACTCCCATTTCTTCCTCTGGGAAATTTCAGGTATCTGGCTGTGGGCTAACTCTCCAAAGAGTTTCTAAGACCTGTGGCCAATCTGAGATGTATTAGTTTGCTCAGGATGCCATCACAGAATACCACAAATTGGATGACTTCAACAATAGAAATTTATTTTCTCACAGATCTGGAGGTTAGAAGTCCAAGATCAAGGTGTCTGGTTTCTCCTGAGGCCTATCTCTTTGGCTTATAGAAGGCCGTCTTTTCACTAAGGCCTCCCATGACCTTTCCTCTGTACGTATATCTCTGTGTCTCTCTTCTTATAAGCACACCAGTCATAATGGATTAGGGCTTTATCCTATGGGCCTTATTTCACCTTAATGACCCTTTTAAAGGTCCTACCTCCAAATATGAGTCCATTCTGAGGTACAAGGGTTTAGGACTTCAACATATGGATTTGGAGGGGAACACAAATATGAAGGGGTGCCCTTCTGAGAAGAAGTAGGGGAGCTGAGTGAATGCTCTTAGCCTAAAGTAGGCTAGAAAAACACAGTATGCCCCCAATGGCTTTACCACCCAGCTGTGTAGCATTGAGAAAATCAATCTCTCAATTTCACTTAATTCAATTTTAATTCATTTCTTATTTCAAGCCTTAGATTCCTCAACTGCGAAGTGAGATGAGTAAGAACATACACAATAAGCCCTAACTCTAAAGGCCCAGGGTTCTTGGTGCCCCGGGATGGAGACCCTCTGCCTGTCGCTGTCACTGCAGCAGTTTGCTTCTCAAATAATGAGGGGCAGGAACCGCAGTAGAGCAGAGTGGTTAGACTCATGGATGTTGGAACCAAAAGTACCAGGATTTGCACCTGGCTGCCATGTCCTGGCTTCTGTCACTGCTGAGGCAAGACCACTGGTGAGTACCTGCCGAATTCCAGCCCCACTTCCTGGCTAGGATAGATAAAATCGGTTGATGTTCTTAGAGGTTCCAGGATAGTACCTAGGTGGGCACATAGTGAGCATTCAGAATTAGGATTACTATCTGAAACTATTATGATAGTTATAAATTTATCTATTCTCATTAATGATTGAGAAATTTACTTTTTTTTTCCTCCCTATTAATTCACCATTGAATACTTTGAGACTTCTAATATTTTTCTAGTTCTTTCTCATCACCAAATAGCAAAAATTGTGTGTCCGGGAGTATGTGTGCTCTATAAATTAAATAGAGATTTTGTTCGCAGTGCAATTACTTATAATCTAGATAATAAGGCCACGATATTCATGGTACAAAAGATTGAATACTTGCTAATGGAAACATAAAAGCCTAGAATTTAGGAGCAATGAGAACATTGGAGCTGACACCCAGTGGGACATACAAGTTAGTGGCAGAACCAGGATCTGAATCTGGGACTATTGATTTCCAGTATCTACATCAATTAAAATCAAGCCAGGTTTTTTTTTTTTTAAGGTTTTTAAAAAAACATGTTCAAAATCTGGTGAATAGATTTTGAGTTTATTAGGACTGGTAAGGAGAAAAGTATCTAAAATTTGAGGCAGAAAATGTATTGAAATTTTATCACATCTTAGAAGGATGTGCAGAGGGTGTGGAGGGTGATACACTTGGGACAGACATTAGATAAGGCAGAGTTTGGAATGGGAATTTTTAGCATTGATTTTACACATTGATTTCCTGTGTTTTAATATATTAACTATGAAACTCTGCCATGAAAATTATGCCATTATGCCTGTCTGAGCCATTATATTATCTTTGAACAAGATTTATAAAACTAAAATGAGTCATTTGCATCCATATTCAACAAACCACATGTACAAGAAGGAAGGCAGGAAGATGAGGAGGATGGAAGGAAGGAGAGGGGGATTTGAGGGATAAAGACGAGAGAATACCATATGTTTTTAATGCTTATTGAAAACCCATGCACAGCAAAAGTCATTTCATTTACACTTTATTTTGGAATAAAACCAAGCTTACAATTTTTAATCATTGAAGCAGTGAAAAAATATCCTTAGTTGACTTAAAAATACATTTTAAAGGATATTATCAGTGTTTATTTTTCAGCTCATTTTTGTCAGTCACTTAAGGTTTTGTGCATTAATCGCTAATTTGAGGGCATCAAATATTGAGCCATCAATAGCTCAAAGATGTTCATAGATTATTATTTTAAAAAGTGAAGTCACTTTCTTTCTACACTCAGATCCATTCTGTGTTCATGAGGTAAACTTTCTCTAAAGCGCTTCCAATTCCAAATGGGGTTTATCATTTATAATGTTAATAAGCTGCAAAGTGAAATGAACTTCCCAGTCCATTAATTGAAGAGTTAAGGAAATATCTTGCAAAGACTCTTGCATTTTGTGTTTGTTATTATGGTCTATTAATGTCTCAGGACCTTAAGAGGGTCAAATAAAGTATAGATGAGCAAGAATACAAAGGGCATTTAGAACCTGGATCATATCTAGTATAGGTGAATAATTAATATTCCTTACAGTACAGCATGCTTATTATAATTCACGGGAAAAAAATTCTCTTATGAACCAGTCTAAAGGAACTACACTCTGCATTGTGTTTTATGTTGGCTCACAAAATATTTAGCACCTTAACAAAGTAAATTTCATAGAAGCCATTCTTTTCTCATGCTAGAGTTCTGGCAATGATATACATTAAGAAATTCTGATAAAAAATTATTGTATGTCTACAAACTTGTACCAAAGATGTCTAGTCCTAAAAGTGTAGCCTGCTATCAAATATTTAAATGTTTAGTATTTCATCTGTGGATCTTTCCGTTTCTTCTCTTTCAAATTCCATTATTTGCTTTGTTAACAAAATTTTATGGCTATGTTCTCTGCTTGATAGGCTAAAAGAGACGTAAAATTGACTATTGACCATCTGCAACATATTGGTAACACTGCCACAGGCTCACAAGGGAAGAAGAGGGAGAATATCTGAGAAGGTGGGATGTGGGTATTTCTAGGTATGTATTTTATATGTGTTATTTCTGTTGACTCCTCCCAGTGTCAACCAAGAGTTGATTTCTGTGCAGAATGGAGATTATTGTCAATTTTGATATTGGTGTATAATATGAATAATTTGGGTACCGGAAAGTCTAGGAAATCTAAGAATTGATTTAAGCATGTTGTTGTAGACTCTCTTCTCAATATTTCTATTCTTCTAGACTTCAGATTTATTTATCAAGATGCCTCAGAGTCTTGCACAATGTTGGTACATATTGAACTCCTAATGGATATTGGTAGAATTTACTTTTTAGTTCACAATGAAAAATATAGGTGGTATTTCATTGTCATACACTTATGGGTCAGTTTGCAAAAATCTCTGTGGTAAGAGGGGGAGAATAGATGTGGCTGGTTATAAAAGTTGAAGGCATAGACTGGCCTATAAACCATTGCAGGAAGGTTAAAGGCAGAATTAATCCATTGGTACTCTTGGTCATTTGGTCCTAGAATGAATAAGAAAGTAATTTCAAAAGCTGTATATGTCTTTGTAAAAGCACAGAACATAGAAAAGCTATTTCTGAACTGCAAAAGGAATTCAGTGCATATAGAATGGGTCAGCGGCCCTTTTGAAACATTCGTATCATCTTTCTATCCCTTATATTTGCTTTTAATCTTTAAGGCCCACCCCCTATTTAAAATTTATTTCATCAATGAAACAATTACCCAGGTGTACATAATCTTGCAACTTCATGAATCTGTAAGTCAAATGATTACTTTCAGTTAGTGTTGCTTTAGAGTTGCACATTACCAAGGTCTTGTGACTGGTATAGCACATCTTCCCCATGCTCACGTCTCCCAGAGATCCCAACATTATCTGAGCATGCAAATTACCTTCATTCCCTAGATGTAAACCTGAAATAGAAACTTGTCCTTAATGAAATTTTATACCTGTGCGCTAACAGCAGGTAACTAACAGAGTAGGAAAATAGAAATTTAAGATGCAAATATCCACTCTTCCAAGTTAAGTGAAAAAATAAAATCCTGCTATTATTTATTTTATTAAATAAGGTAAAGAAATAGATTCTTTAAAAGATTCTTAAGTATCTCAAGCACACCCATGTGACTTCTGCCTGTGGCATTAGGAATCCTCCACAACATCTGCACCATCCTTGACATACTGAAAAAACATCAAAAAGGAAGTAATGTTCTCTAAAGTGAAACAACTTGAACTGGATTTTGAAGGATTGGTGTGAATCAAAGAAATACTTCAGGGACAGTCTTTTTGAGAGAAATTGCAGCTCAGGTTAAGATGTAGAATCAGGCAGGCGTGCCTGGGTGGCTTAGTTGGTTAAGGGTCTGACTTCTGCTCAGGTCATGATCTCATGGTTCATGGGTTCAAGACCCCTATTGGGCTCTGTGAGGGCAGTTCGGAGCCTGGAGCCTGCTTTGCATTGTGGGTCTCCCTCTCTCTCTGCCCCTCCCCTGTTAGCACTCTGTTTCTGTCTGTCTCTCTCTCTCAAGAATAAACATTAAAAAATAAATAAACAATAAAAAAGACCTAGAATCATGGAGAAGTAAAGCCTGCCATACACCAGCCCTTCCTAGAGTACTGAGTTTGAATTGGAGACAAACAGAAGATAAATGGAAAGGAACATGGAATTCAGATTAGCAGGAACTTTAAAATTTTTTTAATGTTTATTTTTGAGAGAGAGAGAATGTGAGCAGGCAGGGAGTAGAGAGAGAGGGAGACACAGAATCCAAAGCAGGCTCCACGCTCTGAGCTGTCAGCACAGGGTCCAACACAGGGCTCAGACTCACGAACTGCGAGATCGTGACCTGAGCCAAACTCTGACGCTTAACCAACTGAGCCACCCTGGCGCCCCAGGCAGGAACTTTTTAAAAAGGCAGGCCAAGGAGCTAGGTCACAGGGCAGTGGTGAGAACCCTAAGCATAAGAGAAGTACTTTGAGAAAGGTTTATGATTCACCCTTTTCTCATACTCTCTCCCTCCCACAGCTCCCCAAAGGATAGCTTGAACCTTAACCTGTGTCTTGACTCTTTTGGACAAGGGATGCTGCTGGCACTTTCCAGACTCTATCACATCTTCCTCTCTTGCTCTTCTTACCATCAACAGTCCCCTGTCTATTTAACCTCTCAACCATGTCTAGGTTTTTCCTTTTGATTTGACACCCCAAGCTATTGCTACACCTTTGCTTTTAGGACTTTCTTCAATGATATTCTTTCATGATTATTAGTGATTGTGGAAATAATGTATGGTCACTATTTTAAAAAACCACATTTCAACAAAATGGAACTGCATAGTTTAGAAAATGAAAGGTCCCCCATGATCCCACCCTTAGACGGCCAATGTAACAATCACTTTTCCAAAGCCCATTGTGTACCAGGCATTGTGTTAAGTGCCAAGGAAACAAAACCAGGTAAGACATTGTCCTTCAAGGAGTTTACAAAGTTCAAATAGCTAAATATTCCTTCACAGTGTGGGCATAGCCACTGTGCTATCACTGTTAGCTCTCACCTTGCTCTGGGCACTGACCATCCACTCTGGCCAGGGTCACCTTCCTGCCTCCCTGGGCTGCCCTAGTCCTGCACATACTTTCACTGCTGAAAGTATGAGGGATGAGGAGGGAGAACCCTTGCACTGAGAATGAAGAGGCTGAATGAGACCAGGAAGATTAAAGGCAGTTACAAAGACGGTTTCTCAGATGATACAGAAACTCGAAAATTACTGTCATTTCACCTATCTTTTTTTTTTTTTTTTTGTTAGAGAGAGAGTGAGAGCGTTAACAGGGGAGAAGTACAAAGGGAGGGAGGGAGAGAGAATCTCAGGCAGCTCCATGCCCAGCGTAAAGCCCAACATGCGGTTCGATCCCACAACTCTGGGATCGTGACTTCAGCTGAAATCAAGAGTCAGGCGCTCAACTGACTGAGCCACCCAGGTGCCCCATTTCACCTATCATGGAATGGATTTGCATATATTCTAAGCTTCATGCTTTCTCAGTGACAGATCTTCTGAGAACTAAAACTTTTTTAATTATTAAAAAAAAGAAGAAGGAAGTCCCCTAGGCTAAAATGAACTCTTCTGAAACCTTGAGAAACAGATTGGCATATATTCTCAGCTACACTTAAAAAAGCACCCAGGCAAGGAGGTGTATGGGACCCAGCCCACAGGAGACCCTAGGAAATGTTTAACATATATCTATTGGCAATTCAGCCTTCATACTGTCCTCTTCCTATCTTGACACCAGGCTCTTTGGGAGCAACTTCCTCCATCCCCCTGAGCTCCCAACAAGTAAAGAACTCAAATGATCATTCATGCTTGTTAATCGATTAATTGATTACACTTTGATTTTTGCCTTTTATCTCTTTATCTCTAACTGTGGAGTGAATATATTTGTTCCCCAGTCAATCATCCCAGTCTTTGCAAGCAGGTGGGGCAGGGAGAAAGTCCACCTCTCAGGCTCTACTCAGCTTCTGGAAACTCCTTTCTCCAGAAGAGAAAACCAGAGCTGGCTTAGCTGCCAGAGAAATATTACAGAGCCTGCTGGGAATAGAGGAGCCTAAGACCCATATCACATGCTAGAACCTCTACACCTAAAACCTCTACTCTCCGTCTATATGGCCCTTCCCCCAACTCCTACTCTCTTCTCTACCTGAATTTGGTTTCCATTTTATCTCTCATCCCTTAGCCCTATACTTCCTTCAACTTCCCAACCAGTTACTCCACATCTCCGGAGCACATGCTTTATGGTTTTCATTACTGGTACAAATTGACCTAAGCCAATGAAGGCACAAATAACCATTAAGTTCTTTTGATGGATTGTAATACTCCCCAATTGTTATAGATCAGTGTAGCTAGTCTTTTAACTTGCTACTGATTTATAATGAAGGCAAGTCTTCTTACAAGGTTCTGTGACAATAGAGACATTTATTAGCAAGTGGGAGTAAAATAGTTTGTTCTTCAAGCTTGATAAAGTCCTAAATCTCCAAAAATTGATATGCTTCTATTACACTGAAAAGGAGGAAAAAGTTTTCCTTGACCTTCTTAGAGATTCTGGTGGGGTCTAAAAATGAAACTGACAAAGATTCACAGTAGAAAAGAACACAAATTTTATGAAAATCTTACATGTACATGGGGTCCTTCACAAGAGAATAAAGGCCTGAAGAAGTGAGCAAAGCAGGAAATTTGTATGCCTTTTAGACAAAGAAACAATAAATTCATGAAGAATTGACAAGACAAAAGGTTTTGGGCTATAGGTAGTAAATGATGAAAAGTAACAAGATTTGTTTATATAGCTTTCTTGGCCTTAAATCCCCTTCTCTGATGATAAGAATACCTTCCTCCTGATACAGGGAGATTTACTCCTGCTTTCAGGGAAGAAAAGCAAATGTGGAGAGGAGATCATCGTGGCTTACCTGGTTCTGCTGTTTTCTCAGACTCCTTCAGCTTAAAATATTCAATATGCCAGGTGCCATATTTTGGAGTAGTGTGTCCTGAACCCCATCAACACCTTGCATGACAGTTTTACTCAAGACACACATGATTACAGTCTAAAGTAGGAGTTCTCAAACTTTTGGGGCTCAGGAACTCTTCACACTCTTAAAATTTATTGAAGACTCCAAAGAGATTTTTTTTTTTTTGTATTTTACGTCTATAGGTATTTATTGTATTGGAAAATAAAACTGAGAACTTTAAAAAATTAAAACACATTCCATTAGCTTTCAGAGCAGTGATGTTTTCACATATCATGTGGCTCTGGAAAACGCTGTACAATTTTAGGGAATCAGAGTGAGAAAAGCAAATATAACCTTATTATTAGAAAAATGATTTGACCTTGAAACCTGTTTCGGGTCTCGGTGGCCCCTGGAGGTCCTGACAACATACTTTCAGAATCACTGCTCTAGATTCAGGATTCAGTTATTATGAACAGATGCATCTAGACCCCTCTGAACCAATGTCTGGATGTAGAACAATTTAGAAATAAAATCTCAGGCACCGTCCTTGAGGGTGAAAGATGAAGAAGGAAATAAAAGGGATCCCAGGTCTTTTAAATTAAATCTATTTATACAGGTGTAGAGATAAATCCAAACCACTGAAGCCAATCCTCTTGTCTTAAACACTATGGATGTCACAAATGACAACCCATCTCTCACCCTTTGCTTTTAGAAAGCCACTAGTATTAACAATGGAAGGGGCACCTGGGTGGCTCAGTCAGTTAAGCAGCCAACTTGGGCTCAGGTCATGATCCTGTGGTTCATGAGTTCGAGCCTCACGTCCGACTCTGTGCTGACAGCTCAGAGCCTGGAGCCTGCTTCAGATGATGTGTCTCCCTTTCTCTCTGCCCCTCCCCCACTCACGCTCTGTTTCTCTCTCTGTGTGTCAAAAATTTAAAAAAAAAATAAATTTAAAAAATTAATAGAATAAATTTTAAAAAAACAATGGAAGATCCTTTCTAATACCATTATACTAATTAGCAAAATCCCTATTGTTGCTGAGAGATTAAAATAGCAAAAAGGTGAAGGTCGCACCTCTACTACCACTTCCCGCTGAATTACTTTGGAGCAGATCCCAGACATACCATTTCATCTGTAAATGTTTCAGCATTTACCCCTAAAGGAGTCTTCTTTCATCTTAATTTCAATGCCATTATCACAGCAAAAAAATTAACATTATTTTCTTTTTTTTAATAAAAAGAAATAAAATAAAATAAATAAAAATAAAAATGTTTATTTATTTTTGAGAGAGAGAACATGCGCATGAGCAGGGGAGGGGTTGAGGGAGGGAGACAGAGTATTGGGAGCAGGCTCCACACCGACAGCACAGAGCCCAGCATGGGGCTCAAACCCATGAACAGTGAGATCATGAACTAAGTCGAAGTTGGACCTAGGCACTCCTAACATTAATTTCTTAATATTATCAAATACTCACTTGGTATTAAAACTTCCCTAATTATTTCTTTTTTTTTCGTATTAGGATCCAAATAAGGTCCACACATTACAATTGGTTACTATCTCTTAAGTCTCTTTTAATCTTTAGATTCCTCTCCCTCCCTGCCCCTGATCCTTGTGATTTCTTTATTGAAAAAACCAGACTGTTTGTCTTCTATCACTCTCCATATTCTGGATTTAGCTGACTGCATCCCTCTGGTGTTATTTGACAAGTTTTTCTGCCCTGTATGTGCTGTGTATGGATCATTTGATTAGTGAAGGGTTTTGGCAAGAACATTTGATAGATGGTATTGTGTACTTCTCATTGGATCTTCTTAGGAGTCACATGAGCTCTGTGGTCCTTTTTTGTGGTAAGTGGGCTGTTAAGTTTGCATTGAGAAAACTATTTATTGAATTAAACCTCTGAGATTTCTGGAATTTTCTGCTACAGAAGCCATGTGACTCATCATTATTAATACATCTATAACAACACCACTTTGTCCAGGAGGAAATATTATAATTTAGTTACAGGCATGAAGACAATCATTTTTGACATGATCAATTTTCAATAATATTCTTATAATGTAACCTCTTTACCTGAAAAAAACACAATTACTTCTACTATTATTTTTTCCTCTGATAGTAAAATTTCTGAGAGAATAGGTGACTGTAACTGAATCTGTTGAACAGCCTAATTACCAACCAACCATTCCAGGTAACAAAAATGTTTTTCTTGTTTCTACATTCCATTATGAACTATTTTGTTTAAATAATAACAATTTCTTCCTGTTCAATAATAGACTTTTTTTTATAACATCATCAGATATTGATGGTTTGGCAAAGCTCTCTTAAGCAAAGCAAATTTTATAAAAGCCACAGTCAAAACCTCAAAGATTACGATCATCTAGAGTCTCCAGATTCTCAAAAGATGAAGATTCACAGCAAAAGGAAAAAAAATGGGGAAAAAATGCTGAAAAGCTTTCTTTTACAAGGTGGACTTTCCTCATTAAACTTTCCTTCCTGCACCATCAAAAAGTCATTCAACAACCCTATAGCTGAGCTAGTGAAAAGTTGTTCAGAAAAAAATGTAACTATTTACAAGGAACTTCCTTATGCGGAGAGAACAAAACTGGATAATAGTTCTTAAATGGTCTAGAAAAGAGGATTTGGGCTCATATGACTTTATAAAAGTGTTTGCTGCTCTTTGATCAGGATTAATTTGACCAGAAATGATGTGATTGCAACCTCTGTTGTTAGCCCTACTGGTATTAATCATCTCCAAAGTGATTCTGTTTCCATGGCAACTATAATATTTATTTTTACACTACAGCACTGGCTGCTCTCTAGTGGTTGGGAAGGCTGAGTAATCCTGAAATGTTAAGTTTCAGTCATAAATTTCTCATTGCTGATGTTAGAAAACCAGCTCACCACTACTAGGTGTTAATATGAATCTGTACTCGGACAATTGATTTAGAAAGGTGTTCTGAGCCAATCCTGTCTTTTGGTTCCAGGTTACCAGGCTTTAAGGTCCAAATGGTTTTTGCTGACTAAAAGAGCTCCTGGTATTTGCATCCAAATTTTCATAATAATTTTAAACATACATAATGTATTACTACCACATTTATCTGGAAATAGACTGAGGAGGTCTAGCTATAATTCCTTCAAGGAAAAAGAAAATAAATATTAAATATGACTTTATGTATTCTCCAAACCAGAGATATCAATCAAGACCAACTGATGATAAAGTTTCTGAATTTCATTAAAATTAACAATATTCAAGGGTGAATTGTAAATGAGGAAAAGTCTCCAACTTTTCCTGTCTTCATCAGAAGTAATAAATATTGTACCAGGTGTAAGATTTTCCTAGAAAGTCACCTAACAATAGAAATGAGCAGGCTGTCTTACACCTTAGTAGATTCAAATATGGAAGAAAGCCTTTTGAGAAATGTGGTTCTTGGTCCTTTGAATTAATAGTGTTTGTATCCCTGTCACGTTTCTTCAAGTTCTTTCCACCCTGCATGTCTTCTAAAATATTCAACTGACCTATTAGATTAATAAATTTATGCTAGCTCTCCTAGACTTAAAAAAAAAACATGCCATGTAGGCATCTTCTGTTCTGACTATGCACAAAATTGGCCCCATCTTTTTCCATTGCCAAGGGTTAGAATGGTACCAAAGAATACAACATTGCCCTCTTAAAAACCTGCTTTTGACATCTCTGGGACAGAAGCAGGGAAAGCCGAGAGCAAGGATAGAGCCAGGAAAGTGTGAGGACAGAGTGAAGTCACCGATTGCAGCTTGGGCACTTAGAAGGGCCACACAGCTGTGGGCCCTGGGGACTCCTACCCTGTTCTCTACTGAGAGCTGCCTCGGAAAGTTTGCAAGTGTTGATATCTGATGCCTCCTGGTTGCCGAGACAAAGTTTAGGGAAGCTGGGCACCCAGAAGGGGGACATCACCCACCGTGTGCTCAGGACACACCGCAAGAGGAGGGAAAGAGAAACCTTATTTCTAGTCCAAGGACCAGTTTAAACAAAGAACAATCTTAAGATGCACCTATCCAAACGTTTGAACTTTTTCTACTTTATTCCTTAATTCATAGACAATGAATATCTCCAGATGTGACAATAAATAATCACCCAAACTGAATCGCTATCCCGAGTCCCTACTTCCTCCAAAATTTGAAATTCAGCAATTAAGTCTTCTATGTATTTATTTCAATTCTTCCAATATAAAGGGATTGGAGTGCGGGGACATAAAAACACTGCCAGCATTGGGACACAGTAATTAGGTGTGCTTCTCTGTCATGTTTTTATGCTCATAATAAGGAAAATCCCCATCGAATCTCAGACTGATTTCAAAGACCACTGTCATCATGACAAAGGGAATCATTTGCATTAGACATCAATGTAATTAGCTCAGCTCTCCTAAAGGGAGGACTTTATCTTTGAGGTGGCTATTCAGAGAGTGGACACTCCCCAGGGGAAAACATTAAAGTAAATAATGTCTAGGGGCGCCTGGGTGGCTCAGTTGATTGCGCGTCCAACTTCGGCTCAGGTCATGATCTCATGGTTCGTGAGTTTGAGCCCCACATCGGGTTCTGTGCTAACAGCTCACAGCCTGCCACCTGCTTTGGATTCTGTGTCTCCCTCTCTCTCTGCCCCTCCCCTGCTCACACTGTCTCAAAAATAAATAAATATTTTTTAAAATAAATAAATAATGTCTAAATTATTTATAATAAATTTATTTATAATAATTTGTTTTATTTAAAGTAAAATTTATTTAAATGTTTATTTATAATAAATTGATGTGATTCTTTAAAAGCAAATTATTTTATAAAAGCAAGCTATAAAATCTGGGTTCCTGGTGGTGGCTGCTCTCTACTGAGTGAATGGAAATCTGGGTTTCCTGACAGGTCTCTCTCTTTCTCTCTTTCTCGGTGGAAAGTGAGTCATTTCCTGTGCTCCCTTTATTTCCAAGTTCCGTTTCCTTTATTCCCCTTCAATTTTAAGCACTTTTTTCATTGTGTCACAGCTATTTATTTCTCTGTCCCCTAAACAGGGGCACGAAGACGCTTCTTAGTTGTTGGTGCAGAGCACTTACAAAGTACAGGATACAACAGCCTTGGAATGAAAGCCTCAACCTCTACACTGATGTGCCGCCTGCACAGGAAAAAGAGGTGCTAAGTGGCTCAGTTAGAGCGAGGTTCTCCCCCAAAATGAGTATAAGTGCACCGCCCCGAAGCAGCGAGGCCCTGAAGTAAGTACAAGAACAGCCCTCGATCACAGCATCTTAGATTTGCAGGTGGTTTACAGGATGACCTTGAACAGAAAGAAAGAAAAGTGGCTTTGTTCTCCAGTAGCTCTGTCTGTGGCCAGGCCTCAGGCTAAGTGCTGGCTCTCTTGAGGGCATGTCCTACCGTAGGGGCATGATATGCTTTGAGCTCAATTTTACGTTCTGATTGACATTTTCTGCGTGACTGCGGGAAGTTGAATTTTGGCGGGGGGTGGGGGGGGCCGCAAATAGGATACCGGGTAATACAGTGTGTCGGTAACTGTAAAGGTCACACTGTCGTTGCCTGAGGTCCTGCCTCCAGAGGCACCATGTGTTTCAGAACACATGAGAAGAGAGAGCAAAAACTACGTAGTAAAAGGTATCAAAGATGATGGCATCACGGAAGCACAGAGTAGACCAACACACATAAATTCTAATCTGCATACATTTGATTGGACATTAAAATTCTATGGTTGGATCAGAGTACTGTCTGCTTTCTCTTTGTCTCCTGCTTTTAAAAAAAAATTTTTTTTAATGTTTTATTTTTGAGAGAGAGAGAGAGAGACACGGCGTGAGCAGGGGAGGGTCAGAGAGAGAGGGAGACACAGAGTCCGAAGACAGGCTCCAGGCTCTGAGCTAGCTGTCAGCACAGAGCCCGACACGGGGCTCGAACCCACGAATTGCAAGATCATGACCTGAGTTGAAGCCGGAAGCTCAACCCACTGAGCCACCTAGGCGCCCCATCTTTGTCTCCTGCTTTGAGTAAAGTAAGTTGCTGCTGCTTCTCTTAGGACATTCAGCTCTGACAGCCACCTTCCTTTCGACCCTGACCTTCTCTCTCCCCCACAGAGCCCAACAGCCTCCTCTAGGGGCTCTGCCGATTTCTAGAGCCTCGTCTTCCCTACGGGGCTGCAGAGCTGGGAAACATCTTTTGGAATCTTCTTCCTTGCCTCCTTTTTATTCTTTTCTTTTTAATTTTGTAATGTTTATTTTTGAGAGAGAGACAGAGTATGAGCAGGGGTGGATCAGAGAGCGGGAGACACAGAATCTGAAGCAGGCTCCAGGCTCTGAGCTATCAGCACAGAGTCCAACATGGGGCTCCAACCCACAGACTACAAGATCATCACCTGAGCTAAAGTCAGATGCTCAATTGACCGACTGAGCCGCCCAGGTGCCCTGCCTCCCTCTTATTCTTAAGTGAATTAATTCAGACGGAAGAGAAGATCTTAGGAAAAGAAGAGAGTATGCAGCAGAAGGGCAGAGGGCAGGAAAAGAAATTGAAGGACTCTGGCCTGCTTAAAAGGCTCCAGTTCACATCTGCACCAGCTGGGAGGACTGCCTGCTTTCTCACAGTCCCTCGGATGCCCGGCCCTCCCGACCTTCCCTGGAGGGGCGGCCTAGCTGACGACACTGCATTCCTCCTCGACCTTCCTTCACCCTTGGGACAGCTCTGCTCCTCCTCCCCACAGCCCATGGGCAGGCAGATATGAGGCTGATACAGCAGAAGCCCACATCGTGGAACTCAAAGCCATGTTCATAGAGTAGATTAACTGCCAGATCACAGAAGCCCGTGAACCTTTGTCCCTAGAGGGTGTTTTCCAAGTAGAATTCTCAGGAACCTACTCAGCCCATCATGTGAAGTAGGAGCATGGGTTAGAGAAGAGAGACCTGCGTTCTGGCCATGGGTCTACCTCTAAACTTATGTTTTCTAATCTGCAAAAAAAGAGTAGGAGGAATGCCTTTCTCCTAGGGCTATTGAGAAGATTAAACGAGATAATGACCATTAGACGTGCAGTGAGTGGATCGCACATGTTAGCTGTTGTTATTGACAGTCAGCCTTAAGAAAAATTGTAAAGCAAGCTCTGTTAATTTTTAGTCTTTCTGTTCTTCTTTCAGTTCTTCCACATCTTTGTGGGCAGCTTTAATCTTCCGATGCCCAGAGGAACGTCTGTGGGCCACATTCCCTGTAACTACCATACCCAGGACTCTAGTGACATATGCCTCTCCCAAACTAACCACGAATATAGCACCCAGCCCCCCAAGTCCAAGACTGTTGAGACTGAAATTGCTTCCACAAGCAGCATCTTAAGAAACTGCCCAGTTCAAACAAAACAAAACAAAATGTACTTTATATTCAAAGCTCAGGAAACGTCTTATCCCTCATGTAAATGGAAAATGTCTTACCCATTCCTCCATGCAGTATGCTAGCATACTAACCTTAAAACTAACTGGTGCCAAGATTTTTAAAAAAATTTTTTAATGTTTTATTTATTTTTGAGAGAGACAGAGAGAGAATGAGCCGGGGAGGCAAAGAGAGAGGGGGAAAGAGTTTCCAAAGCAGGCTCTGCAGTGGCAGCAGAGAGCCTAATGTGGGGCTTGAACTCACAAACTCTGAGATCATGATCTGAGTTGAAGTAGGACGCTTAACCAACTGAGCCACCCAGGTGCCCTGAGTGGTTCCAAGTTTTAAAGAGTTTCCTCTACCAAGCAATATGTTTGCATAATAACAGGGGCTTTCTCTGCCCCAGCTCACATGGACGGCCAATGGTGGGGCTCACAGGCCCTGCGGACCAAGTAGAGCTGAAGGGACATCAATTAGTGCAGCAAGGAATGTCAGTGCCAGGTAGACGGCTATACTTTATTTGGGAAAATTTATGCTAATGAACGATGCAAGAGTTGGTTATGATATCAACAGGTCCTATCCTTCAGAACATGGAAATGCTTTCTCAAACAAAATCTTGCATGTAAAGGCAATTCATTAAAATAGTTTTACTTATAGGCCATACATGATCGGATTATTTTTAAAGATCCTTACTTCAAGTATTAGTGAAGACCATGACTGCAAGCTTCATGTATTCAAGAATTTATTAGGACACTCATCAAACACTCAGATGTTATCATCCCAGTAAATATGCAATGGCCCCTAGGACTATATAGTTTAATGAGCACAGCAGGTGTTTCTGCTACAGGATTCAAATAATATTTTGAGAGAAACTGCTGCAGACACGTTCTCTATTGGAGGTGAATTTGCCCCCAGAGACAATGCCTGAAGGTATTTTTGATTGCCACAATTTGGTGGCAGTAGTGGGGAGTGCTCCTGGCATCTAATGGACAGAGGTCAAAGATGCTGCTTGACGTGCTACCATGTACAGGACTGCCCACCCTCACCACCCCAATGACAGAGAATCTTCTGATTGCAAATGACAATGTTGTTGATTTGACAAAACCCGCCCTGTAGCCATGGCTGACCTCTTCAGCAGTGGGTCCAAAACTGAGAACATTCTGCCTTTAAATTTATTTTTGAGAGAGAGGCAGGGAAAGGGCCGAGATAGAGGGGGACAGAGGATCCCAAGCAGGCTCCACACTGTCAGTGCAGAGCCCCATGTGGGGCTCGACCCCACAAACTGTGAGATCATGACCCAAGCCGAAGTCAGACACTCAACCGACTGAGCCACCCAGGTACCCTTCTGCCTTTAGTTTGCAGTTTCCCCGCAAGTCGAGCCTGTGCATGGCCCCTGCTCACCACTCTCCCAACCCACAGCCGCTCAGTCTCAGGAGTTTACTATAGAACGTTCTGACAACCTGGGTGAAAGGATGTAGAATGGACAATACTGGCTCACAGCTGACCCTTCGGAGGCAGTTTATTCCCAGGTTTGAAGGCCAACTGGCTGCCACGTGGCCACGCCTGAGTCACCACTGCATTTGGCAGACATGCTGTTGCTGGAGAGATTTCTCTGTGGATTTCAATTCCGCTTGCAGTTCGGAAACAGTGGACTTGGAATCAAAGTAGATGATAGAAAAGCACCGTTAAACTGGAAAGCTGTGGAGGCTCTGCTGACCAATTATGTAGTCTCGTTTCAACTCAACAATTCAACAAATGGGTCTGTGCCAGGCAACGTGTAAGACGCAGGGAAGGATTCAAAATTGGATGAGACAGTCTCTTCCTCAAGGAGCTGCAGTCTTATCTGTCTTCACCTTCCTCCTTGGCCGCCTGAAAAGCCCTTCCTTATGAGCGACTTCTATTTATTGGTTGCCTAGGACATGCAAAACTAAAAAGCCCCAAAGAGACCAATCTAGAAGTCCCAGAACAGGCAAGAGAACAATATCCCTCTGTCTAGGAAGATTCTGCTAATTTATCATTTACAAAGTAACAGTCTTCAATGGGGCTATTAGGTACTGCATTTCTGTATTCAAGAACTATCTCAGTTAATACCTGTAATTTGTAGAAAGCATCTCTCGCAAATGAAGTTACTCTGCTAGTTCAGATGTAATAATCACAGGACTGGAGTTTGCCTAGAGAAAAAATGCAAAAGACATTGAAGTAACTTATTGGAGTCAGAGTAGCCAGGAGTCCTCTGCGGAGCCAAGAGGCCGGGTCATTGTCAGAGTACACAGAAACTCAGCAGGGTTTTTACCTGAGAAAGAAAAGTTACTCCATGAACTCCAACCACCCTCCTTTCACTCACACCAGTTCATCTCCTTTGCAAACTTAAAAGCAACTTCGTGTTACTGCACTCTAAGTACAGGATGGAAGTTACCTTCCCAGAAGAGCCCAAATGTCCATCCACTGGTGAATGGATTAAGATGATGTAGTATATATATATACAATGGAATACTACTCAGCAATGAAAAAGAATGAAATCTTGCCATTTCCTGACAAAGTGGGTGGAATTGGAGGGTATTATGCTAAGTGAAATGAGTCAGTCAGAGAAAGACATATCATATGTGGACTTTGAGAAACTCAACAGATGAACATAGGGGAAGGGAAGGAAAAATAATATAAAAACAGAGAAGGAAGCAAACCATAAGGGACTCTTAAATACAGAGAACAAACTGAGGGTTGCTGGAGGGGGGGTGGGTTAAATGGGTGACGGGCATTAAGAAAGGGCACTTTTTGGGATGAATACTCGGTGTATATGTAAGAGATGAATCATTGAGTTCTACTCCTGAAGCCAAGACTACACTGTATGTTAACTAACTTGAATATAAATTTTTAAAAATGCAGATTCTAAAAGTAAGAAAAATAAAATAAAGTGAGCTAAGAATAAACAAAAATTTAAAAAAAGAAGTTCCCTTCCCAGGGCAAGAGAAGTGGTCTGAGACTGGCACCCAGGAAGCTTAAAAAGTGGGCAATATTCTTTTTCTTAAGCTGGGTGGTGGGTATATGATGCAATATAATGATCGACCTTTTTAAAATTTTTTTCAATGCTTATTTATTTTTTAAGAGAGTGAGACAGAGACAGAGCTCAAGCAAGGAAGGGGCAGAGAGAGAGGGAGACACAGAATTTGAAGCAGGTTCCAGGCTCTGAGCTGTCAGCACAGAGCCCAACGTAGGGCTCAAACTCAAGAACCGTGAGATCATGACCTGAGCCGAAGTCGGACGCTTAACCATCTGAGCCACTCAGGCGCCCCTAATGATCAACCCTAAGGAAATGTTACTTGCATTCCTTGGGATGTATAAAATATTTCAGCATAATGAAAAACAAAAGTTCCCAAAGTAATTCTTATGATCAACCACTTGTACATTTAGTGTCGTTTCCCGGGCTTTCATTGTTCTTCGTGCTTCCTCCAAACTCCTGTTCTTCCTATTACCTCCTATTCCCCATCTCCCGAACTCCTCTCTCCCACTTTCTCAATCCTGTATCTCCACCTGCTACTTCCTCCCACGGCCTCCCCTTCCCTTCTGGCTCTGTGTCCCATTTCTGCAGAACCTCCCACTCTTCCCTCCCACAGCCCGGGCATCTGTGAGGAGGGTGGGGTGCTGGTGTGAGCAGGCAGTCAGGTTAATTCTAGACCAAAGCTTCACTTTAAGATTGTCCACGTGGTCCCTACATGCTCAGTGTTTTCATGGCCATACTCCTTTCAAAGTGTTCCTTGCCTAACTTTCTGCACCAAGGACCTGAGGCTATTTCCAAAGATGCATAAAATATAGAAAAATTGAAAAAATAGTGCAAGAGAATCAGAACAAACATCCCACCACTTTGTTGGGCTGCGTTTGTATGAAATCCTTCTACTACCAACTTGCTTGTGCTGTAGCTATGCTCCCTAGAATCCCATCCTTGAGGGACTCCTGGTTGGAATTGGCTGGAAGAGAACCTTGGGCGAGATCTGGAAGGCAGAATGAGGCAGCTACTCACTCTCTGCAGATCGTGTGGTCAGACGCGCCAGCAGGTGCCAGTTATCAACCATTCCTCTTGACTTCTCACCCTGCTCACCCAGCCATCCCAAGCCTAAACCCAGACACAGAGCTACGGACCCATACACTTCTCTGGTAGGCTTCTCCACCAGCTCCCCTTCAGTGACCCCTTCTGTGCCTGCAGGACTTTTCCTTCTCAAAGGGCCTGGTCAGGCGCCCCATGTATCCTCCACCTTCCCTGTGAGGCCATCAGTTCCTCAGGGCATTCTCCCCCACCCCTGCCCCAAACCGTGAAGGATCTAATTCTTCTAATAAAGCTATTGTCCCATATTTCTTGGAGGCTCCTGAATTGATACAGTGAGAACAGTGTTCAAAACCAAAGGTAATAGAAATCAGACATTCTCTTTGAAGCACTGACTGTGAGTACCACGGAGGTAATCTAGTCCACCAACCTAATTTACAGATGAGGAAACTGAAGCCCAGAGACGTTAAATCAAGATCGTCATCGAAGCCACACGGCTGCATTGGCAGACATGGGAATAGGTCCCAGCTTATTTACTTGGTCAATTTTTTATTTATCAATGACTAGAGCCATATTTTAAATTATTGACTTTAGGGGAGCCTGGGTGGCTCAGTCAGTTAAGCATCCGACTTCGGCTCAGGTCATGATCTCCCATTCTGTGAGTTCGAGCTCTGCATTGGGCTCTGTGCTGACAACTCAGAGCCTGGAGCCTGCTTCAGATTCTGTGTCTCCCTCTCTCTCTGCCCCATTCCCACTCACACTCTGTCTCTGTGTTTCTCTCTAAAAAATAAATAAACATTAAAAAAAACATTTAAATTATTGACTTTAAATCAGTTTGCTTTAAAAAAAAGAAAAGGAAGAATGGGAGCACCTGAGTTGCTCAGTAGGTTAAGCATCCGGCTCTTGATTTCAGCTCATGTCATGATCTTAGGGTTTGTGAGATCTAGCCCTGTGTGGGGCTCTGCACTGACAGCACAGAGCCTGTTTGGGATTTTCTCTCTTTCTCTCTCTCTCTGCCCCAGCCCCACTCACTCTTTCTCTGTCTCTCAAAATAAATAAATTTTTTTTAAAAAGGATGTGTCAAGGCAGTGATTAGTACTTTGACACTACTTGGAGCATTATTTTAATAAATAGAGAACTGTTACGATTATTTCGTTTAATATCCAACAGAAAGCTAGCTGGTATATCACATAGGTACTGAATTTCACTCTCCTTTAAAAAAAATCAATAGAAAAGTATATTAGGATAAAAAATTTATGAGTGTACGACAACCTCAAAGTTGATCTGGAATCTAAAGTTACTATGGCAACATTATTGAGCAAAATTATGTGTATTAATTTTGTGGTTCACTGAAGACGTTAGCATCTTTAGCATTTAAAAATAAACATTCATCTCGAGATGTTCCTATTTATATGTTTACCAAGTGGTCCATGGAGTATATTCTAGCTGTCATTAAGACAGACACACAGACTGGAGTTTCCTTACTTCCAGCTTAGAAATATTCCCCCTTAAAATCAAATTTGCATTTATAAAAGTATAAATAGAATGTGTGTTGATCGAAACAGCAGTAGCGGCATGGGATTATTTTCTGGGGATGAAAGGAAAGCCTGAGATTGTGCGGCTCCCCGGGACCCGCAGCTCTATGCGCTTCCTACGTGCTGTTTCGCCGGCCTGACCATCGGCAGCTCAGGGTGGGAGGAGGTGCTCTGAGCACCAGCCCCTTTGTGACACTGGCTGACTGGATAACCCTGAGAACGTCTCGGTGCCACTACCCCATCTGTGAAATAAGAGGGTAAATCTGGATAAAATCTGAAGCATTTTTAGTAACTAACTGAAGCACTTAGTAAATCCCATTTTTTATAGTGCAAGATATTTAATAACGGTATAAATAAAACTTAATTAGGGATATCGTATTGGTATAGATACACTCTACTTTTTCTTAAACCACGACATTTCTAGACACTGGGGCAATCTTTACCAAACAAATTAACTTTGGGGGGCAATCCACGATGCAGGCAGGATTTACCATCAGAGTAGCCTTCGGCATAAGACAAACTTAGCTCCATCTCAGATAATAAAGATTTCTTTCGGTTCAAGAACCCAGAGTTCCCTCCAAGGCACTTCTGGAGCACACTGGTGCAGACGCTAGGGGTTATGCCCACAGCTGCTCACAATCCCCGCCTTCCTTCTTTTCCTCCACTACCAGAATCCAGAAATCTACAACACTCACGTTCCCAGGCTTTTTTTTTTTAATTTTTATTATTTATATCTGAAAGAGAGAGAGAGAGAGCAGGGAGGGGCAGAAAGAGCAAGAGACACAGAATCTGAAGCAGGCTCCAAGCTCTGAGCTGTCAGCACATGGGGCTCGAACCTATGAACCATAAGATTGTGACTTGAGCCAAAGTCGAATGCTTAACTGACTGAGACACCCAGGTGCCCCCCCCCCACCATCCCCTAGGCTTTTTTGTATCTGGACTAACAATATGACACAGTCTGGCCATTGATATTGAGGCAGAAGTCCCTGAGAATAGCACTGGGAACACATTATAGAAAAGGCAGGCAGGCTGGATCCTCGTCTGTCCTTTGGCTCACTTCCTTCCCCTGTGACACGGATGTAACGCTGAGAGGTACAGTGGCCCTGTTGCCACCATGAGGCTAAAGCCACCTGCTAAGGAAGGGGGAATAGCCAGTAGGAATCTGGGCCTTAATGGCATCTCTGAGCTATTGGCCAGCTTAACAAGCACCAGACTCCTTGTTCGGGAGGACAAGGTCCTGATTGGTTTAAGCTTTGGATGTCCTGTTGCTTGTAGCCAAACAGTCTAACTAACACACACGAACTCTGTGAACAGTGTTAAAACAGGGCTCTCACTTGCATGGCTTAAAGTGGAAAAGGGGACAAGTAAGTTTAGATCACGATGCTTCAACGCCATTATTCAAGCAGCAGATTTTATATAGCCAGAGTGAGAACAAGAACAGTCACCAAGAGAACTGCAGAATGAATGCAGCTGCTTTGTAGCAGAACAAGGTAAAGCCCCAAAGCCACAGAGAGTGGCAGGGCAAAACAGGGATGGGGCTCCTCCTGGGAGTGATGGGCAAGTCTGTCCCTCCCCTTCCTTCCCTTCCATGCACATAGCACGGAAAAACAGCAGAACAAATGTAGGGACATGTGCTTTTAACATTGTTGATTAAGGGGAACCTGGGTGGCTCAATTGATTAAGTGTCTGACTTCAGTTCAGGTCATGATCTCACAGTTTGTGAGTTTGAGCCCCCCGTCAGGCTCTGTGAGCTCAAAACCCGCTTCATATTCTGTGTCTCCCTCTCTCTCTCTGCCACCCCTTTCTCTCCCAAAATAAATACACATTAAAAGAAATTTAAAAAATAATAAAAAATTAAATTATTGCTTAAAAGCAAGTACAAGTTCTGAAATATCTGATAATAATTGCTCCTCTGTCTCCGTCACTACTCGTTAGTTGTGTGGGACAATTCTTAACTCTGAACATGCTCAACAGCACAGATGGTTTCCAGTCTTTGTGACTTTTGTCAATCAGACAGGAGATTGGATTTATGGCACTTTGGATTTTTACTGACTACAGTATGGTAAATAATGGCATCCCCAAAATGTTTACACACTAATCCTTAGAAACTATGAATATGTTACCTTCCTTGGTAAAGGAAACTTTGCAGGTGTGATTAAGTATCTTGGATCAACAGTCTTGGGACGGATTACTTCCTAGATAGGTTATCTGCATGAGCCCAATGTAATCATAAGGGTCTTTATAAGAAAGAGACAAGAGTGTGAAATCAGCAAAAGGTCACATGATGACAGAGGTAAGGAAAGAGATTGGAAGATGCTATGCTTCTGGCTTTAGTGAGGAAGAATGGGGCCCTGAGCCAAGTTGTACATACATCCTCAAGAAGCTAGAAAAGGCAAGCAAATGTATTCTGTTCCCCAGAGGCTCCAGAAGAAACAGAAACATGACAGGACCTTGATTTTAGGACCTCTGACCTTCTGAACTATAAGATGATAAATTTGTGTTGTTTTCAGCCACTGAGTTTGTGGGAATTTCTTACAGTAACAGTAGGAAACAGATACATAGACCTTTTTCCCTTCTGAAAAGTTTATCTAAACGATGTCAAGCTGGCAATATCAAGCAATGTCCAGGGTTGATCTCAGTTAGCTTTATTTTTTTATTTTTTTATTTTTAGTTTGGGAAACATTTAATGTAAAGGTTTTTGGAGTTTTGTTTTCTAGCTTTACTGAGATATTATTCACATGTAACATATGAAAGTTTAGGGATACATTGTAATGAACAGATACAAGTATACTGCAATATGATTAGCACAATAAGGTTAGTTAATACCTCTATCCCCTCACATAATTATGATGTGGTGTGTGCATGTGTGTGTGGTAACATTTATGATCTACCCTCTTAAACTTCAAGTATAGAATGGTGCATTGATTATAGTCACCAGGCTGTGCATTAGAACCCCAGATTTTATTTATCCCAGATAGCTGGGAGGTTGCACCCTTTGACCAACATCTGCACATTTCTCCACCCCTATCCTCGGCCCCTGGCCTCCACAATTCTATTCTCTATTTCTAGGAGTTCAGCTTTTTTTAGATTCAACATATAAGTGAGAACATACAGTATTTGTCTTTTTCTGTCTGACTTAGTTCACTTAGCATAACACCCTCAACGTCCATCCATGTTGTTGCAAAAGGCTGGATTTTCTTCTTTTTTATGGCTGAATAATATTCAATTGTATATGTACACACCACATTTTCTTTATCCATTCATCCATCAATGGACATTTGGGTGGTTTAAAGTAAGAACGGGGCAGTTTTGTTTCAGAGGACTTCTTGTCCCTGTAACCTACTCTTTTCCACAGGTGCCCAGGCTACCCTGCTCTGTCCCTCTTACTCTCCTTGTCCTGGGCCTGTCCTGCTCTCCTCTTCACATATGTTCTCTGTTCTGTTTCCTCAGGAACATGGGCCACTTCTTGTGCACCTTAGTTCATAAATGAACTTGTCAACATAAAGTAAGGTTTAGGAGGCCCGGCCTTGGAGTTGGGCTGTAGGATTGAGCTACTTACTATTCATGTGATCTTATACAAACTCAGCTGGTCAGACTAACAACTTTCTCCATTTACAAAATAGGGGTAAGAGCAAATGTCCTCTCGGGACAAAGATTCAAGATTTAAATACTTGTGGAGTGGTTAGCATGGACACATAGTAACACTCACAAACTTTAATAATGAATGTTCATGACTTGGTGTTATTTTGTTCAAGTCATTTGGAGTTTAAAGAGCTTTTTCAAAATGCCACCTTAACACAAGTCATTTCATCTCTTATTACAGAATTTCCCTCATAGGACAGATTACTTTGTGTGATACTGGGGAATCGGAAGACCTTCCTGGTCCAATATACCAATCAGTCAATCTATAACTATTCATTAGGCATCTCAATGTGCTTGGTGATGCGGTAAGCCCTAGGGCAGGATGTGTGTGTGGAGGGGAGCGGGGTGAAGGGACACAGATGAAAAAGGAGGATTGTTATGTCACAGGCTGTCTGGGCTTTGCTGTCCAGGGCATCCTATTACCCTCACAGATTACCTGATGCACCGAGTGAGGTTGAGCCCATGCCAGGGTGGTGGGGATGGGGTATATTCATAGCTTGGGCTGCAGACAGGCTGTTGGAGAAGTAACCTGCTGCATTTGGAGACTAGGGGGCAGGAATGGAACCGGCTTTGTTTTGTGAAAGTCAGCATCATCATCTACCTGCTGCAGGACCATAAAAGGATACCTCAGATGCTCCTGAATAGCCACTTCCCAGAAAAAGAAATGGTTTTCTGAAGTCGATAGCATAATTACTTATGTTCTTAGCCTGTGACGGTCTCTTTCCACTATTGAGGTGATTTTCTAATATTAAATGTTCTAGGTTTTAGTTCAACCAATTTAACGGGCCATAGGGGGTAGATTGGAGGTGGAACGAGGGACTGTGAATCAAAAGTAAGACCATTTCCACCAACATCAAGCAAAAGTGACAAACAGGTAATTAAGGCTAGCATGTTTCTAATTAAAACTCTAATCGAGTCAAGCTTTCCTGACCCAAATAGCAAGCCACAAGTCTTACTGCTTAATGAAGGCAAAATTCTTACCAATCGATGCTCCAGACTAATGCTCATTCATTTATATAAAGGTCAATTGCCACATAATATCCACTGCTGATTGCCACCCACAGAAAACGAGGTGGGAGGGAAAACAATTCATGTGATGTGGTTCCGCTTGCCTACTTCCTCAGCTTTTAAAAATATCTGGGTCTGTGTGATGATTACACCAGGAGGGCCTTGACTGCAGCCCCTTTTTATATAACATGTTAGAAGCAACTGTGCTTTCTAGCTGTTATAATAGAATATTGGCTTGTACCTACAGGACCGCAAGTTCTCTTGTTTATCGTCATTATCACAGTTAGTCACACAGAGAGAGTACATACGGGCATCCAGCTCAATTTTTTAAAATGCCTCCATTGCTCATTGGAAAAGCATTGTCAGACACGATTCATGTTCCCACCTGTCAAATTGCAATCCTATTTTCAAACGCTTATGGAGCAAGATAATATACCATAACCAAATCCTAAAAAGATCTGATCTTAAAAGAGCTGGCGGCCCCATTGTGAAGCAAAATGCTCCCCTCCAGGCGTTTGCTTAATCTTCATGCTGGAAAATTCTATCGAATGAGCTGACCATGAATGGAAGAGCAATATCCCACAATTCGGCAGAGGATGGGCAAATCTTTTAGAGCAAAATGTAGGGAGCTACATTGTTTTTAATCAGAGGAAAACAAAGTTGTTAGTGAGTCTAATTTATAATAAGGTGGCATACTTGCGTTTTTGAGTCATTTCTAAACATCAAGATAATGTACTTGAGAGTGCTCTTCTGAATCATCAGGGAAATATAAATCAAAACCACACTGAGATACCACCTCACGCCAGTCAGAGTGGCTAAAATGAACAACTCAAGAGACTATAGATGCTGGCGAGGATGTGGAGAAACGGGTACCCTCCTACACTGTTGGTGGGAATGTAAACTGGTACAGCCGCTCTGGAAAACAGTGTGGAGGTTCCTCAAAAAACTATCAATAGAACTCCCCTATGACCCAGCAATGGCACTGCTGGGGATTTACCCAAGAGATACAGAAATGCTGATGCATAGGGGCACTTGTACCCCAATGTTCATAGCGGCACTTTCAACAATAGCCAAATCATGGAAAGAGCCTAAATCTCCATGTCCACCAACTGATGAATGGATCAAGAAGATGTGGTTTATCTATACAATGGAATACTACATGGCCATGAGAAAGAATGAAATCTGGCCATTCATAGCAAAGTGGATGGACCTCGAGGGTGTCATGCTAAGCAAAATAAGTCAGGCAGAGAAGGACAGATACCATATGTTTTCACTCATAGGTCTAACAGGAGAAACCTAACAGACGACCATGGGGAGGGGGAGGAGGAAAAAGAGTTAGGGAGAGGGAGGGAGACAAAGCACGAGGGACTCTTGAATCCTGAAAACAAACTGAGGGCGGAAGGGGGAGGGGGAAAGGAGAAGGAGGTGATGGTCATGGTGGAGGACACCTGTGGGGAAGAGCACTGAGTGTTATACAGAAACCAACTTGACAATAAACTATAAAGTTAATAAAAGAAATAAAAGAAAGAAAAAAAAGAGAGTGCTCTTCTGAAAAGCAGAAGGGAAGCCGTGCTTCCCACTGAGTTTATTTGTCCCAGCAAACAAAGATGAGGTAACATTCTAGAACTGAGTGAGATAATTCAGTTTCTCTAAGACACTCACAGTCCCTGATGAATCAGTCACGTGGAACCACGCCATCCTACACAGTTGACAGATTGCACATCACACTTTTTACCTTGTTCTTAGGGACTCTGGTTTCCTTTCCTCTCTAGAGTGCATGGTCAAGGTTACCCAGCTCTTACTTTGAATACCTGCACACTCTTGTCTCCTCTCCTACCTGTTCCTGGTTTCACAATATGGAACGCCTTAGACCTTTCTTCACCTGAAACTTACCCCTTCTATGTTTTCCACCCACAGCTCTTATTCTTCTAACCTCAGCGAATCAATTTTGCCTGAAGTGTTAATGGCCTGCAGTGGTTTCACTGTGTTGTTATACTTCGTCTTCCTACCTCTGTAACACCAGGCCCTCAACTTGCAGTTAGAGAGGAGTTTCCTATCTAATAAAATAAATAATAAAAATAATATCTTGGTCAATAATCTAAATAAAAATAATATCTTAGTTTCATCATATCTTAATGAAATAGGGGTATAAATTGTGCTGTGAGCAAGCACTGGTCCACAGAGTCCTGCACCAATCTCAGATGGGGCGCTGGAGTCACTACAAATACCCCCACACCAAGTATCCCAAGCATGTTGGTTATGGCCAATCATGGCTCATGTCCTTTAGCTGCAGGTGGACTTGAGGAGCACTAAGCTGTGGGCTGATGCCGAGATGTGGCCCCTGTTGGTGCCATGTTGTATACTTACAAATGAGCTCATTTTTCTTTCATGTCCCTTTACATATTGTAAAGAATTTTTAAACTGGTATTGGTGCTCTTTGTAAAAGGCCAAAATGGTCTTTCAAAAATGCAAATCTGATCATGTCACTGTGTATCTTTAAACTTTTCAATGCCTTTATGTGCTCTTTTAACAGAAGCCAAAATCTTTAACGTAGCCTAGGAGCCCCTGCCTGATCTGTCCTGTCTGCTTCTCCAAACTCCCTTACCCTCTGCTTCTTCCCCCTGCTGGAAACGATTAAAGAAGGCAATTTAAGTGATATTAACACTTCATATTAACGGGTTGTCTCCGTTCCCAATGGTCCAGAGAACTGCAAAATGGGGTGGAAGGCAGAAAGCTTTTATAGGATAAAGAGTAAGGAGCAAGGGATAGAAAAGATAGAAAATAAATAAGAAACCAGGAAATAAGTAGAGAGCCCAGAGTTGGCTTGGGATTTGGGCATCGGCTGACCAGATACACTGCATTTCTTGTCAAGTGGATAGATGCAAAAGGACAGGCAGGGACACAAGAGTTATCTAAGTTTCAGCTTGCTGACGTGGCACCCTCAGCAAGAGCAGCTCCATCTGGGACCTAGAAATTTGTTTCATCACGCCCTCATTCTTGTCTCCCCCGACACCTTGCTCTCTACTCCTGTTAAAGAAAACAGTGATCTGAGACTTGTTAAAATGGTAAGGAGGGCTTTGTTCAGGACTATTGCAATAGGAGAGAAAGAGCTGGACCCCCTCCCAATACACAAGGACGGTGGGAATTTATAGGCAGGGAGCAGCATGAAGAGGTCAGTGATGGAAAATTTCTAAGAGGAGATGTCAAGGTGGGGTGGTTTTGCGAAACTGACTTACCACAATTCTTGCTGAAGGTAGACTAGGGAGATCAGATATCAAAAGTAAGAGATTCTTTCTAAACTGACTTGGCAGAATTTTTGCTAAAACTGGGCTAGGCAGACCAAAGTTGAGGATAAGGGGCATGGGACAAGGTTGAGATCTAGTCAAGAGGAGGGCTCAGAGGATCCTGACTAAAGTTTGGTCAAGGAGACAGTCTTTGTCACTCCCAGCCTCTGCATCAGCTTCTTTTCAGGCTCTTCTCCTCCCTGTTCCTGCTCCTCAGAGGGAACATTCTTCCCTGCCACCCCTCCCCTAGCCCTACTCATTACTGAGATCTCAGCTCACAGGTATCCTCCCTTTGCAAGGCTTCCTTGACCTTGCCCTCCAGACTAGGTTTCCCTACTTGAAGTTCACCCAGAGACCTTGTGATGATCTGTCAGCAGAGCATAGAAAGAAGACTCTTGTTACAAACTCAGCCTTTTGTCACAAAGGCATCAGCCACTGTTGGAGGCTGTGCCAACAGAGCATGAATACAGGCCATACATTGCAAGACTGCTGGGAGCATACTTAGATATTTGCTTAAAAGCCTCCATTAAATTAATGAAAATTATTTGTTGTCCTATTTTGTAGTTTAAAGATCAGGGAGTAACAAATGGTGTAGAGGACTCAATTTTCTAGATAAGATTCAAACCCAAGTTCATGTGTTGCTTTGAACTCCTAATTCTTCCCTTTTTTTAAGTTTATTTATGTTTGAGAGAGAGAGAGAGAATGTGTGCATGAGAGTGGGGGAGGGGCACAGAGAGAGGGAGGGAGGGAGAGAATCCCAAGTAGGCTCCATACCATCAGCACAGAGCCCCACTTGGGGCTTGATCCCACAAACTGTGAGATCATGACTTGAGCCCAAACCAAGAGTCAGATGCTTAACGACTGAGCCACCCAGGCGCCCCTAAACTCCTAGTTCTTTATCCAGCTCCCTAACCATACCAGTGTTTACAGTGATGTAAAGGGTATGCTTAGGTGATTTGCCTCATTTCTTGTCGAATGCAGTTTGTGTTTTTAGTAACAAACAATAAAATTAATGTTAAGGGACAGTGAAGTGTTTTCTGGAATGTTTGATGGTGTTTCCATCAGCCTTTAATGACATACTGGGATGTGACCATGCTTTTCTGGATTATATCCTTGTAAGTCATCTGACAAGAAAAGTTTTGTAGCTTTTTTTTTTTTTAACAGAGATGATTGAGTTCAATTTTCAACTTTATCTTTTGATGTTGGCTCAATTTCTAAGCCTTCTTTTATAATAATTATAACTGAAAACTTTAGAAAAGTCCTGTTTTGGATGATTCTAAGCTCATAAATATTTAACCATACATGATTTTTTACTAAGTTGAAATGAATGTCTGATATCATTAATTTATCTTTTTGTTATGTGACTCCCATTTAAGATCACTGGTTCGGAAACATTGAAATGTTTTCTCTTGTGTAGAATCAAAAAGTTATATGAATCATGTGACTTATTTCCTGTCCAAGCTCTGAGATGACACATTGGCAATTATGGTAGAACAATTTGAAGTTCTGAAATAGGTATTTGCCTGATTTGCTGAACTATTAACAAGAGTATCTTGTACATTTCTTTCAGTGTGAAAACAATCTGATTCTGAACTCACAGTGATGTCTAGAAATGCCCAGAGTCAACTTATCAGTATTTCACTACCCACACTGCATTAACATACATTGTCTCCCTTTGGCCACTGTTCCATTTATTCTTTAAGCCCATTAGCCATGTCATAAAAAAATGTGGAGAGGACTGTTACTCCTGATTGTCATTGTTGAGAAGACATGATCTTAAGTGTGCCATGAAGTAAAAAATCATACCATTTAATGGACCAGCCAGTTGTGAATATTGCAACTAACAGCTGACAATCCTGCTCTCCAGGAGCTCATTATAAAAATAAAAATAGCTATTTTAGGCACTATCTTATTATTGTGCACTTACTATAAAACAGGTACTGTACTTAGCTTTTATACACATTTTCAGTATAATCCACTGATCAACTGACTTATAATTATCAACTGATGATGACATTCTGTTGGGGCCATTATAGTTTTAAATAGCAGAGTCAATACTATAGTTACTTTGATTTCTTTATTGGTCATGATAATTCATTTCCTGGGAAATCCCAAAAATACTAAAATGGGGGTATTGTTTTTTTTCCCAAAAGGGAACCCAGATCAAAGAAATTGAGACAGATTGTTTTGGAAGAAAAAATAACTATAATATAAAGCAGAATAAGATAAATGCCACGAAAGATGCATGAACAGTTCTCTAGCTCAAGAAGGGGAAGCAAATGGTTAGAAAAAAATCTTAAGGAAAAAGGACAGAGTTGAGAAACACTTTGCATAATGGGCACTTTTTTGGACAAACATGGCATAAACACTGGTATATGTCAAGAAGAGGGGGCAATTGATGTGGAAGAAACAGCACAGCTCTGGAGGCAACAAAGGGATAGGGGTTCAATGAAGAGGAAGAAGAGAGTCTAGTTGACATTTGCAGGAAAGGTGAAGGAGAAGAAAGAGAAGGCTGGAAGAAGAAGGTGGGACAGTACTCTGAAGGGCCCTCGGAGCCACGGAGAAGCTTGGGTTTCACCTGATCCACATGGGGCGGGGGAGCGGTGGGGGGGGGTAAATTAAAGCTTCTGAGCAGAGCTGTGACATAATCAGCACAGCGCTTAAAGACAATGAATCTTGTAAGGATATTTTGAAAGCAGAGGTTCAGGAGGGGACTGATTGGGAGGAAACCAGTAGAAGGTTATTACAACAGCCCAGGTGAGAGCTAATGACGGCTGAAGCCAGGGTGGTGGCAGTGTTAATGAGGAGCTAGTAAAGAGTGAGCCCACACATGGCTGAGGACCCTCATCTCTGCACGTCATCAGCCCTTCAATTACTGGGCAAACGACATGAACTGTTCTCCCAAGCTGTGAAAACACCTCATGATTTTATATTTAATTCAGCAGATCACTCCCCACTTTTGGTCCAGGGCAAAGCTCTTCCTTGTTGATTACTTTTAATGGAATTGAAGTTTTTCCAAGAGTCATTAAAAAAGAAGAGTTCAGATTAGAATAAGTATAAAGAAATGTTTAGTTTACTTCTCCAAGGATTAAGAGAATGAGCCGTGTGTGAAGTTCAAGGTTAACTGGAGACCATGGACACAAAAGCCTTTGATACGGTTCATGTGTATGACTGTGTATGCCATATATAACAAAGACTTGTGCTATATTTATCTTTCTGGAAAAAATATGCTTAAGACAAGACAATTGAAAGATTGCTCCATTCAAAATTGCCCAATTGATTTTGAGTTATCAAAATGCACAAAATTGCATTTTTAGGATGCAAATGCTGGAAAGTTGAAGTTTCTGACCATGCCTGGAACAGCAGGAAAGTCCAGTACCTGCAACACCATTAATTCATATTACAATTATATTTTTAATTAAATTACTTTTACTTTCTATTATAATGCCTAAAAATGTATTAAACATGTCATGCTTTATAGACTCAATTATCAACATGGATAGCCTCTGGTTTGGAAAAGGTGAATTTGACCACAGCCATTAACTTTTTGCTTCAGAGGAAATATCTGATGGGTAATGGCAGCAAGGTTTTACAGCCACTTTTTAATTTTCTAGTTCTCCTACCAAGGACTGAAGCTGTGTAGCTTGTCTCTAAATTTCCTTGCCAAATGCCTGTGTTTCTTTACATGTAACACCTTTGAAGCCAGAAAAGAAAAAATGCGGGTCCTGAAGCTGGGGTGGATGTGGCATATTGAGAGAGAAATGGCCCCATTTCTTTACCTACTGAGTAACCTCTTCTTCTCCCCTTTAACTTCCATTACCTGTATATTTAAGTTGTGAGCAGCTAAGTATTCTCCAAGAATGTCAGAAAGCAAAACATACCTGAACAGAGTTTCATATCGGAGTCAGATGAAATTTGCGTCCCCAAATCTATGAAACCCACTAACCGATTAAGCATGAACAGTCACCAAGGGTCAGTCAATAATCTGTATGAGGTTTGTACAAACTACTTTTAGGAGGCATTGTCTTCTTTTTGTCTGTTTATTTCCAAGTAGCTATTGTTTTGAGTGCTACTATGAATCTGCTCCCTTGTTCTTTGCTGTTACCCTATGGTCATGTAAAATTAAAAAATCTTCACACACACACACACATGCACAGATTTGTACTTCTCTCATAAATCTCAAGTACAGTAGATCCAAAATGGAAGCTCTCATTCCCTTCTTATTTGCTTCCCTGTATTTCATGTCTTCACCATGCCTTGGAAGCCTAGAAATTATCTGAGAGCACTCCCTAACTTTATAACTTACCCTCAGCATCCAATTCCTAGCAATTTTACTTTTTAGATACTTCTGAAATGCATTACATTTTGTTAATTTTCATTATCACCCTCATAATTCTGGCCTATCTTTATCCTTGACCTTTAACAACTATCTCCGGCCTTCTCTTTTGCAACCTGAAATTCAACTAAAATAGAAACCTGAACTCCCTACTAAAATCCATTCAATTATTTGCAAATTAAAGGCTCTATGCTGTAGCAGAGCACGTGAGTCTCTCTATATGACTCGTCCTGGTCTTCTTGTCTAGTCTTTGTCTTGTGCCTTAAGCTCAAAGATTAGGATCAAATGTGCCTGAATATTATGGTGGGTGAATTACAAATATATCCCCCCAAAATTCCCATTACTTAGTTATTCAATCAAACAGTAATCTATATACTACTGTGAAGGGGTTCTGTAGATATAATTAAGGTTCCTAATCAGCTGGAACTTAAGATAGAAAGAGTGTCCTGGATTATCCAGGTGAGCCTAGGATAATCCCATAGCCCCTTAAAGCCAAGAACTTTCTCCAGTTAGAGGCAAGGAAGATGAAGCAGAAGACCGGAAGCATGAGAAGGAGTCAACATACGGGTGCTGGCTTTGACGTCGCAGGGGCCATGAAGTAGGGAATGAAGGCTGAGAACAATCCCCAGTCTATAGCCAACAAAGAAACAGGATTCTCCGACAGAACTGAATTCTGCCAACAACCTGAGTGAGCCTAGAAGCAAGTTTTCTTCCAGAGCCTCCAGATAACATCTCAGGCTGGCTATACCTTGACTTCAGCCTTATAAAAACTCAGCCAAGCCCACCAGTCTTCTGACCTACAGAACTGTGAGATAATAAACTTGTATTGTTTTAAAATGTTATGTATGTTCATACCATCTTTTCAATTCTGTTCAATTTGCTGTCTGTGTTCAACATACGTGCTTTGAGTGCTTATTGCCAACTGTTATGCTAAATGCTGGTGGTTTTATTATGTGTGTATGCTATGTTTGTGTTTATGTATCTTTGCATATATATATTCATACACACACATATACACCTGATATATGTAGATATATATATATGACTTTGCGCAATTATCAGAACTGGCTAAGCAGTCAAAGTAAAGCTGCTTTTCTTGTATCTGTGCTAAAATTTGAAGTCAGTAGAGCAGACAGTTGGGAAAGGGAAAAGAATATAAAGCGAAGGGGAGAGAGAAGGCAAACTGGAACGCAGAAGCACAAACTGAAATTCATGATAAACTGGAAACTGTATCGCTTGCTCACCACCCTCGAGCCTCCAAATTGACGAGGAAGTGTTCTTTTATGACACAGATAAATACACACCTGGTCTAGGAGTCAGAGAAGGTAAAGGAGAATAGAGCAGAAGCTGGAACAGGTACACCACCATGTCACCTCATGCCAGCCAGATGAACCAGTAGACAAGCATCAATGTGTATACTCTCCAATAGCTCTTGGTGCCTCTGCACCTACTTTCTGAGAACTGAAGGAATATGGTGGCCTCTTCTGCCTTCTAATCTTGCACAAAATTGCCTCTAGGACTCGTGCAAGGAAACACATTCTAGGACGGATAGTCTCAATTTAGCTAAGTTGACACAACGTAAATCTTATACATTCCACCCATTGTCAATTTGCCATCTATATCTACATGCTTTAACCATACTTAATGTACAAATACAGACAAGACCAAGCTTCTTTTTAGCAAAATGCAACAGTCCCCTCATATAACTGAAAGCATGGTAACCTTCTCCTGCAAAGAAACTGAATCTATTTACCCATCTTTTAGGGATGTTCATTCCTGTTCATACTCTCCCCTGGATATCCTGTAACTTAAATATTGACATATAATGTTAGCTCCTACTAACTTTCTTATGTTAGATACTAGAAAAATGGGACAGGGAATGATAAATATTATATATTTACGTCAAAGTGAAATGTTTAAACTATTACATTCTTTGTTTCTATAACTGGTCATGTAGTCATAGTTGATGATTAAAACTACCATTTACCGCTCCACAATTCCTTTTGCCTCAGTAAGCACTTCAGATATATATGGTTCCTTGCCTACTGGGATAACCAAACCATTCCTGAAGGGTCTCGTCTTTAGCAATCCTGCCTGGGTTGACCTGATGTAGTTTTTGACTGAATTAGTCACAGAACATGGGAGTACTAAGAGGTGCCCTGTGGGATCTCTTACATCCCAGGCATACTCCTCCTCACTCCCATGGTGAATAAGTAGCCTAATTTCTCCTCATTCATCAAGATCAAGTATCCCAGACAATACCATAACCCCCATTCTTTGCCTGCTGATTTGCTGACACAAGTTGCATCAAGAAGTAGGTAGCAATCTCAACCTTCAGTTTTGTGGAACCACAGCTGGGTCTTCTGGGAGAAGCATTCCTTACTTGGAAACCAGAATGTCTACAATGACCAGAGTCCTAAGTCATGAGTACAGGAAGCAAAACTTCCACTCACTGATCTCTAGTGAGAGAAGCTATCCCACTTCTGGCCCTTTGATTCCTAGACCGGTGGATCCTAGCTCTGGAGAAAATGGCTACAGAAAAAAAATGAGGATATTGCCCCAGCCCTGGCGTTGCAATCCATAACTGAGTCTTCAAAAAGCCATTCCACCATTCTATCAGGCCAGCTACTTCAGGGTGACAAGGAATGTAATCATACCAGCAAATTCCATGAGCCTGAGTTCATTGCTGTGTTTCATTAGCTGTTATCATTGGGAACATGGTAATTAATGACTCCAAATCTAATCATATCAGTGAATCAATTCCAGATAATGTACAACCAATTCAGAGAACTGACCCTTAAGGTTCTGTTCTGGGGAAACCCTACCAGTACCAAAATGTGTATTAGTCAAGTTTCAATCAGAGAAACAGACCATTAGGATTTATTTAAAATTTTTGACCTTACATATTTTTGGGAAATGTTTAAACAGTCTAGGTAGGTAAGGTTGTTGTCTTTACATCTGGTGCTAGAGTTTGACACCACTGGGAAAAGAAAATGAATGTGAAGACAAGAAGTGAGAAGAAATCCTGGACCCCATAAGATGGACTAGAAACTGTTGATCTCTCACTGGCTCTAAGCTTCCAACTTTGCTGGGTGTTCTAGAGGAGCTAAACACACTCCTGGACCAGACGTCAGAGAAGTTAAGGGAGGATCTGGTAGGACCTGGAGGGGCTGTGTGGCCAGTGCTGTCTGGTCCACACCCACAAGGGGAGCCAGCAGATAAGTGATAATATGTGAGAGTTTGGTTCACTGTATCAGCGAATGTAAGAGAATATGGCTACTGCTTCACTTCCGCCTACCCGATGTCATGCAGAGCATCTTTTGTGGTCCATGCTAACATGGAACTATTCAGAAAAGGGCATTCTGGAAAATACAGTTTCATCTTAGCTCGGTTGGAATAATACAAATCTATTAGAATATGTAACTGTTATAGCCAACATTATGAGCTGAAACTAGTCTCACTAATGAGACAGCAGCCTTTCTGATTAGTTTGAGATAGCAGTGGTGTGCTGGTTTCAATCTTTTCTGTCATAAGTGTTTTAAACACTTTTCCTGTCCTACAGATATTCTGTGAAGTATACTGGGTGATTATTTTTAGAACTGTTGTTTCTAGTAGTCAAAACCCATATGAAATAAGCGATGTTTGCTGCTTATGGTATATTTTGTTGAGCTGACAGAGTCTGCTAAGTTCTGAGCAGAACATGGAGATACAGTTGGACTGCGGCCAGCTGGCTTTCCATCTAAATATAGTTCAATGCAGGTAAGGTCTGTTTCTTGTTAAAAGTTTTTACATCTAGCTCTCTAAACAGATTTTTCCCCCGTCTCATCCTGTTCTCAAAGGGAAAATTATTGTAAACTCATCTTTTTAAATTAACTCCTCCTTTTCGAAGACTTAGCATTAGCAAAAGAATAAAAGTGATAAATATTTGGAGAGAGTGTAGATCCCTTCTTAAAGATATTGTTAAAGGTTAAGAGGTCTAGTGGGACCACAAAGAAACACCCCTCATCCAATCAAATAGAGAATAGGCTCACACGCTGTCAGCTACATTAATTACTGTTCACCCTTAGGCTTCTGTAAACTGTGGTAGTCATGTAGTTTAGACTAATGGGACTTTCTTCCCCCAAGTCTTGGAGACTGGCTATGAGGACAGTTGAACCTGTAGGGTAGACACCAAGTACACTTGTTTATTCTAACGCTCTGCAAGCATGTACCCAGTCACTGGCAGGACAAGGAGAGAGTAAACAATAGGCCTATCATGTGGGGGGAATAGATGTACTTACGGTAACAGAATAGCAGGAAGTTAAGAGGGAGGCTAGAATGAATGAGCATGCACCTTGTCTGATTTCATGGAAATGCCTGAGACCAAAAGGACCTGCCATGCTTGAGCCATGTGCCCTACCCGCCCCAAACCTAGGCCATTCTGCTTCCTATGGGGAGGAGGAATAAGATGCCAAATGAGGTCTCCCCAGTACCACTCCTTGTGGGTAGGGGGCAGAAGTCCCTAGTTATGAAAATGTAAAGGGGAAGAGATAAGGACTGTCCCTCAACATACACAGATTGGCAAAACTCTACAGTCTCACACTGTCTTCATGATCCTAGTCAATCATTTTAATCATTTTGTGGAGAAAGTTGTTTGTCATCAAACAACTATGAATCAAATATGTTTTATCCTCATTTACCAAAAACAGAAAAACAAACAAACAAAAACAGCAACAAATTTTGAGGAGGTTAAATGGATAACTCAAAGTCGTTGTTAAAACCAGGACCTAAAACTAGATCTTCTGACCGCAGTTCACTCTGCACCACAACACGTGGCTTTTAGAGTGTTAAGGAATCTTCACGATCATCCTGCCCAACCTCCAGAAAGCAAACCTCAGGCAATGGTGTATCTTTCAGGGTTTTATTAGGGAGTACAGTCCCAGGGAAGCAAATATGAGGGAAGAGGGAAGTTAGGCAGAAGCAGAGTAAGAGCCAATGAGTGTGTGACTGAATCAGCCACCACTATGCAGCAAGCTAACATTTATTGAGCACATCTTCTTCACCAGACACTGAACTAAGGATTTTATGTGTAGTAACTGCTTTAATCCTTGTAACAATATCATGATACGTGTACTATTATTGTCTTTGTGCCATAAGCTGATGTGTTCTCCCCTCACCCCCACCAATGCTGCCAAATTCATATATTAAAAGCTCATCTCCAGTGTGATGGTATTTGGAGGTGGAGACTTTTGGGAGGTGATTCGGTCATGAGTGGGATGTGTGCCCTTGTGAAAGAGAGGTCAAGAGCACTCCCTCACTCCTTCCACCAAGTGAAGACACAGTGAGAAGATGGCTGTCTGTGAACCAGGAAGCAGAAACACGGAATCTTGCCAAACATGGAATCTGTTGTCACCTTGATCTTGAACTCTCCAGCCTCCAGAACTGTGAGAAATAAAAATGTTTGTTGTTTAAGCCACTCAATCTATGGTATTCTGTTGGATAACCTGAATGGACTAAGATACTTGTTTTATACAAATAAGGCAATTCAAGCATGAGGAGGTTAAGTAAGTTGCTCATGATTACTCAGCTAGTAAATGCCATGCTGGGATTAAAGCCTGCAGTCTGGCTGTAGAGGCTGTACACTCAACCCCTCTGCTCTCCTGCCTCTCTAGTAATGGAGCATTCATGCAGGTAGTTACTAGAAGAGGAAGAATTTGGCCCATCCCCCAAAACAAGACTGCGGCATTGACTCGTGTGTGTTAAAGTTGTATGCCACTCAGTCTAGAATGAAAACTGCTTGAAGGCAGAAACTGATTTTTATTCTATATGGAATCTACCTAATCACTAGCAGAAGCAAGAACTTTCTATTATATCAGAGATTGGGTCTTCTACATTTTATTTTGGTGGGGATTGGGGAGCAGAGAGCAAAGGCTGCTTTCCTACTTAGGATAAATTCTTTTACAAGTGGTGTTTTGATCAAAACTCTTAATGAATCACAAGAGTTTCAATTTTCAGTCATCAGCCCACTTATTTCTCCTGTTATTTTATGCAACACAATCCTAGAATAAAAAGTAAATAAGACTGAATCAAGGCCATGGAGCCCTCTTAGGGATGAGAAGGAGAACAGTGCCACATGGAAGCACCAGGTCACCTGGTGTGAACTTATAGAAGCGTTTTCATTGACATTAACCACTGTGAAGTCAGTGTCTCAGAAAGGTCTAAGCATAAAAGGTAGTTGAGAACCAAGCCAGTAGTCTCCCAGGAACACATAGCACTCAGAGTGGATGACATTTGTTGTGTGAGTATAAGAAACGCAATTTCTGGCTTACAGGCCTTCTTCAGAGATTTAGTAAATCTTTGAAGAATTCACCTGTGCATTAAGAGTGGCTGCAAGAACACTTACAGATGTTACAGATAAAAATTCCCTGAGAACTACTGGCCTTTAAAGGAAGCAGTCTTACTTCTTCAGCCATTCATTTACCTTATGTAGGTGACAGACAGGGATAAAGCAAGCTATCCCCTGATTTTTGAAGTAAGGTGATTTGTGGGGAAGAGCTTTTCGGGAAATCAATCCACAAAAACAATTCTATTTGCATATCTAAAGCTGTAGCGAAGTCAATGTTTTAGTTTTCTTGGCTCTGACAATATTTTTAATACTCCCTCTTTCAAAAGTAGGGACTTCATTTTTATTTACTTTATTCCTAGAGACAATGGTCATTAGAGATACACAGTATATGTTAAAGTGTATATACTTTAAAGTATATATTAAATTAATGAATGTAAACGATTCTGAAACAGAGAAGTGTTTTCATGTGATGCATATATGTAATTTTATGATGGTGGTGATATGTACCCCGCTTTGCCCACTGAAGAGAAAATCTGACCAAGGGACACTAACTACCATAACAACCTATTCCCAAGTGAGGAGGACAGCCTTCATCTCTCTTAATGGAGGCGCCCAAAGTAAAGATCATGGCAGTCATTTGTTTCTGACATAGGGACCAAGCAATATTTTGAAAATAGTCTTTCTTCCTAGGTAACTTTAGAGACAGAGTGCACTAAATTTTTAATTTAAGCATTTGAGTCTTCCTTTCCAGTTTTATTTCTGGTATATTTATAAATTACTACTTTTCAAATGAATTCGTCTCCTCTAAATTTGATTAGTCTGAATCTGTCTGTGAAAATCCTATCCATGTTTGACGTTCTGACCAAAATGGTTTCCTAGCCTCGCAAAGTTGTAGAAAGAACACAGTTTTTGGAGGGAGACAGATCTGAGTTTTAATTCTTAACTCTAATGACTTAAGGTGTGAGCTTAAGCAGTGACAATTTTTCTGAGCTTCGGTTTCAAGATTTCCTATTATGAAAATGTGGATGGTAAGTGGGGATAAGATGAGATATAGGCGACGTGCCCATAGATGGCTCGTAATACGTGCAATAAGTGTTATTTTTCTGCCCTTTTTCCCCACACAGCAGAAAGACCAGACAGACTAGTACTTGCTGACCTCAAAATGATGCTGCCTACCAGAATGCCTCCAGAAAAGGCTGCAGATATTCCAGATGACATCGCTACTCTACATTTCCCAAACTGGGATGCCCGAGATCTCAGAATAGAGCTGCATGACTTCAGCCCCTGCTTGATCTCATTCGCTCCCCTTTGACCTAGTCAGCCCTGTCTACCAGTCCTATTCCTATCAGCAGGTAGATCTAGAAATAATCTCTTTGCCCTAAGCCTACTGTCAACCTTCAGGTCCTGCATGCCTGTATTAGCCAGGGATCTCCAGAAAAACAATCAATAGAGCTATATAATGAGATTTATTACAAGCAAATTAGCTCACACAATCACGAGACTGACCAATCCCACAACCTGCTGTCTGCAAGCTGGAAACTCAGGAAACGCAGTTTAAAGGCTGTAGAGCTGGAGAACCAATGATATGATTCCAGCCGGAATCTGAAAATCTGAGAACCAGGAGCACCAAGGGCAGAAGAAGATTGATGTCCCAGCTGAACTAGTCAGGTAGAGAGCGAATTCAACCTCCCTTAGCCTTTTTGTTCTATAGGATTGGATGGTGCCCACCCACACAAGGGAGGACTGCCTGCTTTACTCAGCCCATCGATTCAAATGCTCATCTCTTCAGAAACACCCTCACAGACACTTTCAAAAATAATGTTTAGATATCTGGGCATCCATCCAGTCAAAGTAACACATAAAAATGTAACTATAACAATGTCTATCAAGCTACACATTAAGTTACCATTCTATTGAAGGCTGGTGCCTGGGTGGAAACTACTACTTGGCCCCAACCCCAGCTCCATCCATTTCCCAGTTTTTATCCTTTCTCTGCCCAAGGCCACAGACCACCTTAAAGCTGGTGCTATAAGAGTTCTGTCATGTGACTATGTAAACAAATATATTTCACTCTACTTTTTGATATATCTAGTGGGCCAAATATGTCTTGTTTTATGATACAATTTTGCTTTTTCAGATTTATCTGAGTAGGAGAGAAAAGTTTGTTTATTAAGAGATACAAATACGGAAATCGGGACTGAAAACTCTAATATTGCTGAAATTTGTCAAATGACAAAAAATAGAAATGATTTAGGAAATTAGAGTGTTTAAATTAAGCCTAAATACAGATAAAAGCTTCTAATTGTATAATTTATTTTTTTTATTTTTGTTTTTTTTAATGTTTATTTTATTTTTGAGACAGAGTGAGACAGAGTGTGAGCAGGGGAGGGACAGAGAGAGAGGGAGACAAAGAATCTGAAGCAGGCTCCAGGCTCTGAGCTGTCAGCACAGAGCCTGACGTGGAGTTCCAACCCACAAACTGTGAGATCATGACCTGAGCTGAAGTCGGACGCTTAACCAACTGAGCCACCCAGGTGCCCCTCTAATTGTATAATTTATTTACCCCAGAAAAAGTATATATCATTGATCATAACTGAAAAATTTAAGGTCCCCATTTACCATACTAATCTTAAACCTAACAAAGTGTATACATTCTCTCTATGCCCTAGTTGCTTATGTCCAAGATATACAATACTAATATGGACAAATATTCAATTAGAAAAAATAATGTCAAACCATTATGAACATAAATAATTTCTTTAATCATATATGATTAGATAGCAGGTGCATTTCTGATCTGTACCTCAATGAATCACTTAGGCCACCAACTCACAAGACAGTCCAGCAATTCTTAAGGCTGAATTCTTAAAAACCAAGTTGGTTGAGATATAATTTATACTTAATAAAGTATACCTATTTTAAGTGTATAGTTCCATGAGATTTATAAAATATACAGCTATAAAACCACCACTACAAACACAATATAGAATATTTTCACACCGAAACACCCACAAATTTCTCTTATGCACATTTTGCCGTAAAACTCCTACCTTCTTACCTTTTCAGGTCCAGGTAACCACTTCTTTGATTTCTGTTACTATGAATTAGGGTCTTTTTCCTAGATTTTTTTTTCAAATGGAATTATCCAATGTGTATCATTTGGGGCCTGGCTTTCTTTACTCAGCATAGTGTTTTGGGAACTCATTCGTGTGTTTCATATGTCAGTAGTAATTTCTTTTTATTGCTGAGTAGCATTCCATGGTTTGGATATACCACAATTTGTTTCTCCATTTACCCTGTTGTTAGACCTTTGGTTTGGTTAGAGTTTGGGGGTATTACATATAAAGCTGCTATTCTTGTACAAGCTTTTTGTAGGCATAAATTTTATTTCTTTTGAGTAAATACCTAGAAGTGTAATTGCTGGGTCCCATGGTAAGTATATGTGTAATTTCATAAGAAACTGGTAAACTGTTTTTCAAGATGTTTATGTCCTTTTACAATTCCATCACATACCTACAAGAATTCCACTTGCTCTACATCCTTGGCAACATTTAATTTCAAACATTCTGCAGATTATGTAGAAAAACACTATGGTTTTACTTTGCATTTCTCTGATGGCCAATGATGTTCAGCATGTTTTTGTGTGTTTATGATCATTTGTAAATCTTTTATTTTTAATGTCTAATCAAGGGGCACCTGGGTGGCTCAGTCAGTTAAGCATCCAACTCTAAATTTTGGCTCAGGTCATGATCTCATGTTCATGGGGCCAAGACCCACATCAGGCTCTGCGCTGATATGTGGAGCCTGCTTGGGATTCTTTCTCTTCCTCTCTGTCTGCCTCTCTCTCTCAAAATAAAAAAAATAAACTTTAAAAACTAAATAAATACAATGAAATTGTCTATTCAATTTTTTTCTGTCTTTTGTTAGAAATAGGTATTACAAATATTTCCTCCCAGTCTGTGGATTGCCTTTTTACTTTCTTAATGTTGCTTTAGAAAGGCAAATATGTTGTACACATATGTATATAGTTAGCTCTTTTTTTCCCCCAGTTTGATCATTTCTGCTCTTAGAGTGTTTAGACAAATTACATTTACGATAGTTATTGATATGTTTGGGTTCAAATCCACCAACTTGTTGTTTGTTTTCTATTTTTCCTATCTGTTCTCTGTTGTGTTTTCTTTTCCTATCTTCTTTTGATTTGAATATTTTTATGATTCTTTATCTCTTATATTGATATTAGCTACTATTTGCTTTATATTTTTAGTGTTTGGCTGAAGGTTCAACATATACATCTTTAATATATCACAGTCTTCTTTCAATACCATTTTATTTTGCATATAGTGGTCCTCTATCCTTTGTGCTATTGCTGCCACACATTTTACTTCTAAATATGTTATAAAATCCACAATAAATTGTCATTTTGATTTTCAATTCTTAATTTTCTCTTTTTTTCAATTTTTTCAAGTTTATTTATTTTAAGAGAGAGGGAGCATGCATATAAGCAGGGGAGAGGCAGAGAGAGAGAGAGAGAGAGAGAGAGAGAGAGGGAGAGAGAAAATCCTGAGCAGGTTCCACACTGTCAGCGCGGAGCCCAACACAGGGCTCAGTCTCAAACCATGAGATCGTAACCTGAGCTGAAATCAAGAGTTGGATGCTTAACTACCTGAGCCACCCAGCTGCCCCTAATTATCTTTCAAAGTAATTTTTAAATGAATATTTACATGATATATCCTGGCTAGTATATTTACCCATGTATTCACTATTTATGGCACTCTTCATTTCTTTGTGTAGATCTAAGTTTTTATCTGGATCATTTTTTTGTTCACCTGAAGAACTTCCTCTTGTAGTGAAGTTCTGCTATCAGTGAATTTTATCAGCTTCTGTTTATCCTAAAAACTTTTAAATTAGGCTATATTTTTGCAGGATATTTGCACTGGCTACAGAAATTTAAGTCAACAGTCTTTACTTCTTTCAACACTTTAAAGCTATTAACCCATCAGCTCCTAACTTGTGTGGTGCCTGATTATGCCTGAAACGATTCTTTGTTGTTCCTGTATACATAACGTGCCTTTTTCTTTCTGACTCTTTTCAGGATTTTGTCTTTATTATTTGGGGATGGGAGAGATTGTTTTAAATTCAGAGTATTAGGGTTTTGTGGGTTTATGCTTTTTGTCAAATTTTAAAACATCTTAGCCATTCTTTTAAAAATATATTTTTTGTTCCCTCTTTTCTGTCTCTCTCTCTCTCTCCCTTCTGGGATTCAAGTTACACATATTTCAGACCGCTTGATATTATCCTACATGTCACTGAGACTCAGTTAATTTTTTTCTTTTTTCTCCCAGTGATTTATTTTGGAAAGATTCTATTACTATGTCTTCAAAATTTGTTGTTGTTGTTATTTGTAATATATACTCATCTGTCAATCCCACTCAACGAAATGTTTGTTTCAGATACTATATATTTCATTTCTTGAAGGCCATTTTGGTTCTTTTGCCTTTTCATGGTAGGGAAATACATAAAAAATTTAAAATTTTAATTTTAATTTTAATTAATAATTTAGCATTTTAACTATTTTAAGGGTACAGTTCATATCATTAAGTATATTTATATCATGTCATTGGTTCTTTTTTATGTCTTACAATTCTCTTTTCATCATGTTTTTGTCTCCTTTAAATCTTTGAGCATAGTTATAACTGTTTTAATATTCTTCACTGCTAAGCCAACCATCTCTGACATTGATTCCTCTGACTTATTTTTCTTGTGGCAAAGTTCACATTTTCTAGCTTCTTGATGTGTTCAATAATTTTTTTTGATACTCAAAATTGTAAACATTATGTCACTGAGTACCTGGATTATGTTTTCTTTACAAAGTACTAGCTTTGTGTTTGCAGGTGGTTAAGTGACTTTGGGATCAGTTTGATCTCTTTAAGGCCTGAGTTTGGTCTATGGTATCATTTACTCCAAAAACAGTTAACTTCTGTTACTAACATGACCAGAGCTTGAGCATTTCCCCACCCTGTGTGAGCTCTGGAAATGGTTTTCCATACAACTTCCTGATCATTCTTTGCCTAGTCTGTGGAGTCTCACTCTTATGCATCTACGGCCAATTGTTTAGCAAAAACCCAAGTGGACCTCCATTTAGAGTTCTGAGCTCATTATCTATGTGGCTTTCTCCTTTGCAGGGCTCTGTTTTCCACCATCAGAAGATCCTGCAACCTCCTTTAATCCTCATTTCTCTCTCTTTAACTCATTGGGATTGCTGGGCTATGCTCTCTACTTTTATAATCTTACAATTCGTTCTAGGGAGAAAATAGCCCAATATAGGGTTCACCTCGTTTCCTTCTCTCAGGGATCACAATAAATGATGCCAACATAATTAATGTTTGAAAACAATTGTTGCATATATATATATATATATGTATACATATATATATATATATATATATATACCAATCTAAGTTTTCATGGCAGAAGGTGAAGTGCTGTCTTTGTTACTCAATCTCGGCCAGAAGTAGAATTTAAAATGTTGATTTTTATATCTTTCCTTCATTCTAGATTATTAATTAGAACAGTCATTTCAGAAAACTTTTAGACATGTTTTAGTGCTAAATAATCAGTAATGACAGTAAAAATGTATCAAGACTCAAGATCAATCATTTTAATTTACCAGACATAAGGGCACCTGGGTGACTCAGTTGGTTGAGCATCCAACTCTTTTTTAAAAATTGTTTATTTATTTTCGAGAGAGAGAACAAGTGGGGAAGGGAGAGGGAGACACAGGATCCGAAGCAGGCTCCAGGCTCTGAGCTGTCAGCACAGAGCCTGTCATGGGGCTCAAACTCACAAACCATGAGATCATGACCTGAGCAGAAGTCCGACACTTAACTGACTGAGCCATCCAGGAGCCCCGAGCATCCAACTCTTGATTTTGGGTCAGATCATGATCCCAGGATCATGGGATCAAGCCCTGAGTTGGGCTCCGAGCTGAGCATGGACCCGCCTTAAGACTTTCTCTCTCTCTCTCTGCTCTTCTCCCCTACTTGCATCCCCTCTCTCTCTAAAATATGAATTCTCTCTAAAATATAAACAGACAGACAGACATGAATTCTTCAAAACAAGACTAGTTTTTGTTTAGCACAATGAACTGAAAGCCATTGGTGTTAAGAGTATCATTTTTGTCTTCTTTCTGTCTATTCTTCAGAACCCTAAATAGGTTGCAAGAAACCTAAACAGGTTTCTAAGCTTTAATGTTGTGGCAATTTTTCCTGAGGTCATCACTTTTGTTTTGTTAAGGAGTTCAATGGCCCAAGAAGGGGCAATTTTTCCACATCCACAGTTTACTTCTAGTCATGCCAACTTCTCCTCTGAAAACTTGCGGCTCATCCCACTGTTTTTATTTGGCTACATAGGGCTTTCATTTCCTAAGCTTTAAACATATGACATCTTTAGTTTCCATTGTGTTACAAGTCTTCTCTACCTCCTAATTGATAGGCATCTTGTGATACTTCTTTTTCAAGCCTGAAGGCAGTGAATATGACAACTAAAATTAAAAAGATGTAGGCACTGTTACCAACCACAGGGGGAATTTAAAACTTTCTAGACAATTCATTTGATAGCTAGGCTCTCTGGAACATGGCTGCCAATTCCATTTCAGCTGTTAGTTTGTTCCAAATTAGAGTATTTGGTTTTTAATTGAAAGAAGAGCATAGCATTTTATTTCTATTCAGCTCTATTCTTCACGCTTCTACTTTTTTACTTAAAATTTCGATGCTAAAAATAAAATCCAGGGCTCCTGGGGAATAGCACTAAGATTGTTGAGCAACTTTCCTTTATGCAACACCTTTCTTGCTATTCGGGCTCTTTCTCCACAAACAGGTGTGTATGATAGATTAACTTAATAGACATTTTATCCCATAGTTTTCATTACCAGTACATGTCAAACAAAGAACACAGGTTCATTCATCAACTGGGTCACTCATTTATTCACTCAGCAAGTTTGTATTGAGTCCATTACTATGATACGCAGCAGTGAATTAAAAATAGTCTCTGCCCTCATGGACCTTACAATACCAAGCCAGTTAACATATCAACAAAAAATAAAAAATTACAAAATTTGATTGATAGGTCAGGAGGGAAACAAAAGACCTTGCAGTGGAGAGTAATGGGGGCCAGGAGGCAGATTCTCTGGTAGAGTTGTCAGTAAGGACTCAGGAGGTGATGTGGAAACTGAGACAGAAATCATTAGAAGAAGCCAGCCATGCAGATATGGGACTAGAATTTTCTGGGCAAAGGGAACTCCATATTTAAAGTCCAGAAACACTTGGCATTTCAAGTAACTGAAAGCAGACATGTGACTTGACTACAGTAAACAAGCGGAAAAGCAATTGCAAAAATAAGCAGGTACCAGATTATTTAGGGCCTTTCATCAAGGTAAGATGACTGGATTTTACTATCAGTCAATAGAAAACCCCAGAAAGAGTTAAGCCAAGGAGTAACATAATTTCTGTTTTTAAAAGACGCAACCTAGAGGGGCGCCTGGGTGGCTCAATTGATTTAAGTGTCTGACTTCAGCTCAGGTCATGATCTCGAGGTTCATAGATTCAAGCCCTGCAGCAGGCTCTGTACTGACCACTCTGAGCCTGGAGCCTGCTTCAGACTGTCTCCTTCTCTCTCTGCCCCTCGCCCACTTGTGTTCTGTCTCGCTCTGGAAAATAAATAAAAGATTTTTTTTTTTTTAAAGACACAGCCTAGTGTATGGAGAACTGGATTGGAAGAAGAGGAAATTTAAACAGTAAGACAGGAAGGCAGTTATCATAATAGCCCATGTGAGAAGGGATAATGCAGATAAATAAGTGGTTAGAACAAAAGCATATTTTAGTCATAGAAACACCTGGACATGCTCATGTATTAGCTGTATGTGTAAATAGGTATGTTGCCATTTGTGGAGTTGAGGAGTGGAGGCAGGGAGTGAGAGCATAGGGGAAGGAGAAGACAAGAAAAAAATCAGGAATCACTTTCATGTTTTCAGATTGAGCGAGTAGGTGGGAAGAGGTATCATCTACTGAAATAGGAAAAAAAAACGGGAAGGAAATGATGAATGGTCCATATTCTGAGTTTTCAAACTAGTTCAAACCATGATCAACTTTAGTAACTAAAACATTAAAGCATCAGTGTTTCCCCACTTTATTTATAATCACCAATATAACTGCAAATTATCATTTATTAGAGAGTTATCTCCAAAAGAAAACCAACAAATGCAATAAATGTGATTAGGATTTCAGTAGGAATTAATCTTCATAAGACCGCAATTATAGTTATTTTTCATGTATTATATGACCTCCGCCCAAGTATTCCCTTATCTTCCTAAGTGTTTCCAATACAGGTTAAAATTAACTCTCAACACATCGGAATGGTCTAAGGCATTTGTTGTTGTCCTTGGTGCTTAAGCCCTTTATATTTTCCTTTGTTTATACAATTTGGTATTAGGCAAATCGTCCTGAATAACAAAGGTTTAAGTCTTGAAATGGGCTACCTGAGAAAATTTGGAAATAGCCTCCTTTAAGGACGTCTCATGTGTAAGATAATTGGGTGCATTCTACTGGTGGTAGAGAGACACTTCTCCCAAATAAATATATGATATATACTGTCATTTTTATACAATAATTATATATACTAACCAGTACCTGACTCATGTGGAGATCTTAACATAAGTGATATACACATTTAACTAAATATTCAGTAATTGAGTTTATTTGTTTATCTCTTCCTGCCACTGACTCAACATTTCCTAGACCCTAGTGGCAGAGCCAACTCCACACATTTCAGGTCTCAATTCAAGCATCACTTTTTCTAAGATTCTCCCTTTGGTACTCTACCTTCTCAACATCTGGCTGGACCAGATGTTTCTTTTCTATGCTTCAGTAATATCCAGTTTACATTCCTCTCTGAGTACTTACAGATTATATTGTAATTGTTGGCTAACTAGATTGTATTGTTTTGAGGTCAGGGACTATTTTTATATGTCAAGTGTCTGGCACTTGATTGGCACAAAATAAATGCACGTGGTATGCATGCATGAATGAATAATCTAATAGTACAGGGTTTTGTCCTTGCACTATAATTTTACTTATTGTTTACAAAGATTATATAAGAACATACAGGCAATAGCATCTTAATCATTTACAGATTGAATAACAAATTTCCTTCCTATTATAGAGGAGAGCAATATGGTATGAGTGGGTGATGGTGGGTAGGGCTAGGTGGAGATGGGTAAGAACACTCGTAGAAAGTTCTAGCAGGTGGATTAAGTCCATAATTAAAATACTTTCATCTCTGAAAATATATGCAAATTGGTTCTTTACCAACACATTTGTCTGGTATTTTGTTGACAAGAATTCAGATAGAATTTTGTCATCTCAATGTTCGTTTAGCTATTTAGATTTGCAAAATCAGTTCTGACAGATTTACAAATCACTATGGGTTATGTTAATCTGATAAGGAAGGATGCTCTGGATTCTGTGGGGCTTTCTTAATTTTTAAATTGATAATTAAAGTTTATCTTCTACTTTTCTTTTTTCATGTGAACATCCTTAAAGGAACTTTAGGCAAAGTAAAGCATAAAACAAAACCCAGCCAAATAAGTATCTGAATCAGGTTAATAGAGTAACTACCTCCTAGGGGCGCCTGGGTGACTCAGTCAGTTGGCGACCGACTTCAGCTCAGGTCATGATCTCCTGGTTAAGTTGGAGCCTCGAGTCAGGCTCTGTGCTGACAGCTCAGAGCCCGGAGCCTGCTTCGTTCAGATTCTGTGTCTCCCTCTCTCTCTCTGCCTCTTCCCCATGCATGCTTGCTCTCTCTCGCTCTCTCAAAAATAAACAAACATTAAAAAAATTTAAAAAATTAAATTGTTTAAAAAAAGTAACCACCCCCTCAGTTCTGCTTATGATAATGGTTTAAATAAAATTCTGTCAAACTGACAAATGTAAAGTAATTTTTTTGGTTTGAATTTATTTTCTCAAATTACTAATAAGTTTGAGCATCCCTACAATTACTCTGTAGCCACTTGGTTTGCTTGTTTATAAGTTGCCTATTGTATGACTTGGTAGAAGCTCATTTTTCTAGTGAGTCTCTTGGCTTAATTTTGTGGATTTGTAGAAGTTCCTTTAGGGTCTAGATCAGCAGTTATCAAACTTTTTCTATAAAGGGCCAGTTAGTAAATATTTTAGGTTTTGCAGGCCATATAGAGTCCCTATTCCTGTGTGGTGAGAAAGTAGCCATAGACAGCATGTAATTTTCTTTGTTAGTGAAATATAAAATATTGCTGAGTCATACAACCAATGTCTGACTTGGATTCTGTGACATTTGACATAATGTTTGCCATAGACATTTGGTACATAATCCTTACTAAATTGGAGAAAATTGCTTCTAGTTCTAGTTTATAAGATGTAATCATAATTAGACATTGGACTTTATCAAATATTTTTTCCACTTTTAGTAAAAAACGTTACATCTCCTCCAATTGACTAAAGAAAGTGAAGAATCACATTAATGTTTTTTTCTTATATTCAACCATTCTTGCATTTATGTGCTAAAGCCCATTGCTTGTGCCATGGTACTTTTGTAATACCGTTGTGCCATAACTATTTGTTTCAGTTAGTTGCCACTTTATTTGGAATTTTTTCATCAGTGTTGATTAGCAAAATGAGGGCATAGTTTCTTTTCTTGTGTTGCCCTTCTGTGATTTTGGAATCAAGCTTTACCATTGTCATGAAGTAAGCCAGGAAGTACCCTTTCTCTACTTTCTACAAACATTTGTAAAAGTTTATTTATTTCTCAAATTTGGTAGAATCTCAAAATAGCTTGTAGCTTTTTAGATGGCATTTTTTAAGGGCATCTGGGTGGCTCAGTTTGTTGAGCATCCTACTTCAGCTCAGGTCATGATCTCATGGCCTATGGGTTCAAGCCCTACATCGGGTTCAGGCCCTGCATCGGGTTCAGGCCCTGCATCGGGTTCTGTGCTGACAGCTCAGAGGCTAGAGCCTGCTTCAGATTCTGTGTCTCTGTCCCTCTTTGCCCTCCCCTGCTTGTGTTCTGTCTCCCTCTCTCAAAAATAAACATTAAAAAAATTTTTTTTAAAGACGGCATTTTTTAAATTTAAAACAGCAGTTTTGAGACCCTTTAAGAGAATAAATGTGAACGAAAATCAAAATGGCTGCCTAATGCTTCCACAAAGCTTGATTTTTTTCAAGTTTTTATTTAAATTTCTAGTTAGTTAACATATATGGTAAAATTGGTTTCAGGTATAGAATGATCGAAGCTCAGTTCTAAAGGAATCTTTTCCCTCTCTTCCACACCCCTTCCTCCTCCCTTCTTAGCATTTTGTTTCAGAAACCCAGTCTCACCCCAAAGACAGGTGGAAGGAGACTGTCACAACCAGCTCCTACACAATTCCTGTCAAAACCAGCTAGATCAGACAGGTTTTGAAGGCAACGGCCTGCTGTGTATAGTCTTCTTTGTCCGACAAAGCAATAAGCCATCCTTCCTCTTTATCCCAATACATTTGGCTCCAAAGCACAAAGGTCGGTTTTTGACAAGAGTTTCTATTTTTTCAACACTCATTTATCTGTTCAACTTTTCTGTTTCTTTTTTGTGCTAATTTCTGGCATTTTGTTTTTCTTCATAAATATGTATGTTTCGTGATAATTTTCAGTTTTATTGGCATACAATTATTTGCTTTAAAAGTTATTTTAAAACTCTTTATCTGTGATCGTTTCAACTTATTTTGTAATTTATCTAATTTAACCTTTCTTTGTTCCTTTAAAAAGACTGTCCTAAGCTCTATGTATTCAATCAATCTTTTCAAAGAACTATTTTCATTTTTCTCTTCAATTTTTTATTTCACATATATCTGTCCTTATCTTTATTTCTTTTTTCCTTGTTTCTTTGATTTTGCTCTACTCTTTTTATCTGATTGCATTAATTGAATTCTTAGTGCTTGTTTCTTTTTTCTTTCCTTTTTCTTTTTTTAAAATTTTTCTTAATCTTTATTTATTTTTGAGAGAGAAACACAGAGTGCAAGCAGGGAAGGAACAGAGAGAGAGGGAGACACAGAATCTGAAGCAGGCTCCAGGCTTTGAGCTGTCAGCACAGAACCCAATGTGAGACTTGAACCCACAAACCATGAGATCATGACCCGAGCTGATGTTGGACACTAACCCAACTGAGCCACCAGGCGCCCCCTTGTTTTTTATTTTTCAGAAACAGAAAGAGAGCACAAGTAGGGTAGAGGGGTGGAGGTGGGGAGAGGATCTTAAGCAGGCTCCACATTCAGCGCAGAGCCCGACATCGGGCTCAATGCCACGACCCTGGGATCACGACTTGAGTCAAAATCAAGAATCAGATGCTGAGCCAACTGAGCCACCAGTGCCCCGATTAGGTCATTCTTAAAAGATAATTTTTGTTTCCTGACAAATATGCCTAAAGTAATAAATTTCATTTATATTGCTTTATGTGAGCCTCATAGTTGATGGTTTCATCAACCATTCAATTCTAAGTATTTCTGCAATAGCCATAATGATTTCCTTTTATAGGAGAACTATATAGTAGTAGTATAGTGTATAAGAACCACAACTGAGGATTTTCTAAACTATCCACGTATTTTCCACTTTTATTCAAATTATTGTCGGAGAACATAATCTGTATTATTGTGGAATTTATTGCCCCTTCCTTTATTGCCTAGGTACCCAGGGAAATTTTACAAGTTCTCTGTGTGCTCAAAAAAAGTGTATTCTTTTATTTGTTGAATATAATACTTTAGTATGTTTCTAGTGTCCTATTATATAGTGTCCTATTATATAGCTGGGTTTTTTTAGCTTGTTAGTAATTGGATTCTTTATACATTCAGATCTTTGTATCTCTTTGAGGAGGTGGGGGACATGTAAAAAATTTCCAACTAAAATTTGTAGTTATTCTATTTCTCCCTGCTATTCCGTCAATTATTCCTTTTCTGAGTGTCTGGTTCTACTTTTACATACATACCTATTTATGGTAATAGTATCTCCTTATTTTATTGTTTTTACTCTTTTTCATTCTTAGCAGTATTTGACTATACATTGTTCCTCACAAAACTTTTTGTCTTAAAATCTGTTATGTCAGATAGCAACATATCTACTCCAATTTTCTTTTGCTGGTATCTCATTTCTTAGTTTTCAAATTTCAATTTTTTTCACATATGCTTTAATTATGTGCCTTGAACACACCATGTTACTGGATCTTGTTTTTTTTTAAATATTTCATTAGTGAATGTTATCCAATAATTGAGAAAGAAATATCAATTTTATACAATTTTCTTGATATAATAGTAGAGAATGGAATACTTTTCAACTTATTTTAAGAAGTCAGGATTATCATGATAGCTAAATCGGACGTAGATATTGGAAAGATGAAAACTATAGACTAGTATCCCTCATGAATATAGACACAAAAATCCTCAACAAAACATCAGCAAATCCAATCCAATGATATATTGAAAAGATAATACTTCACAAACACTCATATCCTGTGAATGCAGAGCTGGTTTCAAATTTGAAAACTCAAGTTAATTTACCACATTGGCAGACTAAAGAAGTAATACTATTGAATCATCTCAATAGCTACAGAAAAAGCACTTGACAAAAGTCAACATCATCCTTTAGCTAATTCATTTTATTTTGGTTTAATGTTATTTATTTTTGAAAGAGAGAGCAGGGGAGGGGCAGAGAGAGAGGGACTCAGAATCTGAAGCAGGCTCCAGGCTCCGAGCTGTCAGCACAGAGCCTGATGTGGGGCTCAAACCCACAAATTGTGAGATTATGACCTGAGCTGAAGTCAGACACTTAACTGACTGAGCCATACAGGCACCCCTAGCTGAATTATTTTTACCATTTTCCAGATACTTCCACTGCAAGTGAAGTATACATTTTTCCCTAGAGGTCCTATCTTTCCTTAAATTTTGGGCCACTAAGTTCCACGTGACCTTAGATCTGTGATAGTTTCAAGAAAAGTCATAAACTTGCAGTTTGTTTAAGCTTTTTGTCAGTGGTGTTGTTACTGTGATATATAATGGTAGGAACAATGTCTCTTTCAGCTCTTTGTATCTTAAACAGGAACTGAAAATGATTATGACTACCATTTTAATTCTAATAGGTATAATCTGACCTTTTTCATATCTCCCAGTGTAGCAGGATTCTCGCACAGAGTCATGACGCCAAGGCTGTTCTTTCCAGGAAGCAACTTTATTCCTGCTGGCACCGCTCAGTTGGGTTTGTACCCAAAGAACTGAGCCCCGAACACCACATGTTGTGGTTTTTTATATATTTTTTACTTCTTTGTCACCCATATATCATAACACACAAACATGCAGTCTGATTAAGTGGTCTCATGTTACAAGGTCATGAAGGATGTTGTTACATAAGCAAATAGCAAGGTTGCCTTGAGATTTTTTTTCTTTCCTTAGGGAGGGGATTCTACCACACCAGGACTAGTTCTACTCTTGATGAATTTGATTCAAACTTTCTTAGATTAAAATAGAAGTTATAGACTTCTGTTTCCAAGAAGATGGGGTTGTCACATTTTCCCCTTCTTGCTGCTAAGCGCTCCTAAAATCCCTGCATGTTACATTTAGAAAGAAGGAAGGAAGGAAAGAAAGAAAGAAAGAAAGAAAGAAAGAAAGAAAGAAAGAAAGAAAGAAAGAAAGAAAGAAAGGAAGAATTTGAACTCTAAAAGATGGAGTGAATAAGGCAGATTGGCTGAGACCTTGAAATGCAAGGAACAGCAATGTAGTGAGTTTCTCTGTCTTCTTTTTGCCTCAAATGCATCAGACTTATGCTGAAGAAGTTAGCAATCCAGACACCATCAGGCATGGGCAAACACAAATCCCAAGACAAGCCTGCCCTCTCAAGCAAAATAATCATCAAATGGACAGAAAATGTGTCACAAGACAGAACACTTTTAGACACTACCTGTTCTTCTCCAGCCAAACACCATGGAAGAAACTGTGGCTCTCTCCCATTCATACCCACAAAGCCTGAGTTGGGAGCCTTTGATGTCCATCTTTGCCAGGCTCTAAGGACCACAATGACATAGTGTCAGAGATATAGGGCTCATTCTCAGTGGGCAGCAGTGACATCTGTCCCATGCAGTATCAATGGAGACCATGTGGGAAGCCTAGACTTCAACACCCATCGGGCAGTAACGAGATCTCCCTCCCCGTCTCCACTGGAGCGGTGTTGGAGGAATCTAGTGGAGGGTAAGGATGTCTATCACCACGCAGCAGTACACACACCTCTTCTTGACTTAATGCCAAAAGCATGATTCATAAAAGGGATAATTGACAAACTGGATTCCATCAAACTTAAATTTTTTTGATCTGTGAAAAACCATGTGAAGAAGATGAAAAGTCAAATTAAAGACTAGAAGAATGTTTTTTTAAGTTTATTTATTTATTTTTGAGAGAGAGAGAGAATGAATGAGGGAGGTGGAGAGGGAGAGGTAGAGAGAGAATCCCAAGCAGACCCCATGCTCAGCATGGAGCCTGACATGGGGCCCAATCCTACAACCATGAGATTATGACCTGAGCTGAAATCAAGAGTTGGATGCTTACATATTGTGCCACCCAGGTACCCTAAGACTGGAAGAATATTTTACAAATCACATATATGACAAAGGACTACCATCTAGAATGTATAGGGGACCCTCAAAACTCACTAGTAAAAAAGCAATCTCATTAGAAAATGAACAAGAGATATGGACAGACATTCCAGGACACAGGATATAAAGACAGTAATGACTACATAAAAATCCATTAGAGAAATGTAAATTAAAACCACAATGAGATATCACTAAATACCTCTCAAAATGACTAAAATGTAGTGACAACACCAAATGCAGAGGAAGGTATAAGACACTGGATCATTTATACATCATTGATAGGAATATAAAAAACTCTTTACCAGTTTCTTAAACACTAAACAAGCAACTACCATATGATCTAGGAATTGTATAGCTGGCATTTATTCTAGAGAAACAAAAATTCTTCTTCATACAAAAACAGATGCATGAATGTTTATAGCAGCTTTACTTGAAATAGGCACAAACTGAAAACCACCACATGTCCTTCAACAGGTGAATGGTTAAACTGGGGTGATCCATAAAATGGAATATTATTTAGCAACAAACAAAAACAGACTATTCATAAATGCAGCATCTAGGATGGATCTCCAGAGAATGATGCTGAGTGATGAAAGCCAGTCCCAAAAGGTTACATGCTGGACAGTTTCATTTATATAATGTCCTTGAAATGACAAAATTATAGAATATAGGAATGCAGAACAGGGGTGCCTGGGTGGCTCAGTCGGTTAAGCATCTGACTATTGATTTCGGCTCAGGTCATGATCTCACGGGGATAGAGCCCAATGTCAGGCTCTGCACTGACAATGAGGAGCCTGCTTGCAATTCTCTCTCTCTCTCTCTCTCTCTCTCTCTCTCTCTTTCTCTGCCCGTCTCCCACATACTCTCTCTTTCTCTCTCTCTCAAAATAAATAAATAAACATTAAAAAAAAAGAACAGCTACTGGTTGCTAGGGGTTAAGAATGGGGAATCAAGGATCTTGAGAGGGAATTGGAGGTGGCTATAAAAGTGTAACAAGAGGAGGCTTGGAGGTGACGAAAGTCTTCTGTGTCCACCTTTATCAATGGCCATATTGTAGTTGTAATATTGCACTGCTATTTATGCAGGAGGTCACCATTGGGGACACAGGGTAAAGGGCATATGCGATCTCTTGGCATCATTTCTTACAATTGAATGTGAATCTACAATCATCCCCAAACAAGATTCAATTCAAGAACAGAAGTTATATATTCTTTATCTCTTTGGAAAAAAACATTCTAAACACATTTCATATTACATGTCATGAATCACGTTCTGATTGTTCTTTTATTGTTAGTGCTCCTTATCATTTTATTTCTTCACATATTTGGAATGTTGTTTTAAATGCTTATTTGAAGTAAAAGGTTTGTGATTTCCCCTTCCCTCTCACCCTCCCCTTCCCTCCTCCCCTCCACCCCGCTTTTCCACTGTCTCACATTTTCTCATTTTTCCTCACTAACAGCTGCCCCTCCCCCAACACACACAAATCTGAGCCCCTTTTTCCCTACTTACGAGCTTTTTTATTGCTCCCACCGACATTTTGGGCTCCTACTCCAAAACAAGGACTTGTAATGATGTTTGGGGACTTCTATGCCGTGACCATATTGGGGACATAGCAAAGGCGGGCCCCGAACCAGCAGATGGATTGCTTTAGCTTATGGTCCTGAAGTTTTGGTTTGCTCACGCCACTTCCCTAGGTCCTCAGCTTCCCACAAACCTGAAGAGCCAGGAGGCGGTTCAGCAACATTTTTTTATTCTCATTTCGTGGGTCAGAAAACTGTACCTGAGCCCATGGCTTCACACAGCGAGCCTCTCTCCAATCCTCATCTTGTGGAGAAGTCTGGCTCCCTTTACCTGGCAGGGATGAAACTCCTGGCCACCACTGCTGGCGTTTGGAACAGATCCCAGAATGCCAATGGTTTCAGCCCCATTTATGTGTTTATTTCAGGGAAGTTCCTGCTACACGAAGATCTTCATCTTGTTTTTGAGCCTAGACATACATTTTTGGTTTTCTATTTTATCACTTGCTATAGGTTTGGAGCATAAGCTCAGTGAATAAACTCAACTGTACTCTCTTGACCTGAAGCACAACCATATGAATTTGCTTTTTACCTGAATTTCTATTTAATGTGAGTTGGTGAACAGATATTAACAAACGGAAGAAAAATAGCTACAAAGAAGGGACAATATCATATCCTAACCAACTGAAGATAGTATGTTAAATGTTTTAATAGATTATATTTATTAAAATGTTCTGTGTTACTGAGTTATCTAATACTTAAGCGTATTTTCTAGGGACACTCACATTTATTTTTAAAAGATTTTATTTTTTTATGTAACCACTACACCCAGCATGAGGCTCGAACTTAAACCCCAATATCAAGAGCCACATGGTCTACCGACTAAGCCAGCCAGGCACCCTGGGGCACTCACATTTTTAACATGTTAAGGGTATAAAGTTTATATCTTATCAAAACGATTCAGAGCTAGTTGCCAAGTTTATAAAATATTTCATTTCTCCTACCCACAGACAACTAATAAATTACTAGCAACTCACGTTGTTAAACACTCAAAAAAAAAAAAAAAAGAAAGAAAGCAGCAGTGAAAAGAAGCCTATCGCATAAACACGGCATCAAAGGTAGTCAGACCACAGGAGCAAAATGTTAATGTACCTACGAACTATCTATATATTCCACCCCTGTTCCATATTTTAAAAGGAATTGTGTTGAACTTGTGCAGAAGAACTGGGGGAAATGAACTGCCAGTTTTACAAAGTATCATCTGTTAGCACACAATAATAAATGGCGTATTCTGTCATGTTTCCCTGCTCAGTTCTCTTTTTCTTATTTTAAGTTACATCCTTAGCTAACAACAATAATATACCTCGTTAATTATCTCTCCTGCCTACACCCTGATACACTGAATCATCTAGTTTATGCCTGCTTTCCATGGAGAGAAGATTTGGCTCTTTCTCAGTTCTCATAATAAGAGGGGACAGTCAACCCAGATAATTCAGGACAAATGTTCCACTGGGATCCTGAAGCGTCTTGCTTATTATCCATATTAATCACATTAACTACATCATGGCCAAATTCCATTTTGTCTTGTGTGATATTGAGGCAATCGTAATGTTTTCTTAGTCTATGTAAATTTAATTTTATCTGATTAGTTTGCCACAGCACAGGGCAAGCACCATCCATTTAAAAAAAATTTGCAAGGGGCGCCTGGGTGTCTCAGTCGGTTAAGTGTCTGACTTCGGCTCAGGTCATGATCTCACATTTGTGGGTTTGAGCCCAGCTCAGAGCCTGGAGCCTGCTTTGGATTCTGTGTCTCCCTCTCTCTTGGCCCTTCCCCCACTCATGCTCTGTTTCTCTCTCAAAATAAATAAACATTAAAAAGCTTTTTTTTAACAAAAAAAAACATTTTAAACTGGCAGGGTCAGAAACTGAGCACATTTTTCTATGATATGGGTTCTCATCTTATACATTCATAAATAAGTTAAATAAATTTAACAAATGATAATAACTCATGTTTTACCTATTGACTTTATTCCTATGACCAAATCAATAAAAACACAATTAAGACATGTACCTCATTTGAACAAATATCTTATTAGTCATGGTCTCTTGGCATCAGATATTGATATTGATATTTTGGGCCAGATAATTCTTTGTCATGAGAAGCTTGTCTTGTGCATTATTGGATATTTAGCAGCACCACTGGCCTCTGCTTGCTCAATGCCCGTAGCAATCTTGCCCACCAGGTTAATTAGGATAAACAAAAATGTCTCCAGACATTGCAAAAATTCCACCCCATCCCCCATTAAAAGCCATTGCATAAACTTTACATTTGGGGAGAATATTGGCATTTTTCACCTTCCAACTCTTCAGTTCACTGTTACGGATGTGACCTCGGAATTTGTCTATGCAGACCCAGCCATGATAACATGACACTTTTCCTTTCCTACAAATATTATGAATTAATAATCTGAGATATTCACCAGCGATTCTGGTCTGTTTTCTCACTCTACCCTCAATTATTTCCAGGCAGCAACATAAGGGCTACCATTTGCCCAGAGATGAAGAGGACAATTTTAAACAATCAGCAAAGATTTCAAATTCTGGGCTCCTCAGGCTTTAAAGCTATTGGTAGAGAAGCCAAAAAGCAAGTTTAGATTGACACCTCGATCTCCTTAATGACTAGAACTTTATCAATGCTGTATTTGAAATAAGCAATATGAATTTTGTGACCAGTTTACGTATAATGTTTACATTTCAAGAGCCTCTTGATGTGTATAAAATCTCAATGTCACTAGTAAATTGATGCACAAGTGATTCAATAGGACTCTATAATTCCTTAGAAGTCTACCGTCATTAAAAAATGTTTTAGAGCTGGGGTGCCTGTTAAGTGTCCAAATTTGACTCAGGTCATGAACTCACGAATCATGAGCTCGAGCCCAGCGTCGGACTCTGTGCTAACAGCTTGGAGCCTGGAGCCTGCTTCAGATTCTGTGTCTCCTTCTCTCTCTGCCCCTCCCCTGCTTGTTCTCTGTCTCTCTCTCTTAAAAATAGATAAACATAAAAAATTTTTAAAAATGTTTTAGATCTGAAATGAATAATTCAAGTACACAAAGTTTTTCTTGACCCTTTAAAAGAGATGGATTTCGTTTCCAAAAGCAGGTTGACTGTTAGGGCTTTCACATAAATCTGAACACTGTTCTTGTGTATCATTTTTTTAGGCTTCTTTTCAAGAATCCTGATATGAGGCTCAATGTCATCTGCACATCAATATCCTTAGATCACCTCTGCAGCTTCTGACTCAGTACTTTGAAGTAATTTTCTGAAGCATGCGGTAACAGTCTCTACGCACAGTCTGTAAGCACTGACTGTGGATAACAAAGTAAACTAGAAACACTAACACAAAGAGTTAGATATACATCTATAGGAATATGGACCTATTAGTATCCATTCCTAAAATACAACAAGAGAATTCTGTGACTCTCTAAATAAACAACTCTTGTTAAAAAGGATAAATATTTAGCACTGTAAGTGAAAAAATGATTCACATCTTTTTTTATAGGTACAGATACATAAGCATGAGGTTAGAAATAGAGAGAAATAGAAGTGATATAGCAAAGATGTATGCCTTCCTAACAGAAGCCACAGAGCTGAAGTGGAGGTAAGATGTTGCACGAAAAGGGATTTCAACTATTTGGTTTATGAAAGTCTCCTCCGTTAAAAGCAGACTAATAATTTTTTCTTGCTTTGCTGAGAATTCCAAGACTAAGGAAGGAACCACGGGAAGGACTCACTATCTGGGATACAAGATAATACATCAAGGGTATGACATTGTGCAAAGCCATTTCCTTCACATATATATTCACAAGGTTGCTTCCCAATTTTGACCAATCTCCATAGGGAAGAACCGTGCAAGAGACAGGCATTTGGGAGTAGGTGACTATACACTCTTAGGGGTTGCAAGAGCCAAAGAAGGGGAAGTCTCAGTATAAATTCATATGTTTCGCTACAGCTTATAAAAGTGGATTTCCAACAGCTCAGAGTGGACTGAAAGGTGAGAGGACATGGATAGAATAAAAAGAAGATAGCTCATGGGACACCTGGGTGGCTCAGTCGGTCAAGTGGCCAACTGTTGATTTTGGCTCAGGTCATGATCTCACGGTTGTGAGATTGAGCCCTGCGTTGGGCTCTGTGCTGGGCATGGAGACTTCTTGGGATTCTCTCTCCCTCTGTCTCTCTGCCCCTCCCCTGCTTGTTCTCTCCCCCTCTCTCTTTTGAAATAAATAGATAAACATTCAAAAAAAAAGATAAGAGTGCTCAAGATATTGGCGGGGGGTTCTATAAAGCTAAATACTGATGGTACAATGAGAAAGGTTATGCAGGGACTTTTAAAACACCAGTGTGACTGCTCACAGCTGTGGACACACAAAAATGGCAAAAGACAAAGACAAAGATGAGAACAAGGTGGGGGGGATGGTAAGTAAGTGAGTGAGATTCAGTAAAATGAGCTGCCGTCCATTATAATGCTCAGGATAAAAAGGTGTTCAGATCGTGGACAGGAGAGGGTCATGTCTTAGGTCATGTGGCATAATGTCAACAGAGAACAGTCAGAAAACAGCTCTTTTCCACTCAATCTCTCCTCTGTCCCCACTCCCTCTTCTTTTGCTTAGGTGTCTTCCATCAAGAAAAATTATTTTCAAACTTCAAAGGTAAGATAAACACAGGAAGGAAGTGAAGCCCTAGATTTGATAGCACAGGAATGAGGCCTCTGGATACATGGCCGTGACCTAGAGACTCACCACACAGCACCCCCCCCCCTCCCCGGCCGCTTCTCAGAAACACAGACTCTCGGTCCCACCCTAGATCTCTTGAATTAGGATCTGCATTTTAACAAGATTCCCAGGTGATTCATATTTTTAGAAGCACTGGTCAATGGAAATCTTTAGACCCTAATGAAATAAAGGAACTTGTAACTGTGAGTGCTTAAATATAGAATTTTTTGAGAACAACAAAGGAAGCCTGGAGATGGGTAAATGTCTCTACCAAGAAATGTATGTTACAAAAAATACATACTAATGATATTTTATGAAATTATAGAAAGCAAAGGATATGACCTTTCTGGAAAGCAATTTAGCAATAAATGTGATTTACTTAGGATAATGGTAGCAATCCATTTCCAAGAAATTATCCTAAGAAATAATATGAATTGAAAGAAACTAATGAAAACCCTTTATGTTCAAAGATATTTATTTATTGTATGTTGTTTAAAACAGGAAAATTTAGGGGCGCCTGGGTGGCTCAGTCAGTTAAGCATCTGACTTTGGCTTGGGTCATGATCTCACTGTTCAAGCCCCACATTGGGCTCTGTGCTGACAGCTCAAAGCCTGGAGCCTGCTTTGGATTCTGTGTCTCCCTCTCTCTCTCTCTGCCCCTCCCCTGCTCATGCTCTGTCTCTCTCTCTCTCTATCAAAATAAATAAATAAATAAATAAATAAATAAAAATAAAACAGGAAAATTCGGAAGATCCTAAATGTTAAGCAATAGAGAAATCTTTAAATATAATGCAGACTAGTGTGATATTTACAGTTTTTAATGTAGAAAAATATTTGCCTGCATGTAGTAGAAAGTCTAATTAATAAATAAAAGCAGGAATAAAATTGTGTCATGAGTTTTGGAATGATTTTTTTTCTCTTTATTCTTTATAGTATTTTCTACAAAGAACATGTCATAATCAGAAAAATGAGCATTATTTAAAAATGTATGTAACTTATGTACAAAAGCCCGAAAATACACCAAAATATTACCAATAGTTTTTCTCCCCTCTAAGTACTAAGATTGTGGTTAATTTCATTTTTTTCACATTTCCCTATATTTTGCCCATATTTATAAACTATCTAATAAATATTAACTATTAATATTCATTTATAATTAAAAAATATGCTTTCTAAAAGGGAAGTCATAATATTATGCAGACATTATCACAAATACTTAACAAGTATGTAGAAAGTTTTAGATTGGTATTTGAGAGAAACTCATTATTTACAGAGTGCTTTCATTTTGGCACAGTATCTGGCTCAATAAAGACTTACGCAGTAATGGATATTTAATAAGGCTGTTATAATCACAACAGCACATAAAACAAAGGAACTTTTAGCTGATTAAAGGCCTTTGTCCAAAAAGTATTGACAAATGGATTTCTGTCTAACTGAAGGGAGGTTTCTGATGTTATAGCACATGGTTTTGCTTATTAGATATTTTCTTTGGATGACAGAAGGAATGTTTAGCTAATAAGGTTCCGAGGCAGACTAAGAAAGTTAGCTTAGAGGCTCTGTGACAGAATCAAGATATAAAAACATCTCAACAATGGAATAAAATAAAACGGAAACATGTCCTAATATTTAGATAAGTTTTAAAATAAAGGAAGACATTGTAAATCTATTAGGAGCAATTGCTTTAGCAAATAAATGATATTGGGGAAAACAGCTATTTGGAAGAAAATATCAAATAAGATCCTTATTCGTATCATACCCTTCAATGAATTCCAGATGATTTAAAGGAGTTGAGCAAAGGAGTTGAGCTTAAAAAGGAAAATCACAAAATGAAAAAAATTTAAGTGACTATTTATCTGCTTTTGTAATGCATAGAACATTTAAAACATTCATGAAGGTCAATACATTTGTCTACTTAAAAGTTAAAAACCTTGATGTCAAAAATTGTCATAAACCTAAAAGGCCAAAACAAAACAAAGTGTATGAGAGAGAAAAAGATTTGTGTTGCAATAGGACATGAGCTGCTTTCCTTAATATACAAAGAATTCTAAGATACCTCGAAAATCCCAAGTAGAAAATCAGCCAAGGACTCAAATAAGCAATTTGTATAAAAAGCAATAATGACTAAGAAAAGCTTTCAATTCATTACAAATCAAAGAAATGCAAGTTTAAATGAGAAACTATTAAGTAACACTGGACACAAGGAAACAAAAATATAATCGGTTCTCCATTATGGGAAAGGTAGGGAAAGATAAAGTACCAATGAGAGCATAAATCTTTCATGAAACTTGGCTGTGAAAATTGACAGTGGCTGAAACTTTAAAAAAAATGTTTACTTATTTATTTTGAGAGAGATGGAGAGAGGAGTGTGCACGTGTGCGTGTGCCAATAGGGGAGAGGCAGGACTAAACCTTTTTAAAAAGCAATATATCAGACTTAAAAACAATGATTATCTTTGGCGCAGTAATTCTACTTACAGGATTTTTTTCCTAAGGAAATAAGCAAAGATCCAGGCAAAACACAAAGATGTTTACACTTAAAAAAAATAATGATGAAAAAGTGAGAACAACTGAAAAATCTATCAATAGGAGAATGGCTAAATAGATTATGGTACACGAATATCATTATATCACACAGATATTAAAGATATTTTTATATAATTTTTAATAAATATGAGAATACGCTTGTTATATATTTAAGAGAATAGGATAAAACTCTATATATGATATTATAATTCTAGGCAATGTATTTATAAATACAAAGGAAAAAAATCACATATCCTTTCATTATAGGGTTTTCTTTTCTTTTTTAATGTTTATTTAATCTTGAGAGTGACAGAGCAGGAGTGGGGGAGGGGCAGAGAGAGAGGGAGACACAGAATCAGAAGCAGGCTCCAGGCTCTGAGCTGTCAGCACAGAGCCTGATGCGGGGCTCGAACCCACGAGCAGTGGGATCATGACCTGAGCCGAAGCCGGCCACTCAACCGACTGAGCCACCCAGGCGCCCTTATTTTCTTCTTTAGAAATTTCTGTATTTGTCGGGGCACCTGGGTGGCTCAGTCAGTTAAGTGTCCAACTTCGGGCCCAGGTCATGATCTCACAGTTCATGGGTTCAAGCCCTGTGCCGGGCTCTGTGCTGACAGCTCAGAGCCTGGAGCCTGCTTCCGATTCTGTGTCTCCCTCTCTTTCTCTGCCCCTCCCCTGCTCAGGCTCTGTCTCTGTCTCTGTCAAAAATGAATAAACTTTAAAAAAAATTTTAAAAAAAGAAATTTTTGTTTTTGTCCATAAGAATATTTTCTATAATCAGAAAGAAAAAGGCGAGCAAAACACACACACAAAAAAAACAAAAATAGTAACAATATTTATTTATCATTTACTCTGTTCTGTAGTGGTTTAGATGAATTTCATTTAATCTTCAAAACAACACACTCAGGTAGTTATTATTATAATCCCTGTTTTGCAGGTTCTTAATATAGATTTTGCTACAAAACTTTCATAAAACAAAATTGACTGACTCTCAAAGTATTTGCTTTCTTACTAGTACTTGGAAGAGTGCCCAATAAAAGTGTATTGAATGAATACATTTAAATTGACTATATGAAATTTAGGAGAATTAGATGTCAGACCCTTCACTTAGTTTCAGAAAAATTAACAATGAAGGGCAGGACAAGGAGAGAAGCCTCTCAGCCTTGGGAGTCTCTGAAAGAATGATGGTCCCTACATCGGATGTGGTCTGTATCACCTGCCTACAATGCAGAGGAGATGAATTTTCCTTGGAGTGAAAACACAGTTAGGATCCCTCTACCTTTGAAATCACTTTAAAAACTGTTTAAAAACTAGAATAGGGATCTCATTTATCACTGGCAGCTTCATATTGCAAACTCCCTGTCAACCTCAAAGCCAAATATTTTTTTCTTTGAATTTTTCCATTAAAAGAAGGTTTTCTTAGAAGCAGACCGAGAACTCTTAATTCTTTTCCAGGAACAAGAGAGAAAAAAAGACACTTGCTGGCTGAATTCCACATCTGGTCCTGAACCTTTTATCTGTCAAGGGAAGAGGGAATACTTTTCTCAATGTCAAAAAAGGAAGGAAATTCTCTTAAGCACTCTGTGCCACCCAGAGAGGACATACAATAACGTGGCAGTTGTAAGTTTCAAGAATGAGTAATTAAGAAATATTACTTCCTCCATTTTCCATAAATCAACTTCATTTCTGACTCTGAGCCTCCATATTTCATGTTGGCAGGGTATGGGTCACTTCTCTTCCACCTCAGTGTGTGTGTAAGTTCTAGACTGTTGGTATGCAAACTAGTGCCAAGGTATGTGTATGGTACTCCGACCGAATTCCCATCTCTGCCGTGCCAGGGCTGTGCTTCCTATGAGCGTATTTTGGGGAGGTTTGTAACCCCAGTACTGGAATTTCAGATCCCAGCAGGCCCCATCATGCCACACCTGTGCTGAACTGCCCCACCCAGGGCCCATGCCTGTTGCCAGGCACCCACCCAACCCCCAATCTTCCCTATGCTAAGTGAAGTCTTCTGTTTGAGGTGGGCTCTAAGAAATGCCCTTTTCGGAGCACCGGGGTGATTCAGTTGATTAAGTAGCCAACTTCAGCTATCAGGGGATGATCTCACAGCTCCTGAGTTCTGGTCCCCTGTCGGAGTCTGTGCTGATAGCTCAGGGCCTGGAGCCTGCTTCAGATCCTATGTCTTCCTCTCTGCCCCTTGCCCACTCATGTTCTGTCTCTCTCAAAAATAAACAAACATTAAAAAATAGAAAAACATAAATGCCCTTTTCTTTCTTCTGTTTCCTGTAAGGCACTCTACACCGTTTGCAGACCCTCCTCATTAGATCTTGACACAAGCCAAGAAGCCTCAGAGACCACATTTCCTTCATGCCTTGTCTCAAAACTTCTTTACACAAGAAAGCTCACAGGGTCCCACGTAACTCGAACCTGAGGAGGAAATAAAAGTTGAAAATGCAGGAGAGATATTTTGTCACTTGAGTTGCAAACAAAGATTGTTGGGATTTGAAGTCTGGATGTAACATGAAGTCTTACATCATATACGGCAAGGTAGAAGGGATATGAATGTTGGCCAGCTTTCCCATTGGTTGGCATCTAAATGGAAGACCTTGTGAAATGTTATGGCAGCCCTGGCAAACTGACACAGGGAGAGATTTCTCCTAAAGCCATAATTCTCATGATCATAAGGTATGAATTTGCATTTTAAACTAACTTCTGGGGCACCAGGGTGGTTGAGTCAGTTAAGTGTCCAAATCTTGATTTCAGCTCGGGTCAAAATCCCCTGGTTCATGAGATCAAGCCCCATGTCAGGCTCCATGCTGAAAGCTCAGAGCCTGCTTAGGATTCTCTCTCTCCCTCTTTCTCTCTGCCTCTCCCCTGCTCATGCTCTCTCTCTCTCTCTCTCAAAATAAAGACATAAACATTTTAAAAAATAACTTAAAAATACGAAAGTAATGTATGTTGCATGATTGTTATAACATTTCAAATAATGTGAAAATATTGAAAACTGAAGTTTCTCCTTATTCCAATCCCACCCTCCTGAGGTAACTTACACCCACACGTTAACATGTTGGTTCAGAGCTCAAATAATCATATAAGAGGTATTGAGAGAAAAAATAAAAATGGAACCATACGTCTTGACTCGTGGTCTCCTTTACATTTATTTCACTTAGCAGTAGAGTATTTTAGAGTAGAGATATGTCATAATTTATTTATCTATGACCTATCAATGGATATTTAGTTTGTTTCCATTTTTCTTTCTTGCTATGCTAACAATGAATTAACAAACATTTTTGTATATATGTTATTATATACTCCCGTTTGTATTTCCAGCATAAATATTTCTAGAAATGACTTAGATGTTATGCACATTTCAATTTTCATAAATTATGCAAGAATTATTTTCCAAAATGCTATGAACAAATTAACAATCTCACTAAGTACAAAAGAGAATACCCATTTTCCCAATATCTTTGCCAGTATTCAATAGCATTTTAATTTTTGCCAATCTGGTGAATTATAAATGAGAAGGCATTTTGTGAAATTTATGTTTCCCTGACTTCTAGTTTGGCAAGTATATTTTAATACACTTATTCTCAATCTGTAATTCCTTTTCTGTGAACAGTCCTGTTTTTATTCTTTATTCAGTTTTATGTTTTGCTATTTTTCATTAATTTCTAGAAGCAACTTAAGCCTTAGGGTTTTTCTCTTTTTAGAAGAATGCTTTCTCTCAGACTAACTGAATTTGATTTTTAAGTAATCTTTCACCACATAGAAATTGTAAATGCTTACATATAAAAACTATCAACATGTTTCCCTTTGGTCCATGGATTTCTTCTTTTATTTAGGAACGTTATTTATACCCAATCTGGGCTGGTAAATATTCTATGATTTTTTTTCACTGCTTATATAGATTTGTTCTACATTTAGTTTTTAATTCACGGGAAATCACTTTATATGTGGTGTAAGGTGGAGCTCCAGATTTATTTTCTTCCAAATTATTCCAACAATATTTATGGAACTTATCACCTGACTTTTTTTGGCTTATTTTTATTCTCATTTATATTTAATAGAATAGGTGTTAAAAATTGACTAAACACAAATGTGTTTTGTTTGGTTCACACTTACTTCTCTATTCTATCCTTTTTCTTCCTTCCTTTTTTTCTCTCTTTTCTTATCTCAGTCTCTCTCTCTTCCTCTCCTCTCCTCCATCCCTCCCTCCCTGCCTCTCACCCTCGCTCCCTTGCTTTTACTTTCCATTTTATTGATTCTTATTTTATTTTTCTTTTAAGGTTTGAATTTCTTGAATCTGGTATCTATCTCCTTGAGACTCCATTGTCTTATAACAAATTGTTTCACACCTTTATCTCTCTGCTTGGCCCTTGACGGCATTAGAGTTCTCACTTTTTGACTGATTTTTTAAAGTTTTATCCTTTTTTATTTTTCTTTTCAAATGTATATTTAAATTCTAGTTAGTTAACATACAGTGCAATATTGATTTCTGGAGTAGAATTCAGGGATTCATCACTTACATACAACAACCAGTGCTCATTCTAATAAGTGCCCTCCTTAGTACCCATCACCCATCTAGCCCATTCTCCGCCCACCTCCATCCATCAACCCTCAGTTTGTTATCTATTGTAAAGAATCCCTTATGGTTTCTTTCCCTATCTCTTTTTTCTTCCTCTCCACTTCCATATATTCATCTCTTTTGTTACTTAAATTCTACATATGAGCGAAATCAAATGGTATTTGTCTTTCTCTGACTGACTTATTTAACGTAGGATAATATATTCTAGCTCCATCCATGCCATTGCAAATGGCAAGATTTGATTCCCTTTGATGGTTACCATATCTTCTTTATCCATTCATTAGTTGATGGACATTTGGGCTCTTTCCATAGTTTGGCTGTTGTTGATAATGCTGCTATAAACATTGGGACGCATGTACCCCCTTGAATCTGTATTTTTGCATCCTTTGGGTAAATACCTAGTAGTGCAATTGCTGGATCATAGGATAGTCCTATTTTTAACTTTTTTAGGAACCTCCATACTGTTTCCCAGAGTGGGTGCACCAGTTTGTATTCCCACCAATAGTGCAAGAGGTTTCCTTTCTCCACATCCTCGCTAACACCTGGTGTTTCTTGTGTCGTTAATTTTAGCCATTCTGACAGATGGGTGGTGTCTCATTGTGGTTTTGATTTGTATTTGCCCCATTCTGTAGGCTGCCTTCTAGCTTTGTTGATTGTTTCCTTCGATGTGCAGAAGCTTTTTATCTTGATGAGGTTCATTTTTGCTTTTGTTTCCCTTGCCTTTGGAGAGGTGTCTAGTAAGAAGTTGCTCTGGCCGAGGTCAAAGAGGTTGCTGCCTGTGTTCTCCTCTAGAATTTGATGGGTTCCTGTTTCACATTTAGGTCTTTCATCCATTTTGAATTTATTTTTGTGTATGATGTAAGAAAGTGGTCCAGTTTCATTCTTCTACATGTTGCTTTCTAGTTTTCCCAACACTATTTGTTGAAGAGACTGTCTTTTTTCCATTGGATATTCTTTCCTGCTTTGTTGGGGACGAGTTGACCAAATAGTAGTGGGAAAAGTTTTATACTTTTAGTTGCTTTTAGATAAATTGTTATTTTTTTACATCTTTTTTCCCCAGAAGTTAGTTTTTAAATTTTTGTCATGGTTTTAATATCTGTATTTATATCTGTCTTATTGACATAATTTTATTACATTTTATCAGAGAATGTTTTCATAAAATCTCTGCCTTAAGAAATGCACTGAAGTTTTCTCTCTAGGTTAGTATGTGATTTACTTTTATGAATGTCCACGGGCATAAGAGAATGATGTATATCTATGTAGGACATAAAATTCTATAAATACCTTTACACTGATTATGTTTATTTCAGTAAATTTATTCAAATTCTTCAAAACCATACATATTTTTGGCTACATGATTTGTCAATTTCTGCAAGAGATTAAATTCTGTATTATTGCTTTTATTTCATCAAATCTTGAATTTCTGAGAGTTTTGACATTATTGCTTATTGCTCACTGTGTAAAGTTGCCTAAGTTTTGTAGCTTTCTTGTGCATTGTATGTTTCATAGTGCTATACCAGACCTGAACAACTTAAGGCTTATTTATGGTTGTAAGTTATACTCTAATTGATACTAATAGTACCACTTTTTTGTTTTTGTTTTGTTTTCATGTGCCTGATTTTGTTGCAAATGACTATCTCATTATTTTAAAAGTCTTTGTTATTTTGTTTTAGATATTAACTTGATTTTTAAGTTAACTCCGAAATGACTTCCCTCCCTGTGTTTTTGAGATAGTTTGATGAGATACCATAGAATGTAAAAGTGTCTTCTATTATGCAAAGGCAATCAGCTCTCAGTGAATGTGAGTTTCCTGTATTACTTTGTTTCCTTTCTCAGAGCTCCCCGGGGTAAGGGTGTTTTTTGTTGTTTTTCCTGGAATATCATACTTATCAAAATGCTGTGAGGAAACAATACTCTACGAAACTGTGTTGCAACTGGCCTATTTGGGGTAATGATGTATTAACAACAATACCTATGGAGTAGGGGAGCTCATGCATAAGAATTTGCCAGTCCTTTTCTCTTGGTAGCCAAGGTACCGGTGTTTTGTTTGGAGGCACTAAGATTCTGTAGAAGTATTCCTCTTGGATATTTCTAAGAGCTATGCTGGCGTATACCCCACAGTTGTGTCACAAAATTGTATATTAATAAGAGGGACAAATGGAAAAAAATGCAATAAGTAATAACTTGACGAAGAGATAATTGGCTGTTTTTTAAAGACATTATATAGAGATTTCTTGCTTTGTGGTGACAGGGTCATGTGAATTAAGTTCTTTTAAATTCCATTTCTCTTTAACATGGATAACCATAATGACAAATTCTTAAATAATAGTGCTAACTAATTCAGTTTTACTGTACAATAATGGAGTGCAGTAAAAAGAATCTGACACTACAAAATCTGCTTAATTAGAATCTGAGTTAGTTCATGTAGGAATAGTTTTTCTACTCTATATTTAAGAAGAGTCTTTTTTAAACACATTTCACAATAGGCATATTTAATATTCATGACAGTCATTTGATATTTGCAAGTTACCACCCTCCCTTGAAAGTTTCTATAAATTATTTCCTCTTTGATTTATTTTAATAAAATATATCTGGGAGATAATACAATTATTAATATCAATTACCTAACTCACAAAACAATTATGGGAGGGGTTTAAGTACATATCTAGGCCAACTCTCTATTCATGAGGCAACAGAGGCCCAGAGAGGTTAAGTAACTTGTTTAAGGCCACAGAGCTAGTCAGTGTCAAGGGCTAGATGGAACCCATGACACTTATTGCCCAGTACATTGATATTTTATTCCACCCCTGGCAATGTGGAACGGATTTCAGAATGTAAATAGTATGTTTTCCTCATGAGTCATGATTTTATGAGAGAAACTGCTATGGGAATTGAATGAAATAATACATATAAAAACAGATAGCACATAACCTACTACTTATGATGTACCCAGGAAAAGTTATTTGTACTCATGTGTTTTCCTTCTGATTAAAAAACTCCTTCTCCAGCCTAAGATCACAGAGATATCTCCAATATTTGTCAGTTTAAATTTTTCACTTTTCACATTGAGATCTTTAAATCCACTTGGAATTTGTTTATGGGCACTATTTGAAATAGGAATCCAAATTTACATTCTATTCAAATGGAACCTGATTTTTACAAGGTTATTTTTTTAAATCCTTTCCTCACTGCTTGGTAATGTCATATTTATATGATTCTGTTCCTTGATGTAACCAGTTCTATTTATTTATTAGCTTATCCCTGAACTTTTACCATGCGGGCATGATTTCTGTGGTTAATATAATTAATGTCTTGGTATCAGATAGACCTAAGTATCACACTTTACCTCGATTTTACTGTGAATTTTGACTTCTTTCTCTCTGTAGAGCACATCATTAACACCAGCAAAAATATTGGAAAAGTGTCAGACCGCATGAGAGATTGACAGACCACTATAGTCAGAATGGGTGGTAGAGAAAGCATTGAACACTAAATTCAGGAGCAATGAGAAGAAGTGTAATATTCACACTCTCTCTGGGATCCAGTTTCCTCATCTTTAAAATGGGTTTATCATTTGTTAGTAAAAGTTACTACTTTGAGATATGAGGACAGCAAGGATGAGGAAAAAGAGCATGGTATTTATAGAAAAAGGAAGTAATGAATCATAGGGGGCATCTCTGTGTAGGTAGCTGATAAAGGGCTGGATGGGCATCGAGAAAGGACAGACCTGGAAGTCTACATTCAAAGTATCTACAGAGAAGCACTTTTTCAATGGGATTTAGGTATCTCATCTGCAGCTTACTAAGAAAGATGGAATGTCTGCTATGGTTGGGAACTAATTCGCCTTGATATGAAACAGAGGTACAGCTATAAAAACCTAATGGTTCTGAAGTCCTTATTAAGTTGGATTAAATATCTATACATTCCTGTTTATGCAGTTGGTCCTTGAGATTTCCTTTTCCTTAGATAATAACCATTGTAGGTCACACAGCTGATGGACCATGTGTTATATCAAAATCCAACAAAATAGAGAGCCATTAAAGTATAATATGGAGAGGGGTGCCTGGTGGCTCAGTCGGTTAAGCATCCTACTCTTGATTTCGGCTCAGGTCATGATCTCCTGGTATTGTGAGTTTGGAGCCCCGCATCGGGCTCTGTGCTGACTGCACAGGGTTCTCCCTCTCTCTCTGTCCTTCTGCCCACTAATGTTCTCTCTGTCTGTCTCAGAATAAATAAATTAAAACACTTAAAAAATAAAAAAAAAATTAAAAAGAATAATGAGAAGGACACCTGCATATACAATCCAAGGGAAGGAAAACACTTTCAACTGCATGATGTGGTAGAAAGGATTATTAACAGCAAATGTGATCCCTTGTTTAGAGCTTCCAATATAAACTTAACCATGTACAAAAGCTCCTGGCCATACTATTTGGTTAAGGACCTAACTGGTTTCTTCAATTTAGAGTTACACACCCAAGATCAATGGCGATATTGTGAAGACCACCACTTTATCAGCCAGCACTGCATCTTCTCAGGGTTCCTACTGGTGAGTAGAGAGAAATGAGATGGAATTCTAAAATTTAACCAGCAACATGTACTAAAGATGACTGAAATTAAAGCTAAAAGTCATTTTTACCCCCCTTTGAGAGACTTTAAGGAGGTATTAGAATCTTATAAATAAAGTAAGTAAAGTGTATAAGTTGCCTATGAAAACATCTAGCCTTCATTGGCTTATTTTATATTTTCCAGCAAACTTACAAGATAAGCCAGTTTCTTCTCAGCTTTACAGGTATGAAAACAAGGTGCAGAAGAATTTGCCTAAGTGTAGGATTTAACCCAGGAAGCCTTTCCCTTGTTCCTTTTAATATAGCCTCCATACTTGTTTTTACTTCATGACATTGGTTTTGGTTTGTGAAGGAATGTTCTGGTAGAGGATCCAGCTGGCAGTCTGAATTCCCACTTACAGTCAGTGTCTTCATACAGCAAGACAGTAACCTCAATGTTTTGATGTCTTAATTTCACATTCCCATAGGGCCCTGAACTTTATCCCAACATATCACTAAATGTACTGTAGAGCAGTTGGGAATTTCTTTTTTTATTCTCCTACAACATACTAGACAGTTTTAGAGCACAGACTGTCATTTTCTCATCTTTGTATCCCCAGGGATCAGTGCTATGGCTGATAATAAACATATAATAAACATGCCAGAGTAAAGACTGAATAAATGTTTGCTGAGCGAGTAAATGAAGGGCAGCTACACTTTAAATTTTATTATTTATTTTTTTAAATGAGCATTGCTAAATCATCTGTGTAATGGGTAGATTAATACCAGTCTGTCTATGAGTTGTTGTTTGTTTTTTTTTTTTGAGAGAGACAGAGAGAGATAGAAAAAGCATGTGTGCACAAGTGGGGAGAGGCAGAGGGAGAGGGAGAGAGAGAATCTTAAGCAGGCTCCATGCCCATCCCAGAGGCTTACTTGGGACTCAATTCCATGACCTTGGAATCGTGGCCTAAGCCAAAATCAATAGTCAGATACGTAACCAACTTAGTCACTCAGGTGCCCCTCTTTTATTTTTTTAAATGCTTTTACATTTTTTATTATTTTTTAAAGTAACATCCACGCCCAATGTGGGCTTGAGTTCACAACCCTGAGATCAAGAGTTGCATGCTCTACTGACTGAGCCAGCCAGGCACCCCTAAGTTCTTTTAGAATTCTTCATTTTACCAATAAGAAAACTGAGGCAGAATCAGTAAAGTTGATTTGCCAAAGACCTACATTCAACATATAGTAAAACAGACACAGGACTTCTTGTTTAGACTCTGCACCAAAATCTTTTCACCATGAGTAACTTAAATCGATGACTATAAATGGGTGGAAAGAGGGATTCTGTCTATAGAGAAAAATTCCAGAGATCTGTTACCTAGCGACACCAAGAGAAACGTTTCACTTCTCATAAAAACAAAGGACGCCACTATTAATATCTGACTCATACCAGTGTAGTGACAACTTTGTTGTCTTAGCACCTGGATGAAAAAGCAGCATTAGCAAGTGCTCCCTTATAGAGCCACTAAGGATTTGTTAAGCCAGTATTTTCTTGCAAACCAAAATCAGATAAACAGACTGATCCATTGGAAGGTTTAGAGGGTAAAGAAATCTCAGTAGAATAAGGCTATGCCAGGTATCTTTGACGTATTAATCTGTAGCTAGCACCATGACTCATCATCATATGGGAAACCCACAATGACCAGCTTGTCCTGCTGGAGAAGATGGTCATGAGGGTGCCAACAGACAGGATGGCTTCATTTGAGAGGACTCTCTCCTTCTCCTAACCCACTGAGTAACAAGACATGGCCAGTAATGTTTTCAAAGGAACTGTTAAGAACTTTTACTGATTCTTATGTTCTGGTAAAATAAGAAGCAGCTGGATTTGCTTAGGCTGAGACACAAGTCTTCCGTGATCTGATGGCCACAAACCCCTCTGTACACCGAGATAGCTGATAAGACGTTATTTCTGGGTGTGTCTATGAGGATGTTTCAGGAAGAGATTTAAATCAGTAGATTGAGTAAAGAAGATCCACCCTCACCCATGTGGGTGGACATCTTCCAATTTGTTGAGGGGCCAAATAGAACACAAACACAGAGCACGGATTCTTTCTCTCTCTTTGATCTGAGATTCCCATCTCTTCCTGCCCTTGGTCATCAGAGCACTTGGTTCTTGGGCCTTCAGACGGGGACTGAATCACACCACTGGCTTCCCTAGTTCTCCACCTTGCCGATGGTCAACTGTGAGAGTTCTCTGCCTCCATAACCACATGAGCCAATCCCCGTAGTAAATCTCATATATATCCTATTGGTTGTGTTTCTCTGGAGAACACTAATATAAAAAACCCTACTCTTAGAAACACTGGGACTTCTGCCCTCTTTCTATACTGTGCTAACCTAGATCCCCACTGCAGCTCCTCCAGCGACATTGCCCTTAACCTTCTCTGCCTTTTGTAACTTTGCCACAGCATCAGCAAAGAATCCAAACCCAGAACCAAAGCCCATAAATCTGCTTTGGTCTTATGCCTGAACAGGGACAGAAGCCACTTGTGAACTCTCAGCTTCTGGAGGCTCCTCAAAGTAACTAATAGTTGTGTGCTGTTACCAGTGAGGCTATGATATAGGGAGGGTTTTGCCAGATAGGCGAAGCGACATGGTATGTATGCTGCCGCATTCCTTTTTATTTGCCTTGTATCAGTCTTTCAGCAGACTACGTACAGTAACTCCATGCAGTGCAGACTCCAGGCTCTCTGGGGTCTGGCCACTCCAGCGATGCCTCAGACTCACCAGGGGGCAGGAGACAGCAGTGCTGAGGACTGCCAACTTGTCTTTCTGCCTCTGGTGACCCCATGTCCTAAGATATTTCTGCACACCAGAAAGCAAATAGTCACATTGCCACTTTCTCTTTTTCTTATCTCGGCACTGAGGAAATCACTTGAAGGAAGATCCTAGTAAAGTCCGCTAGCTCCCCAGAGAGGGGATCTCCACAAAATGGCATGAGACCGAGAGGCATAAGTCTCGGCTTGGACTTTAATTGAGAAGATAAAACTGGTCCTTAACTAAATGTTTCATTTTGTCTCTTCTTTTAGAAAATGAGGAACATAAAATTCACCCTATCAGACAGATGAGCAAACTAAAGATAAAATCAAGAATACATTATGAACCGACTTTGGGATTACAAAAAGCACAGTGGATCAGGTCATTATTGGGATGATAATGATTGTTGCAGAAGGATAAGAAACCCTTATCTTCCCCAAATACAAAATTGCTTATGACATTTTACAGTGTGATTATAATCTTTAACATGTGTAGAGTTTTACAGAGGGCTTTCACCTAAATTATACCACTTAATCCTTACACTGGCATTAAAATATGCATGATTATTTCTCTCCTTTTAAAAAAAATGAGGGAACTGAGTTCCAAAGAGGTTAATCTGCTTTAGAAAGCTCAGTCTAAGTGGACATTAACTTTGCTCTTCTGTCTCTTATTTCCTCTTTACGACTCTACTGTTTCAAGAAAGGTTTGCATAAAAAGTTGTATTAAAAGCATTACATTTAATACTTTGTTATTTGTGCAAGACAAAAGTGCCCTGTGGGCATAGAATCTTCTCAGATTCCTTTCATAAAACCAAATTATCCTTGAAAATTATTAGAAGATTTTATTCAGATTCAAGTCTGCATTATGCTGATTAATATTTCCTGCAGAGGTTATTAACTAGTCTAAAGAACATTGTCACTGCTCTCCTAGTTAAGTAAGCTTCCTAATTATAGAAGCAAAAACAATATATGGAATTAGATGACAGCTTTAGTAATTACAACTAAAACCAAATGCAAAGACATTGCTGAAATAAGTTGTGTCTAAATGGAATCATTTTTCAGACAGCTTGTATGAAATATCAGTAGGCTTTTAGTAATAATAGGTTTGCTTGCTGATGATTCTTAAATATAGGCTCATTAAGAGTGTTATTATTGATGAGGAAGAATATAGTACAAATCCTGGAATAGAATACTATGTGTACATCCCAAAAAGACCTGATAAAGTTATTTTCAAAATAAGTACAATTTTTTATTAAGAGAACAAATTTGGTATTTGAATTAATAAGACCAGGACTGAGGGATCTGTTTTGCTTGACACATTAAAAGAGGGATTATTCACCCATTTCCTGCCCCCAGGAACAAGTGAAATATGTGTGAAAATTAAATGGTCCATGACATATGGATATTTTCGAAATCTGCTAACAAAGCAGAGTCAACATTCTGAAAAGCCCCCTCTGTGCCACAGGGAACTTGTTCTAACACGATCTTCCTGATAGGCTCAGTGTCTCACGGCTCTTTGTAGCCCTCAGAGGTTACAAATTACAGTAGAGAATCAGAGTTCAGGAAATCTTAGCCTCCTTCCCTTCCTAGACTAGCGACTCATACTTTAGTTTAGAAAAGAGTACAAGATCGAAACAAAGACAATACTCCTATCTGCCATCTTCTCTGAAACCAAAGAACTAAGATCGATGTTTGGAAAGTGGCCTTGAAATCTTGCCTTTTCTTTCTTGAGGCAGAGAGCATGTCTCATGCAAATGTCCTGTTGCAGTGGTAATATGGAGAAAGATAAAGGGGACGCAAGGACCCAGTACCTAATTCTAGCTGTTATGAAAGGTATGGCCTTGAGCAAATCTCTAAAATCCAGAAACATTAAAGAATTTGGAAAACACATGATTTGTGAATAAATGGATTAAAATCCATAATCTCTGCCTCATTCCAGAGCTAATAGAGTCTTCTATTACTACGTATGCATAAAAATGTTTATCTAAAATTCTTATCCTTAAATTAGTATTTTTAATTTAAAAAGCTATTACTGGATTCAGACTTGACTTGCCATTGAATTACCAAGCCCCTTTGTACAATACTTTCTAATCCTAAATTATAATCAGTATCATCTGAGAAGTTGTTTAAAATTTTTTTTCATGTTTATTTACTTTTGAGAGAGAGAGACAGAGCACAAGTCGGGGAGGGGCAATGAGAGATGGACACACAGAATCCGAAGCAGGCTCCAGGCTCTGAGCTCTCCGAACAGAGCCTGATGGGGGGCTCAAACTCATGAACCGTGAGATCATGACCTGAGCCGAAGTCAGACACTCAACCAATTGAACCACCCAGCTGCCCCTGAGAAATTGTTTTAAAATACAGGCTCCTGGGCCCCATCCACTGCCAGCTCAACAAGGATGTATGGTGCTGGAACCTGGTATCTGTTACTATAAAAGTTCTACCTGTGATTTTTAAAGATCTGCCAGGTTGGGCACTGCTGCTTCATCAGTAGTTCTAAAATGATCCCATTTCATAACATGTGTACCAAAAATGCACCCATATTAAGAGACAAAACGCTGAGTTTTCCAAAGAAGAGTATTTACATTAAAAGACAGGAGTAATAGTAGCTTGGATATCTGAGATCCAGATAATTTAAGTGACTTCTCAAAGGTCAAGGAGCAGGTAAGAAGTAGAGCTGGGGCATGAGCCAAGTTCTTCTTGGACTTGTGCCTATTCACTGTATCACCAAACCTTCTCATCATTTACTTAGTCAAGTATCTACTACATCAAAGACCCCATGCTAATCCTATGCAGCCAGAGCTACCATATTTTTGAGTTCTGACTATGTGCTGGGCACCATTTTATGCCTTGAACAAGAATGAACTAATTGGACACACTGAACACACCTATGAGGTAGCTACTAATGTTATCCATGTTCATGAAATAGCTAAGGCACTGAGAGGGCAAGCAACCTGCCCAAGAGCACACAGCTGTTAAGTGACAGGATTAGGATTGGGGCCCAGGTGCTCAGCTCATAAAAACCTGAGCTTTTTGAACACCAGGCAAAACTGTATAGGGTATTAACATTTGTTGAACACCCAAGAATTGAAGGTGCTATATATATTACTGCATTTAATCATCCAGAGGAAATGGGCTCAGAGCTTGAGAAACTTACCCAGAGTCACATGGGGCAGTAAATGAATTGGTTGAACAGTGTATCACTTAGGTCTTGTCAAGATACAAGTCGCAGAAAAGCCAACAGTAATGGACTTAAACAAAAAAGAAATTCATTGGCTCAACTCAATGGAAAATCCAAGAAGAGAACCAGTTTCAGGTCCAGCTTGATTCCAGAACCCAAATGATGTCACCTGGACCTGATTTTCTCCATTTCCACTTCAGCATCCTCTATGTGATTCCATTCTCTGGTCCCACACCGGCACTTCATAGGAACGCCCACTCAATCAGAAAACAATCTACTTCCTGATAGCTAAAAACCAAGAGTTTTTAGCCTGAGACTGTGTGCCTCCTACTGAAGTGATCATGCAGGGTCTTTAATATGCTCACTGGCTGAGCCTGGATGCAGAGACTGAGAATGAAAACTAACAGATGCCCCTGAAAATGAAACCCCAGTCTCGCCTGGCTCCCCATAAATTACAAATTATTTGTGAATACATTGATGTGTTTACTGTCAGAGTCCCCCAGGGCTTTCTTCCTACAATCTCTAGTTTAAAAGCTTTTCACTAGAATCCAGTGAGAAAAACTCGTGGTTAAGCATTCATTCATGTTGCTATTGAAGTATTCTGTCCCCATCTGCCTGCCTCTTCAGGTTCATGGCCCCTCTGGTCCATGTGAGCCCCCTACAGGTGATGGAATAGCTGTTAGAAGCCAATCATTCACCAGGTCGACCCTTCCTCTCTCCCTCAGCCTTGCCATCTTCCTGGGGCTCCATCCTGGAGCAGAAAACCATTATTCTATGCAGGCTCTGGTGTCTCCTCGAGGCTCTGGCCAGAAGGAAGCCACAGAGGTCCTTGAATCTAGCACCCACCAGAGAGATGCCATTACTGTTTCTCTTTCAATCTCTTACTCCTTTGCTGAGGAATCTTTATCAAATATCAGGGTTGGCATAGGGTCTACAGGGAAGAAATCTGTACCCTACTGAAACCTCTGTTCTCCTTTTGCCTCGTCTTTCCACAGCCCAAAGACCCAAACTGTGGAAAGCAATAGCCGGGAAAACACTCAAGGCTACTTCCCCTGTCCATCTGTCCCCTGAACTCTGAAGGACAAAGAAGAGAAAAGAAATCCCAGTTTAAAAACCAATGGCTGATATTTCAAATTATTTTCCTACCATTCTACCAAATACCAAATGTCTACAATGTCCCAGTTGTATACTGGGCACTGTTGATCTCTCCTTCATTTCTCACAGCTACCTACTGTGTCACCACTGCACAGACAGGGAAGCCCAATCTCGGGTGAAGTAATTTCTCCTCTGTCATTGGACCAAGCCTGGGCCTGTCTGCCCTCAGATCCGTTCTTCAGACTCTCCCTGTTCAGCTCCCATCTGAGGAAAGGTAGGCTGCCTTTACAGGCTCCCTTGTTAGCTAGTTGGCAGCTAGCTTTGGCCAATGGGAGTTGCCAATCTGAAATTGGGGGGTGGGGATTAGGAAGAATGCAGGGTCTCTCTTACCCCCTCTCTCTCTCCTTAACTGACACAGCTTCTCTGGCAGCTGTGAATCCCCTCTGTGGCTCTAGCACCTGCTAGGCAGGCCATTGCAATTCAAGGTTCTGTGGGCCACTGTCTTGGGCTATGGTAATGAGAGTGACCAACCATGTAGGTTTGTCTAGGACTGAAGATTTTCTTAGACACAGGGCTTTCAGTGCTAAAACAAAATTCTGGGTAAACCCAACAATTGGTCCCCCTTGTGGCAACACCATCTCCTCCCTCTGCCTTCCCAGCCTAGCTTGTAGGGCTGAGTCTCTGATTATGTCCTCGGTGTCTTCTCAGCCTTCATCACCTGTGCCGCCCATACCCTTCATTAAATTCCTTCTTTTGGTTCCTATTTTCCTATGTAGAAGAGGTTCTGAGACTGGTATTTCCTTGCTCGTCTTTGCTTTTCCTACCTGGGGGGAGACGGGCTGGGAGTTTGATACAAGTACCAGCTGGCAAGTGGCAAAGGTGATAGTTTTACCAAAGGCTGTGATCTACAATGTATTCAGTCAGAAGCATCATGCATTGCAGCTTAAGGGAAGATGACTCTCCACACCTGCCTGCCTCCGCCTACGTCATTTCACCATCAGGAAGTATAATTTTATTATACCTTTGCCTTGAAGGATTGAGTTATAGTAACAAAACTCACAAATGCGTTATTTTTAGCTTGAGCAAGTAAAACACAGCTTCTCTCTGCTCTCCTGAAGCGGATTAGGAAAGAAAGGGGTGGGGGTTACCGCTCACTGCTTGTGAGCTCTGCTGCCAGAAGCTTCTGTTTCAAAGGGAGGCAGCGATTACACTTACAGTACTGGCAGAGGCCACACAGGCGGAGACTGGGAGCTCTGGTTATTGAGTATGAGTAAATGTTTCTGGATCTCTTCCATCTGACCAGTGGAGTGGCTCCCAGGAAACACATCTGTGTAATTCGCATTACATGTGCAGCTACTGCTATAGTAACAAGAAACCAGCATTTGTTTTTTACCTTAAAATCCTTTCTAGGACAAATACACGTTCTGTATATGAAAGGAAAAAATATCATAAGAAGAAAATACAGTCCGAGATATTCATATGTAACACAGGCTCATCTTAAATACATTACAAAATCGTGATGTAGGACATGGGTTGATTAGTTCAAAGTAGAATTTGCTAATTGTGAATTCCACATACTTTAAGGCAAAAGAATGCCTTAGAGAGGCATGTCACAGATTAATCTCATCAATGTTTCATTTTCCCGCACATGGTAAAATGTAGATCACTTCATGCTAAACTATAAACCACCACATTGAATCCAATGGTTTCTGAAAGCAGAGGGTCTGGGGTGTCCATGTTCACAATAATCTGCCCCCAGATTTTATTTTAGACGCATCATGGAACAGCTTCAACTCAGGAACGTTCAGCCAAAAATTGCTTTCTTTTCCATTCCAATCACTGCACCCAAAAGAGCTATTGGATGACCCTCTTTCTAGCCCCTTAAAGACATCTCTTGGCAGGAGCCATAGGTTTTCTGTCATTTTAGATATAAAAGGCCCAATCTGGTTCAGCTGATTCAAAACTTCGGTCCAATTTAACACTCACCTCCTCCAGCCCCAGGCCCAGCCAGGCCACCACCTGAGGACCAGGAGTGAAGAAGGCACATGGTCTTCTCCCCAGCTTCTGCTTGAAGCTCCTCTAGGGGTCCAGTGTGATTCTGGTCCTCACTAGCCTGAGAGATCTGCTCTTGCCTCTTCCCTCCTGGGCAGCTCACACCTGGAGCTCTTGCTGCAGTAGTCTCTTCACCTGGTGACCTGTGACCTTGAGAGGCTATTAGCAAGATGGCCCAAGACTGGCTGCTTTCTGCAGTGTCCACATGGTTCATTCTGGCATGCCAACAGTGGGGGAAATTCCCACTGCCCTGCTACTACTCGGATCCCCTTCTCCTGATCCAAGAAGCAGAGGGTAGATCAACACAAGGTAAAATGTTGGTTCTGTGCCCGGGCCCAATTCTGAGTAGCTGTTTCAGAGCCCATTTTCTTGTGGGTTGGAGGTGGATGGTAGAAGGCATCCTTTCATATCCCTGGGGGAAAGCCCTGCATCTCTCCAATCTATGACTCTTCAAATATCTTGAGATTTCTGTTGAAATAGAGGGTTGTGCTTATGTAGAAGCCTGAGTTTGCTGCTGTTTAATGGGTTAGGTCCTGCTGTGCCTGGGTAATTACTGCGCTCACCCTTAGGGCTTTAAATGAAATTCAAACACAGACCGGTGCCATTCAACATCCTGTTAGATAAATCGTGAACCTGTGTGCTATGCTTTTCTTCTTGCAGATAGTACAGTATGTCCTAATCAATTGAAGGTATTGTGAAAGACTGTAGTCCTCAAAATGATACAAATAAATATGGGAACTTTGATGCAATGAATAACTTTCTAGAAATATATTATTTGCCAAAACTCACCGCGTAAGAAACAAACAAACAAAAAACTAAACACATTGATTTGTATAAAAGAAGATGTTGCACCAGGGGGTTGCTTGTAGCACTTCTTGTCTGTGTGTTTTGTGCCCTCCCCTTTTTTTCTTGGTTGGTTTAGTCAATTGTTTATATAATTTGCTGTTTTCTTTTTTTATTTGCTGACTGACCCTCCTTTCTGTTTTCTAACTCCTATATTTTTGCTTCTGCCTTTAAGAATTCTTCCCTTCTGCTTTGCTTATCTTGTTTTGCTTTTTCTTTTGTGAACTCTTTTATAGTCAGGTGCTCAATTTCTTTCTTTCTGTTCTTTCACTGTGTTAATATAAATATACAAGCCAATACATTTTCCTCTCATCACTTATTTAAACATATTCTTTAGGTCTGACATACCCATACTGCTTTCATTATTGTTTCTTCTAGATACTCTGCAAGTTTTGTTTTCCAAATGGAAAGGACCTTTTTAATGATTTTGCCATTAATTTGATTTGAGAGCATTTTTCCAGAAAAATGGCTATTTCTGTTTTTTTGGAACTAACCAATTTTTTTAAAGATTGTCTAATATATTTTAATTTCTGAGTCTCTACCATGGGTACTTAAAAAAGTTTTTTACTATGTCAATTATATCTTTCTATTACTTGTGTTACTTTATTATTAATTATTAATTGTTAATAAATATTTTTTCATTCTGTGTTAGTTCTTCCCTATATTTTTTGTTTTATATATCTGATCTGCCATAAACAAAGAGAGGTGAATTAAAGTCCCCTGACACTATTGTATTTCTATTATGTCTTGTTATCTCTGTAAATTCTGCCTTGTGAATGTTACTGCTCTGGTATTTCCATCTTGACAGCAACTTGCACACTTTAACACTGACTTACTGAGTGATCTTTCGATGGAATTCCAGTCTGTCTGATCCTAGGATTGTGACCTGATATTTCTTCTTCCTCTCTTCTCTCATCCCTCACCTTCTCTCCCTGTTTTAGTCATCGATATCTTGCTTGGTATTTATCTTTGTACTGTTAGATGTCTCATACTTATGTTACTTGATCTGGGATTTGTTAGGTTTGCATTTTCTTCATGTATATTGGTCCATTTAAAATTATTCAATTTTCTGAATCAATTTGTTTTAAATACCTTCCATTTGTTTTAAGTACCTTCCATTTGTTTTAAGTACCCCTTGCATAGAACAGAGAGTTAGATATTGCTTTGTGGCTCCCTCTGAAAACCTGTTTCTTTTCACAGGTGAGTGAGACTTTTCTTTTTTCTACATAGAGATATGACAGCAATGTATTGTTTTAGTTTTGTCACTTTTTGGTTTGTTTATACAGTCTTATCAAAGTATTTCATTATGTAGCCTATTTGGTTAGCTTAGATTTAATTTTAAAAAAGAGTTCTGATATATTGAAAGACATATTTTGCTTCTAGTGATTTCATTTGTAATTATAATTGTATGTACTATCTTTAGGCTTTATACAATTTCTATTACTGTGAGCAATATTGTCTTTTTTTCCCCTCTCTTCCATCCCCCTCTTCCTCCACTCTATTTTAGTCAATTATATTATCTTTTTCAGTGTTTAATTTTATACTTTTAAATATGCTCACACTTCTAGTATTTGATTTGACGACTTTAAAAGATATACTTTGGATGAGGAAGAGATTATTTGCATAACTTTAAAGTGTCTCCTCCACAGACTGATTATTAGTTACAAGGGAGAATAAACAAAACAGTGATCATATGGTGGAGAAAATGAACTACATCTTGACCAAATGATCAAAATTACCATCAGCCACGAGGGCCAGATGAACTGCACACACCTCCAGATATGATGTCCTGAAAACACAACATCACCTTTGTAGTATTCTGGCTGGAAATGTACAACCTAGAGCCAAGCATGAGGAAACATCAGACAAACACAATAAGGAATGTTCTACTAAAAAAAAAGAAAAAAGAAAAAGAAAAAGAAAGAAAGGGTGGTGGTGGGAGGGCTGCATTCTTCAAAAATGTCAATGTCATATAAGACAAAGGCTATGGAAATGTTCCAGATTAAAGGAGACTAAAGAGCCTGACAGTTAAATGTAATCCCTGGCTCTTAACTACATCTTATATTATAGGGGAAAATATGCCATAATGGTATTCTTAGGTTCACTGACAAAGCCTGAATATAGAGGTAGACTAGGTAATAAATATCGTGTCGATGTAGGTTTATGGAGTTGATAATTGTACTGTAATTACATAAGGAAATTTCTTAGGAAATATGCATTTACTTATTTAGGGATAAAGGGCCACTATGTGTGTATGTGTGTGTGTGTGCATATATATATAATATCTATATGAAATATCTATATGAAATATCTATGAAATATATATGATGTACATATGAAATATATATAATATATATACATATATGAAATATATGTATGAAATATATATATGAAAGAGAGAGACAGAGAGAGGACTAATGATGAAGCAAGTGGAGTAAAATATTTACAAGAGGTAAATCTGGGTAAGAGTGTACTTTGCACTATTTTTATTTTTGCAACTTTCTATAAATTTGAAGTTATTTCCAAATAAAGTTTTTATAAAGATAACTTTTGAATCCCCACTATAGGTAAGACAGAACTTAGTTCACCCACCTTCTTTTGCTCTTTCCTTTCATCTTATTTCTATTTTGTAAATAATACTTATATTCTGTTCTGACATTCTGATTCTCACATTTGCTTTAGACTTAGTCTTATAATTGAATATTTTCAATGCTCACTGCCAGTCATTTTGCTATGATTTTTCCAGTCATTTCTTGGTTGGTTGACATTTCTTCCAAGTAGACTCCTTACAAGGGCTCATGGGAACAATATCCCTGAGTCCTTGCATTAAAAAACTGTTTTTCTCTAGCCTTTATAGTTGAAGGACATTTTTCTCAAGGATAAAATCCTTGATGCACACTTTGTAGAAATGGCTCCATTGTCCCCTGACACTAAATAAAGCAGTGGAGAAACCAGCTGATTTTCTTTTGTGGCTAGCTGATTTTCCTTTTCCTCTTAAGAGAAGATGGTCTTCATTTGGCTGACCAAAGGCTTCTTGTTGTTGTTGTTGTTACTTTGAGGACTAATTACTTTACTAAGATATGTATATATATATTTTTTTTTGAGAGAGAGAGAGAGAGAGAGAGAGAGTGAGCATGTACATGTGTGCAAGTGGTGGAGGGACAGAGAGAGGGAGAGAGAGAATCCCAAGCAGGCTCCTTGCTGTCAGCAACAGAGCCTGACATGGGGCTTGATCTCATGAACCATGAGATCATGATCTGAACCAAAATCAAGAGTCTGAGTCTTAACTGATGGAGCCACCCAAGCACCCTAAGATATATTTTTGCATTGATTAAGCTGGGCCGACTATCTCTGGAACACAGCATACCATTTCCATATACAGATATATTGAATTCCTCATTTCAGGAATATTCTCCTGAATTATATTTTTGAATATTTATTGTATCCATTGTTTTGTTTTTCTTTGAAGATGCCAAATGTATACATATTGGATGTCATTTATCTTTTTTCTCTATCATAGGATGGGTGAGAGGCACTTTTCCCTGGCTGGCTCCTGGGGCTCCTAACCTCCTATACTTGTTCCCTGAAGTTAATTGCATCAGAGTTTATCTGAAAAACAGGATTACACCATCCTGCCAGAATTGGGCCTCAGTTCTCCAATAATGTGTCCCCTTCTTCTCTTATCATCAGAAAAAGCAGCTGTCTCTCAGCTAGAAAGGGGACTGCGTGAGACATGGACTCACTTCTCATTAGTTTCTAGCATCCTAGGACACGCTGTTTCCATATTTCTCACCAAAAGATCCAACGAGAGTTACAAACATAATTTTATGGTTAGGATTTGTTGATGAGTACTGTGTTATTTCTACAGTCACACTGATTGCAGTGCAAAAAGAAAAATATGGACCCCTGTTCTCCTTTGTTAACTCTTGGAACTTCAGTTTTACCATCTGTAAAATGAGGTCAATAAAATGTGCCTTATAGGAATCTTGTAAGGATTCACAATAGGATCTGTAAGCCTCACATAAACTTTGTTGTGTATAGTAGATGATTGACAAATAGCTATTGATCTTTATATCACTTTATCCCTCTACTTCACCCTTCTATATTTATTTAAAAAAATTTTTTTAATGTTTTATTTATTTTTGAGAGAGAGAGAGACAGCATGATCAGGGGAGGGTCAGAGAGAGAGGGAGACACAGAATCTGAAGACGGGCTCCAAGCTCTGAGCTGGCAGTCAGCACAGAGCCCGACGTGGGGCTCAAACCCATGAACCATGAGATCATGACCTGAGCCGAAGTCGGACGCTCAACCGACTGAGCCACACAGGTGCCCCACCCTTCTATATTTAGAGAGGAGCAATCTCAATGAAATGTAAAAATGACCTTTGGAAATTCAGTATGTCCTACAGTTGATAAAATGATAGAAAAGCAGTTTAAAACAAAATCGCTCATTTGATTTTACCTCAATTTAGAAAATCCAAGTTTTAGTGCACCCTGCTTTCCAATTTTAAACAAAGTTTAAAAAACAAAATAGGAAGAAGAGCTTATTTATTGTGATTGCTGTGATAGTAAAACATTATCTATTCAAGAAAATATCATTTGAAAAGTAGTTTGAAAAATCACTTATATGCTGAGCAGTAAGATAGAGTTAAACAAGAAATAGTTAAAACACAACAGGCTTTGCAGTTGTGTGTGCCAGGTGTGTCAGGTGTGAGATGCCAGGTGTGAATCTCACACGAATTATTTATAAGCCATTTGATTTGGGATTAAGCTGCAACTCTTTCTCATCTGTAAAATGGGACTTATTTATTTGTTTCACAGGATGTTAGGATTAAACAAAATAAGAGGTATAAAAGGGCTATTCGATTTTAATTATCAACTGCTATGTGTTCCAAAGTATTGGCATTATAAAAATAACAGTGATTCAATATTCATGTTTGTGTCTGCATTCTAGTAGTTTCCATATTTAATGGGGGTCAGGGTGGGAGCTGTTCAGAGTAGCAATGATTATCTTTGCCTGGGTGTTATCTAGGGACCTGGGAGTTAAAAGGGAGACAGAGATAGTCTACTTCTTTGAAGTCCATTTATGTTCCTTTTGCATGAAGAGTTTCAGTGTCTGGTCAGGCCAGACGACCTCAGATCAATTCAGCTGGCCTGAAGCCCTCACAAGGAAACAGGACAAAGAGCACCAAGAACCAGATTCTCTCTCTGAACTGATTTCGGGGGCAAATAGTCATACCCTTGCTGTTACAGCTGGAGAAAGGTCTACATAAATTTGACATTAGTCAGAGTTTCTATCACCCATTGTTATGTGGTTCCTGCATTCGGCCTGTTGTGTGCTCTGAGTAAAAGGCCTTTCTTTTGCAATTTCTGGAGGTGTGAAATTCTTAAAAGCTCTGTGAAACCATTGTCTCTGGAGGATTCCAGGCTCGGAACCTTATTACTGTGATCTCCTAGGGATGCAGTTATCAGAGGATATATTCATTAAAAGATTAGTTTTCTACACACCACATTCAAGGGACATGTAAACTAAGTGGTGCCACCATTTTTGCTGTCTTGTGAATGACATCTAGGCAGGCACACAGCTGTCCCTTTGCAAGGTCGCCCCAACTAAGGTAAGCCATATGGCATTCATGGTAAAGGTATCTTTTAAATAAGCAATGAAATCACTGTATTCTCCTTGGGGCTTACTTTATCTTGTTCATAGTTTCTAAAGCAGATTTTTTTGAGTGTCTACAACTCACACTAGAAAGGAAAGTCCATGGAGTTAAAATCATTGTCCTAAGGACAATTTTAGGAATGTCATGTATTTTCTGACTTTCAAGTCTGGGCTGGTTCATTATGATGATTGCATGCTTTCATGATAAAGCTCTCATTTTTTGGTGCACCTGGGTGGCTCAGTGGGTTAAGCCCTGACTTTGGCTCAGGTTCGGATCTCATGGTTTGTGAATTCAAGCCCTGCATTGGGCTCTGTGCTGACAGCTCAGAGCCTGGAGCCTGCTTCCAATCCTGTGTCTCCAATCTCTGTCCCTCCCCCATTCACGCTCTGTCTCTCTATCGAAAATAAAACAAACATTTAAAAAAGCTCCTGTTTCTTATCACTTATGCTTCAATTTATAGTATTGGGACAGTGCTTAGCAATCATTTGTCTATTGGATTTAAAATATAACTTGCCAACAGCACAAGGTGAATACCACCTACAAAATGGAACCATACCCAAACAAAAAAGAGTTTGGTATTATCTAGGAGTCAAGAGGGCATCCCTCCTCACCCCACACCCCATATACATCTTTGATACTTTCTCAGTCAGAGCTATCCATGTGGATTACAGCACTCGTTTTGCACAACTATGATAGAAGTATGAGATCAAAGTATTTGCATTGAATAAAAGTAGACAATGGGGCACCTGGGTGGCCTAGTCTGTTAAGCATACGATTCTCATTTCAGCTCAGGTCATGATCTCACAGTTCATGAGATTGAGCCCCGCATCGGGGTCTGTTGCTGACAGCATGAAGCCTGCTTGGGATTCTCTCTCTTATTCTTTCTCTGCCCCTCCCCTGCTTGTATGCCTATATGCATCCTCTCTCACTCTCTCTGTCTCTTTCTCTCTCTGAAAATAAATAGATGCTTTCTAAAGAGTAGAGATTATATAAAATAATTACTTATAGTATTAGCAAATAAATTATTGGCTATAAATCCAATTTATCCCTGCAGAAGGATTTAAATGATGGGATGCTGAAAGGTTGCACACCTGTTTGAGAGATTATCCATGTGGTAACTTTGGAAACATGAAGAGGTGACTTCACAAATGCACTTTTAAAGTGAATAACAAGAGCATCCATCAAAACCAGGGCCAATGCCCAGAATAAGGTGGGCACAGCACTGTATTGGCCATGTCAATAGATGATGCAGATTTATGAAAAGACCACATGTAGGCACTGTCAGGGCCAAACAGGGCTTACTTATTAGAGGCCACCAAAGAAGTCAACACAGTTAGGACACACAGCAGCAGGACCACTATGGATGGCTGCCCACACTGTGCACTGCCCAACACCAGAGGTACCATTCAATTCACTGTGACAAGGACTCTGTCAAATTTGGCACCCTGTTGGGTAGAGAGAACTACATTATCCTAGCTAGATACAGCCTCCGAATCCATTCCCAAGGTCTTATTGTAGCATTTTCAAAGTTGCAGATGATAATGTTTATGTGAGTTCTTAGAAGCATAACTATCCCTGTCCAGGCCCAGCTTGATATACATCAATCTACTATATTTCTGCACATAACTTAGCAAAATACATTCCAGAGACTACCACATCCAAGCCACGTACACCTCATCAATCTCAGTGTTACCTAATGCACAGTTCACAGCTTGCTCAGGCCTGAATAAAAGCCTCATTCGTCACTCTCACTCTCTCCAGGCTGGTACATCTTAGTCTGGGAACACCCTCAGGGCTGCAGAATGGGTCATTTTCCTAACAAGCTCTTACACTAGCTACATTTATCTTGAATGTTGAAAATTCAGGAGTATAAACTAATAGGAGATTCAAGGAGCAAATGGGGCCGTGGGTTCCTACACTGGCCTAAGGAATAAGAGCCCAGAGGAAGGTGACTATGAGAAAGGCTTCCTGCTGAGATGATGTTATGATCCTGGTCTTTGCATTTGCTAAAGAAAGTGGTCAGCTGCAGTCAGTTGATGACATAATGTAAATCTTGGGCAGTGGGAACTGCCTGGCCTTTAGAGTCTTTTAAAAGTGAGTTGGAATCCTGGTCCTACAAGCTTAGTTCCTACCATATAGCCGATCAGGTGCTTGATCTCTCAGAGAATCAGTTCTTTCCACTAATGATACTATAATAATACTTAACTCTCAGGATTACTGGTAGGATTAATGACATGTGTATAAAGCTCCTGGTACAGTTCCTAGCATGTGGTAGGTGACCAAAAAAAAAACAGTACCTATTGATTTTATTACAAGAATGGACTATACATCATGAAAACAATTGCACTAAGTGAATGAGTACGTGTGTTGTTTACAGTTATTACATATTTTTTATAGTACGTTTGAAAAATGAATTTCAACCACACAAGTTAATACAATACATTCACCCTTTAAAAGAAATAGAACATTGGGGCACCTGGGTGGCTCAGTTGGTTAAGCGTCCGACTTCGGCTCAGGTCATGATCTCCCAGTTTGTGGGTTTGAGCCTCGCATTGGGCTCTTTTCTGACAGCTCAGACCCTAGAGCCTGCTTCATATTCTGTTTTTCTCTCTCTCTGCCCTTCCTCAATTCACACTCTGTCTCCATCTCTCCCTCAAAAAATTAATAAACATTAAAATAAGAACATTACAGATGAAGTAGGTAGTTTGATCATTCTCTACTGCTCCCAATTAATTCTGTTTTCCTTGCCTCCTAAGAGGCAATCGGTGTCAAGAGATTTTTTTTTTATTTAAACATAAATATGTAAAAGTACATAAGGTTTTTTGGGTTTCTAAAAAAATTTGACAATTGTCACTACATGCTATGATACTACATGCACCATACTAGTAGTGTTTTTGCTTGCTTTATTCAGCATTTTTTGAGTCAGGCCATGTCATTATGCTTAAATGTAGTACATTCTTTTAAACTGGTGTATTGGGGCACGCCAATTTGTGAACATACCACATTTTGTTTATCTATTTCTGATGAGTACGTTTTTAGATTGCTTCCAATGATTCACTATGAACAACAATGTTATGAAAGAACTGGGCACAAGTGTAACATTTTGTCAAGGGTATATGCCAGAAGTAGAACTCCTCAGTATAAACATTTTTAATTTTACTGGCTATTGGCAAATTGTTCCCTAAAGTGATCGTATCAATTTACATTTGCACTTACAGTTTATAAGAGCCTACAGTTTCCTCAGGTCCTTGCCAGCCTGCCTTTTCATTTTGTTGATGGCTTCCTTTGCTGTGCAGAAGCTTTTGAATTTGATGGGGTCCCCCTTGCTTATTTTTTGCTTTCATTGCCTTTGCTTTTGGTGTCATATCCAAAAAAAAATTATTGCCAAGACCTCACCAACTTTTGATATTATCTAATGTTTAAATTTTTGCCGGACTGGTTAATGAAAAATATGTTTGTTTACTTAGCCTTTTCCGATATGTTCCAGATATGAATCCTTTGTTATTTAGATTGCAAACCCACTCTCCTAGTCAGTCACTTATCTTTTAGTTTTTTAAGGCTTTCTTTGTGGATTAGGAGATTTTATAATCTGAAATAGGCACATTTACAAAATGTTTCTTAATCGTTTTTGATTTTTGTGAATAATAAATCCTTTCTTCATTGCCAATTATGAAGATATTTTGTATATTCTTCGAGTAGTTTTAATTTTGCTTTCCCTTTAGGTCTATAATACAGCTAGATTTGCTCTTTGTAGGGGTCTAATTGATTTTTTCACGTATGAAGGCAGCTGTCATGAAACTATCTGCTGAGTGGGTCACCCTTTCTTCCCTCCCATTCTTGTATACCAAGTATCCACATGCATCTGAATTTGTCCCTGAGCTCTCTGTTTCAGTTCATTAATCCATTTGTCTATTCCTGCATCGATACCACATTATTTGTCTTAGCTTTGTAATGAACTTTGATATCTGACAGGGCAAGTACAGCTCATTTGAGTTCTTTTCAGAATTATTTTTGCATTTTTAGTATTCCATGCAAATTATAGATTCAGTTTGTTAATTTCTGTGAAGAGTCTAATGGGGATATTGATTGGGACTGAATTTGCTTTATGTATTAATTTGGGAAAGAGCAACATCTTTATGAGTGTGTTTTCTGCTCAATGACCATGGTATCTCACCATTTATTAAAGTCTTATTTAATATCTTTCAATAGCATTTCATAACTTTCTCGATAAATTTACTTCATCATTTCATTGCCTTTTTTGGTATTGTAGTTGGGATTTTCTAAGTGATAATTGTTCAGGTATATGGAAGCCATTGGTTTTTGACTGCTGATATCAGACTCACTTTCAGACTAATTCATGTACTTCCAACAGCTTACCATTCATTACCATGTGTTTTCCAGGTAAACAGTTATATTATCTGTAAATAATCACAATTCTTCTTTGTGTTTTAGTTATTATACCTTTTACTTCTTGTTTTTGACACAATGGAATGACAGCCCGAATTCTCAATATATTCCTGGTTTTAGCTGCAATGCTTATGCTTCACCATTAATTATCATCTTTGCTAGCTATTTATAGTAAGTAACTTTCACCAGGCTAAGGAAAGGTTTTCCTATACCTAGTTAGCTGTTAAGTGTGTGTGTGTGTGTGTGTGTGTGTGTGTTAATAATGTATGGGTATTGGATTTTGAATTTCCAATTAGTTCTTTCTTTTAACTGCTTGTAATTTGTTTCCTGGGTGTAATACTTTCCCTAATCTTTCCAGTGATGGTGTTAGATTCATTTTACACATCCTGTTCTTAATGCCTTACTAGATCTGTTTTCTCAGACTAAGTTCTGTGTTTTGCTTCTCTCTTACTGGGTGGCTTTTCTCAGTCTATCATTCTTACCCCTGAGCTTATCTTTCTACTCTGATATATGCAAGTGGTCAACTGCCTCTGTATACGATACTTCTCTAGAGGGAAAAGCAGAATCTACTGTGGAGGTTGGGCTACATAAGACTTTAAATAAGTGAAGAGGAAGGGCAGGACAGCCCTGGTGGGGCATCGTGCCACCTGGTGTGGGCTTAACAGTTCCTGTTCTCCATGTCACCAACGGCTTGGCTTTCTGTCCCAAGGAAATAGATACACCTGTCATAACTTCTTGGACCCAAAATAAAGTGTGTATGTGTGTGTGCATGTGTGTGTGTGTGTGTGAGAGAGAGAGAGAGAGAGAGAGAGAGAGAGAGAGAAACTTTCTAATAGTTAATCAGCCAAGTTGTTTTTACTTCAATAACCCAAACAAGTATCATCTCGATTGCCCTTGGCCTCTTCCAACTTTCGGTTTCCGCCACTGATTAGCTTGAAGCATATCTGGTATTGCTCCCACTTTCTGTGGTGTCACTCTCCCTTGGACTTCTGCACATGTTTGGGGCTACTGTTTATCTCTTTAAAACTAGAATCCATTTGTTTTAAGTACTTTAGGGATTCATCACAACTTTTGAAAATTTTTCTTCTTTTATTAGGGTGACTGTGACTATGTACTTGTATGTATATATATGTAATACATATAGCTTTATATATACACATATATAATACATATATAAAGCTATAATACATACTATACATACACATACATACACAAAATGTACACATACAAGCTTTCATTTCTAGAGTTTGTTGCGGCATGTCAGAGTACAGTGTGTACTCTGACTTCTATTTTGAAACCAGAGCATCCTATCTTTAAATCAGAAGTATTTGACCCCTGGGGACTTTTCTTAAACTTGAACCTGATGTCTTGAGTTACAAAGAAACATTAACTGTATAGATTGGAAGAGCAGCATCAAATATGATTTGATCTCATAATGGCCTTTGTTCTAATCTAAATACGCGTGGTAGAGGTTGACCAATATAAAAGCTACTTGCAAATCACTGAATTGGGTCTCACTGACTCCATTTATTACTTCTATGAGCTTGAATAATTATTCAATATCTCTGAGTCTTGGCTGGGTTTTTGTGAGAGCCAAGTGGAAAAGTGTACATGGAAATAGTTGTAATGGGTTAAACACTGTGCATGACCATTGTTAGCATTACCCCATTATCTTGGATTTCTCATCTGTGACACCTGCATTTTCAAGCCGTTCATATGTTGTCAATACATGCTGCTCACTTACACAGAAATATACTTGATGGAAATATTTCCTTGTTATTCAAACTTGGTAACACAACATTTCAAACGTACACTTCACATTGACCAAAAGGACAGGGCTGTGGTTTTCAGTATAGATTTTAGAGTCAGGCAGATGTGGGCTCTATTTAACTTCCCTTCTTCCTACATCCTTTATTGAAGCAATCCCAGCTCCATGGCAGTTATATGTGATGTGTGGATTCCTTGACACTGCTGTTCTTGCAATAACTTTGACACTGCTATTCTCGCAATAACTTCAACTGACTTGAAGGATTAGGAGAACATCTCTGTGTCTCATTAAAATCCTGTGTTTGAAGAGATCATTAAGCAATTGATTAAGAATGTCTCAAAGAAGATTATTATATCCTGACAGGAAGACTTTTCTGGATTCCCATTGCTCAACATGTCAATCTTTTATTGAATCTCTCATTCGGTCTTGTTAAATTGCTAGTGCAGCTTCACATCTCTCCATCCAGATTTACTGAGGACTTTACTAGACGAAAAAAGAATGTATCCTAGATCCCCACTCTGTATACACCAAGGTTTTTTTGTGTGTCACTTCGCAGTAGTCTTTGGATACCACAGAGCAGAGCCTTTGTCTCTACTGAGGTCACGAGACCTCATATAATGAAGTTCATGTGGCAACATCATATGGATCAACTGCAAAGGTCTTTTCCAGGGCAAGAAGATCTCAAACACTTTGCCTTCTAATTGTTATCATCATGGAGTATTGTTTATTTGTTGTTTTGTTTTGTTATTTATAATTATTTTGAAATTTATTTTTGAGAGAGAGAGACATACAGAAGCTGAAGCAGGCTTGAGGCTCTGAGCTGTCAGCCCAGAACCCAACATGGGGCCTGAACCCATGAACCATGAGATCATGACCTGAGCCAAAGTTGGAAGCTTAACCAATTGAACCACCCAGGTGCCCCTGTAATTTTGTTTTGTTTTGAATGTTGTTTTATTTGGCCCCGCTTCCTAGAAATCTCCAAGAATACAATAGTCAGGAAACAAGAATTTACTCTCGGCAAACAGTGAAATTGTTAGGATATTCTATAAGCTGGAAACAGGTGGTAGAACCAGATAATCATTTGGGTATCTGCCAGGACTAAAACTAACATAAATGTCACAAATAGGACATCCCTTTACTGAATCAGTGGTCATACAAGTGAAAAAGGAAAGAGTGTTGCATATGACAGGATTTTACATCGTTACTTCTTGTAGTTTATAGACAACAAAGTTCGAGGATATTTGTCACTGAGCACTGAATAAATACAAGTCAACTTATTGAAAACCTTTTGGGGGGATCCTTTTTACTGCTCCTCTGCATGTGGATTTGAAATTTTTTAAAACAAACTGTTTTGTTGTCCTTCTAACATATGAAGGTAATTTTAAAAAAATATTTGTTGAGGTCCATTGAATATAAGCAGTCCTTAAGATAGAGAAAAAACCTAGAGCACCAGATAGCCCCTGTACTTTCTTCTATATCGCCAGTGGCAAACTCACGACCTTCTGACCCTGTTAATGGAACTTGTCAATCAAAGGAAGAACAAACAATATATGTTATTAATCACCAGGAACCTAGGCTCTTGAAATCTAGAGAACTGAGTTCCAATTAACTGACATTAAGATATAATGACAAATGATCTCCAAATTCAGCCTGGAGCCTAAGTGGTCTCCACTGCTCACTGGAAAGCTGTGTGGTTCCTTGAAATGGTGGCAAGAACATGGGACTTGGGTAAGTCATACTACCCACCAGCTATGTAACCTCCTCAAAGGAAACCCAGCTGAACCTGCCAAATTAACACATTTCCTCTTTTAACAGCTCCATATGATTCTTGTATCAATTGAAAAATAGATGTGAAATCACCTTGTAATTGACTGTTAAAATTGTCTTGTATTTACCTCACTATGAGCTTTGAGAACAATTCAAAAAATACATGCTCTTCAATATCACAGTGTGTTGAGCCACGCTGGGTACCAAGTAGAGCTGAACAGGCAAGCTTTGATGTGATAGGAATGTTGCCTGGAAACTGGAAGAATCCAGCACTGGTTAGAGACCACAATATTGCTTTGTCCTTCAGCAAAACAATGTTCATTGCCCCTCTACCGCCATAGTGATGTGACTTCTGTTAGTCTTGTTTCTACTATAACTTCACTCCTTACCAGCACAGCACCCTGTTATCCCTGGCCCTTTGATTCTAATTACTCATCGTGTCTTCTTACTCAGAAATTTATCTAAGCACAAAGACTACCCTATACCTCTTTTCTGTCTCTTTTCCTACTACCAACGAAACAATGATTTATTTTTTTAATTTTCATTTATTTTTGAGAGAAAGACAGAACACAAGCAGGGGAGGGGCAGAGAGAGAGGGAGACGCAGAGTCTGAAGCAGGCTCCAGCACAGAGACCAATTCGGGGCTCAAACTCACAAGCCACGAAATCATGACCTGAGATGAAGTCGGATGCTTAACCGACTGAGCCACCCAGGCACCCAAAAACAACTATTTCTTAGCTCACAGTTAAATGAGCAAGAAAGAAAATGTGTTTAATGCTTCATTTCCTCATTGCAAAAAAAAAATGTTTTGAACATAATATTCAACAGATTCCTAGGCTTGGTGGATGTGGATGCAGACAGAAAATTCATCTTGCAATAGTTACATAATGGTGCTTTGTTTCCTTCTCTGCTGTTAGTTGTGCAATCCAAGTACAGAGCTTGAAGTTTTATCTTTGAAGCCTCCTAACACCGAGACAAGCAACCATTCAACTCCTTTGTCTTTACATTTCTGAGCCCCTTGGTGTTTCTCTTTTTTTTT
>CM053577.1:32653236-32723319 GCA_028646485.1 Cryptoprocta ferox | reverse complement strand
AAATCATGTCTTTCCTCTGCTGAAAATAGCCCATTCTAAATAGAACCTAAACATCCATGCCTACAAGATCCCACATCTGTTCTAGACTACTTCCTTACTCTGCCCCTCCCCTACTATGCTCCAGCCACAGCAGAGAGTTGTTGCTCCTCAGAGCGCCAATCACTCTCCCTCCTCAGGGTCTTCCCCCCCCCCCCCGTGCTCTCTCTCCCGGGCATGTTCCTCTCTCAGACATCCCTGTGAAAATTTCCTTATTTCCCTCAGTGCTTTTCTCAGATCTTTTATCTAAATTATGACCCTTCAACCTATCCCTTATCTCCTTGACCTCTTTACACATATTGGATATCTACTTCTTTGTATATTGGCTGCCTTCTCCACTAGAATTTAAACTCCATAATGGCAAGGAATGTATTGGTTTGGTTTACTCTCATATCCCAGTATCTATAACAATGCTTGGCACATGGTAAGTGCTTAATAAATCTTTGTTGAATAAATATATAAATGAATGAATTACAATGCACCATGGGCATAAAAGGATTGTCACTGACATGTCCAGAACAAGACTATTGGAGGAGATGCGTGAGTAATTTTAATTGTAGTGAGAAGTTCTAAGATTTGGGCAAGCAAGGAGTCTACCCTGTATACTTTGGGTGATTGGGAAGGGCTTAACTCTTTTTTAAGACCTGAAGTCTTTTTTTTTTAAGACTTTTTAAGTTGGGAGCATGTACACAGATCAGAAGGGAAGAGAAAGCATGGCATGCTTGGAGCAACTCCCTGTCATGACACCTTCATCTGCAAATAAGAGGAAACTTGGATTGGCCTAAGCAATAAGGCAATGGATCATCTCACCTGGAAGGATGCTCATCAATAAGGCACATTCCAGGAGCAGTGCATGAGGCTCCAACAATGTTTTTCTGCAGATCTCAGGGCTCTGCTTTCCTCACTTTTATAGTCTCATCCTCATACTTATAGCAAGATGTCTGCACAAAGTCTCAACATCATTTCCAGCCACAGCAAGACCCATAGGCAGAAAGAAGCTGTCTTTTATTTGGGTCTATACTTTAGACAAGTAAATAATTCCTAGAATATCATCAGCAAACTTCCTCTCACACCCCACTGTCCAAAACTGGGTCACTTAGCCTTTCCCAAGCAATCATTAGAAAAAATAATGCAGGACTATCATGACTGGCTTTGACAAATTACCTGGACCAAAGATCTTTGGAGATTCAATCATCATTACCACTGAGGTTTTGGAGTAAGGGGAGGAAAAAAGTGGAAAGACAACAAGGGTCAGAAAATTAGTCTTTCACATCCCACTATGGAGTTTGAACTTTACCATGAAGCCTATTGGTAAACAGTGATCAGTTTTAAGGAACAAAGTTGTAGAATCAGTTTCCTAATGTGTACAGATTGCTAAATGGTATTGCGAATGGGTTCAAGGAAGAAAGACTAAGGACAGGTGGAGCAGCTGGGAACACTGTAGCAATGCAAGTGAGAAAGACAGAGTTTGCACAAAGATAATGGTACTAAGGATGTGTCAGGGAAGCTTAAGGTGGTAACAGAGTGTTGGGACAATTCAGCAGAGTCTAGTGACCCACTGGATGTTGTAGCTGAGGCAGAAGAAGATTTAAGGATGAGCTGAGGTTTCTGGCTTGAGCAACTGGGTAGAGGCAGGGGGAGAAATTCACAGAACTAGGAAGTAAAGTGGACATTGGATGAGGATGCAATAATTATTGTGTTTGATGTGCTCAGCTAGAGAGGTGGAAAAGGTGGTTGCAGAGAAGCATTTGGAGTTCAGAAAGAGATATGAACATGTGTTTATTTCCTGATCATGGACAAGGTGAAAGTCACAGTGTCAGGTGTGTGGATGGTACATGATGTATCAGGAGCAGTCCCGCTCCTCAAGAAGCTGTCAACTTTATTGGTTACTTTAGAAAATAATCACACAAATTCCACAGCAGTGCTTAGAGGTATAAATTTCTTTGAGTTGTGGAAACCGCTAATTTCAGCAGGAGTTTTAAGTGGAGTTTTGATCAGTGAAACAGAGAAAAGCTCTGTTAAGCAAGAGGACTGGCAATACCCACACATGAATTAATAATAAGGACTCTGAAGGGCATTAGAACCAGCAAAGAAAAGGACTAGATAAATGCCCATGACATTTTGATGAAAGAGTCAATACATTTTTGCAACTAATTGGATATGAAGCAAGAAGGAGGGCTTCAAGATATTGGATATTTTTTTAATCATTGAAAGAACAAAAATAGAAAAGCAATGCAAGGAGTTGATTGCATTGAGAGGAGTTAAGAGAAAATGTTATGTTTAGACATGTTGATATTGAGAAGGTAGGATGTTCAGCAGACAAACCGGAAATGTAGGAGCAAGATCAGAGCCAGAGATGGAGTTCTGGGGACTCATGTACACATCTGGTTGCAAAGTCTGAGTCACAGAGAATATAAAGGTGCCCCCCCCCCGGAATTGTGCAGCGCCGTAGTGCACATTATAAGTATTTAAGTTATAATTATTGAAGGTTTTTTTCTCAAATGGATTGGAGCAAATGGTCAGTTAGGTAAAACTCAACCTGAACCTAACCTGAATTTCCCCAACAATGTTTATTAAAATATTTAAGACTTTCTTACATGAGAGAGACTGAATTAGGGACAGAGAAGAGAAAAGACAAGACACTATAAAAGTAAAAGAATCCACAAAAACTCCAGCTACTTTCATGACTATGAATGTGCAAGAATGCATGAGTTGATATACATTATATCAATCTTCCAAGAAATACAAAAACAATACTTTAATACCATGAATATGGAGATGAAGGTTCATAAGAATCATCTCTGACCAGAAAAAAAAAAAAAGCCTTTTGGTGCAGCAACTACCCAATGCCTGTACAATTATGTGCTTAATAAAAGCTTTTGACAATAATGCTAGCAGGCACGTGTCATGCCTGTTCAACCAACTTAGTCCATGAGCAAGTACATAACTAAATGATTTAATGAGGAGGAAAGGAATGAAAAGACAAGAAAAAGTATATGCTTAAGAGAATCAGGAGTTAAATACCTGCTGCATGTTTTTCATGTATATTCATGGGCACACATACACATCTACCCATACACATGTGAGTACACACATACACAATAACATACTTCCTTGATTTGGTTTACAGCTGAATGTTCAGCTATGACTTAAAGGTAGTAGAGATTGTCCATGACTCTCAGAGGAAACTCCTTTCATAATGAGCAAAAGAAAATAAATGTTATCCTGAAAACCATTACAATGACAGAGACTGAAATCCATTAGAGAGGTATATGAGGCAGAATTCTAATGAATAATTCTTATATTGACAATCCTTCAACAAAAAACCGGAAGAGTTTGTGGCATGCTGTATTCTTTCGCAGACAAGGCAAGTTTAATGTAAATAGCTGCATTTATCACAAATGCAAACAAACACATGAAAATATTGAAGGCATTGCAAGATACATTGAAGTTAAATACACTGAAGAGACAATAATGATGCAGATGTTGTAGTAATTAATTAGAAGAAAATCATATTTATGTAGACTATATGTTCCATGAGGTCAGGGCCACATCTGTTTACATACCACTGTATTAGCACATAACACAGAACCTGGTATAAAACAAGCAATCAACAAAATACATGAATTAATTTAGCACTGATTGTCCTAGAACTATGGTAATGCCAAGCAAAATGTTGGGGGGGGGGTTAATTTTAAAACTTAAATGTGAGAATAAGACAAATGTACCCCTCACCTTATTCATTCATTTGCCACTCATTCATACTGCATTCTGAAAAGTATTTAAGAAGTCTTTAAAAAAAACCCATAAAACAGGAAAATACACAGGTACATATCAGGATGAAAAAGATGGAAATAGGATAATAGAATAAAAGGTGGAGGATAGAATGTATATAAAAGTACACACCCTGGAAATCTTTGGGCACTTGCCAAAATTGCAAACAGGATTCTGTCTTAAAGGACAAAGGCAAAAGAAATGTCCACATGGAACCCAAAGTCCCACCATCATAAAATAGAGTAGGTCCCCATCCAGCTTTTGCTCCAATTCACTGAGCAAATACATTATTTAATACTTAATTTCCTGGGGAAAAAATGCACTACAAAAATGCATTACAGAGACTACTAAGTTATTTTCTTTCAAAGCAAAGTGATTAAATAAAATCCTGGCACTTTCCTATCAGTCCCTGTTTGGCTCTCCAAATGAATAATAAGTGAATTTTTTAAATGAAACTTAACTTTTTACAGCATTCAAGGCTTATGATAGAAGAAAATGTAGAGGGAGAAATTCAGATGGCTATGTGTTTACATATATATCTCTCTGTATATAATTCATACAATAGAAAGAAGAGCCACTGACATAATTAATGTGTGTATTTCCTTGGCCAGTGTGCCATCATAGTCTATAAAGAAAAATCATGTACATGTCTCATGGTCACAGTGAAAAGAGCTAAAAATGATAAAAAGGAAGAACTGTGGCTTGAGATTTCATTACTTCTGCTGCAATTTAGACTTGAATTATGAGCACATCAACAGCCCACAGAGAGGCAAAGAGGATGAGGGCATGAGAGACTGGATCATTGAACCTGGCAGAGGAAATAAACACATGGTCCAAGAGGTGAGGGGCAAAGTTCCCTTCCTGAAGCAGCTCTGGGGTTGGATTCTACAACTGTGAGTCCCATCAGCCCGAGGGACTAGTGTGGGGACACACAAAACCTGCCACTGGGTTTTTACTTGATCTGCAGGATGGCTGCATCCATATGCCATGCCGCACTTCTGTGTTCTGAAGGGCAGTGAAACAAATGAGTATAGGGCCAACTGTAACATCTGGGAGATAAATTTCACACCTCGAGATTTTAAAAAGGAAAAATAATAAATGGAATTCTCACTGAAAGCTTGTCTTCTTTTCCTGTTCTCCATTGTTCTTTCAGATTTAGATTCACTGTGTTCCTTTACATATCATTTAATATGTGCTCTAGGTTTGGGGAGCCTGGGTGGCTCAGACAGTTAAGCGTCAGACTCTTGGTTTTGGCTCAGGTCATGATCCTACAGTTTCGAGGGTTCAAGCACCAACCTAGGTTGGTTCCGGTGCTGACAGTGCAGAGCCTGCTTGGGATTCTGTCTCCCAATAGCTCTGCCCCTCCCCTCACGCTGTCTCTGTCTCTCTCAAAATAAAATAAAATAAACTTAAAAAATATATGTCTAAAAAAAGATTTGCTCTAGGCTTGACTCCAAAAATCAACCATATATTTTAAATTTTTTTAGTGTTTATTTTTGAGAGAGAGAGAGACAGAGACAGAGAGAGAGAAAGACAGAGAGAATGAGTGGGGAAGGGGCAGAGAGAGGGAGGCACAGAATCCAAAACAGGTCCTGGGCTCTGAACGGTCAGCACAGAACCCAATGCAGAGCTCAAACTCATGAACTGGGAGATCATGAGCTAAGCCAAAGTTGGACGCTTAACCAACTGAGCCACCCAGACACCCCTCAACCATATATTTTAAGTAAACAGGTGTTCAAGGAACTTTTCACACATTTCTGAGAGTCATATCTTCCAGCTCTCTGACTCTTATTTTGCAGGTAACATCTAAAGCTCAAGTTCTAAGAACTTGTATAACATAAGATATGTCTGTAATTTAACCATCTTAGGAAAAAATACTCCAGGAGAAAAATATACTTATTTTTTGCTGTACACCTTGCTTTCTATATACTAACTATACTATATGGATTATTTCATTTTTATCCCCACAACAATAACCTATGAGCTGATCATTGTTTTATCCATATACACATAGATGAACAGAGAGGCTCTATTAATTAATACCTTTCCCAAGTATGCCCATGAAGTTATATCATCAAAATCTGAACTCAGTCAGCCTGATTCCTGACCCATATTCCTAGCCACCAAGTTACAGTTCTTACATTGCATTTCAACATTTCTAGGATAAACAAAAAGTACATTCTGGGAAGTGGAAGAAGCTTACTTACTGCACTGATATAGTAAAGAGTCACCAACTTTGAATTAGGACCCAAGACACAAGTCTTTATTCATGAGACTTCGTTATGTGACCTTAGTTAAGTCAGCTCATCAGTTTGTCCTACTGAAAACTGTCAGGGCTTCAAAAAAACGAGTTGAATCAAGCTGATGTTTAAGTCCTTTTAGGTTTTGACATTCTATGTGTTCTAATTAGATGCCTGTCATCACATAGCATACCTTTGGTCAGATATAGGAATGCGATGTCCATCAAAGGATGTGTGGGGCAGGTTGGCGTGACTCTGTGCCGTGGCCAAAGAACTCCACAGGTGACAGCTGGAATCTAGTAAAGAGAATGTGAGCGAGTAAAAACAAATCCATTTCCTGTATTAGACATACAAGTCAAAGCCCAAACTTGCAATTCTATGGATTGCAAATTATTTTTAAGCATGGATTAATGTTATATTTTAAGTAAAAGCTTATTTCTGTTGTTTCTTCAGTGCCTAAAATAGGATTTGACACATAGTAGAGGGTCAGTGGCAATTTTTAAGCCAACAACATGAAGGGAAACATGTACTTGATTAGTCCACGTCCACTAGAAAACAGAATCTAATTGCAGAGTGACTCATACTCCATGTTGTCACTCAGTTAAGTTTGGCGATGAAGCTCATCGATAGAGCTCTCCCTTGTTACTTCTTTCTGCCAAAGAGTCTCTCCTTGCTCTTGTCCCATTGTCTCTGAGCACACTGGTAAAGAACTTTCTTTTCTTTCTCTCCAGGAGTTTCTGTGTGTGTGTGTGTGTGTGTGTGTGTGAGAGAGAGAGAGAGAGAGAGAGAGAGAGAGTGAGAGAGAGAGAGAGACAGAGAGACAGAGAGAAAGCACACACACACACACACACACACACACACACACACACACATATATATGATAATATCATCCTCCCCATTATGTTGCTCTGGTAAATGACATATCTAGTTGGACAGAAATTCAAACCAAGGCATTTTTGTAGTAAGGCACCATGAATTCAGCATTATAAGTAATAATAATTGCAGGAACAATTATCACAGTGACCAGCAGGATTATTTTAAGTACCACTTGGCAGCTTCTCTATCATCATGTCCTTTTTGACGTCTATGTTTTTTAGTAGGCTTCACACACAAAGTGGGGCTTGAACTCAGGACCCCAAGATCAAGACCTGAGCTGAGATCAAGAGTCAGACTCTTAATGGACTGAGCCACCACCCAGGAACCCTGTGACATCTCATTTTTTAAATTTAAATTTTAATTACTTGACAAACAATGAAACATTGGTTTCAGAACTAGAATTCAGTTATTCTTCAGTTACATTCGGCACCCAGTGCTCATCACAAGTGCCCTCCATAGTACCCGTTACCTATTAGCCCATCTCCCATCCACCTACATCCATCAACCTTCAGTTTGTTCTCTATCATTAAGAGTCTCTTGTGGTTTCCCTCTCTTCTCTTTCCCCCTTACTTCCCATGTGCCCATCTGTTTTGTTTCTTAAATTCCACATATGAGTGAAATCATATGGTATTTGTCTTTCTCTGATTGACTTATTTCACTTAGTATAATTCATTCTAGCTCCACCCATGTCATTGCAAATGGCAAATTTCATTCTTCCTGATGGCTGAGTAATATTCCATTGTAGATATATACCACATCTTTATCCATTCATCAGTCAATGGACATTTGGGCTCTCTCCGTAGTTTGACTATTACTTATAATGCTGTTATAAACATTGGGGTGCACGTGCCCCTTCAAATCTGTATTTTTGTATCCTTTGGGTAAATACCTAATAGTGCAATTGCTGGATCCTAGGGTAGTTTTTTTTTTTAACTTTTTTAAAGTTTATTTATTTATTTTGAAAGAGAGAGAGAGATCAGGGGAGGGGCAGACAGAGAGGTAGAGAGAGAGAATCCCAAGCAGGGTCCATGCTGTCAGTGAAGAGCCCAATGTGGGGCTCAAACTCACAAACTGTGAGGACATGACCTGACCCAAAATCAAGAGTCGAATGCTTAACCAACTGAGCCACCCAGGTGCCCCATGGATTGTAGGGTAGTTCTATTTTTAGTTTTTTTGAGGAAACTCCATAATGCTCTCCAGAATGGCTGCACCAGTCTGCATTCTCACCAATAGTGCAAGAGGGTTCCCCTTTCTCCACATCCTTGCCTACACTTGTTGTTTCCTGAGTTGTTAATTTTAGCTGTTCTTTTTTTTTTTATAGTTTACTGTCAAGTGGTTTCCATATAACACCCAGTTCTCACCCCAACGAGTGCCCTCCTCCATGCCCATCACCCTTCTTCCCCTCTTCCCCACCCCCATCATCCCTCAGTTTGTCCTCAGCATTCAAGAGTCTCTCATGGTTTGCCTTGCTCCCTCTACCCAACTATTTTTCCCCTTCCCCTCCCCCATGGTCCTCTGTTAAGTTTCTCCTGTTCCACTTATAAGTGAAAACATATGGTATCTGTTCCTCTCTGCCTGACTTATTTCGCTTAGCATAACACCCTCGAGTTCCATCCACGTTGCTACAAATGGCCAGATTTCATTCTTTCTCATTGCCATGTGGTGGTATTCCATTGTACAGATAAACCACATCTTCTTGATCCATTTGTCAGTTGATGGACATTTAGGCTCTTTCCATGATTTGGCTATTGTTGAAAGTGTCGCTATGAACATTGGGGTACATGTGCCCCTATGCATCAGTACTCCTGTATCCCTTGGGTAAATTCCTAGCAGTGCTATTACTGGGTCATAGGGGAATTCTATTGTTAATTTTTTGAGGAACCTCCACACTGTTTTCCAGAGGGGCTGCACCAGTTTACATTCCCACCAACAGTATAGGAAGGTAATTTTAGCCGTTCTGACAGGTGTAAGGTAGTATCTCATTGTGGTTTTGAATTGTATTTCCCTGATGATGCGTGATGTTGAGCATCTTTTCATGTGTCTGTTAATCATCTGGATGTCTTCTTTGGAAAAATATCTTTCATGTCTTCTTCCCATTTCTTAACTGGGGTGTTTGTGTTTTGGGTATTGAATTTGATAAGTTCTTTATAGATTTTGGATACTAACCCTTTATCAGATGTGTCATTTGCAAATATCTTCTCCCATTCCATAGGCTGCATTTTAGTTTTGTTGGTTGTTTCCTTCACTGTGCAGAAGCTTTTTATCTTGATGAAGTCCCAATAGTTCATTTTTGCTTTTGTTTTCCTTGCCTCTGGAAAGTTGTCTAGTAAGAAGTTGCTCTGGCCAAGGTCAAAGAGGTTGGCATCCTGTGTTCTCCTCTAGGATTTTCATGGTTTCCTGTCTCACATTTAGGTCTTTCATCCATTTTGAATTTATTTTTGTGTATGGTGTAAGAAAGTGGTTCAGTTTCATTCTTCTGCAGGATGCCATGCGATGTCTCATTTTTAATGTGGCTTACAAACAACCAGTTTATAGAAACAATTTTAAAAAAATCAGTACTTTGCTGTGATAAAACACTTCTTTTCAAGCAGTATTTTACCACCTTAATTATGCTCTGTAAATAGAAAAGCATAGCATGGTGAAGACACTGAGGCAGAGAGGAGTTAATAGATTGAGGTCATACATTAAATCCGGGGAAAAAGCAAAAATAGAAACAGGGGTTTACTGAGTCACAGCCCAGTGTTCCAGTCAATGACAGACCCAGTGCTGATATACAAGTTCACATTAGCTTACAAAATAACCACAGGCACATTTCTCTTGAAACCAGGCCACGCACTCAGGGCGTGCCCTGATGCATGTGCAAATTAACTTTTGGCAGCAGGAGGTTGTGGTACATTTCAGCTCCAGCGTATAAGTGATTAAAACGAATAGAGACACATCAATTTTTTTCAAGTGAGAAACCTAGAGCTCCAGGACAAGACCTAACAATTTCTTGGGGGTTTGAGTAACTTAAAACAAGAGAAAAGCCCACCAAAATATTTTATTTGCAATATTTTTTGTATAAGTCACTCTCCTTCCAGAAACCTCTCTTCTGTACATAGTATGTGCTCAGTCATCCTTGGGAATATTTATTCAGCCTATTTAGGTGTACATTAGATACAGTGCCATCTCTTACTCCATGTGGAAGAATTGCAAGAATTCTCAGTGTTGTTTGATGCCTCAAGCCAGAAAAAATGGCCCTTCCCTTAAATGATGGAGTGTGGAAAATTAGGGCTACACTTGTAAGCATAAAGGAAGCATGTCAAATGACTGTGTGAGCTCTTTGAAAGTCCATGTTGTATTTTTATGATTGTTTTGTACTCCTTCCCACAGAATCAGCTATAGAGCCCCATAGCCTAATAAACATTAATTGCATTAAATTAAGGGGTGTAAGTATTGTCTGGATAGATGAATGGATAGAGATATTTTATTTTTTAAATTTTTTAATGTTTATTTACCTTTGAAAGAGATAGAGACACACACACACAGAACATGAGTGGGGGGTGGGGGGACAGAGAGAGAGGGAGACAATCCAAAGCAGGCTCCAGGCTCTAAGCCATTAGCACAGAACCCAATGTGGGGCTCGAAGATCATGATCCTGTCCTGAGCCATGAGATCATGTCCTGAGCCGAAGTTGGAGGCTTAACCAAATGAGCCACCCAGGTGCCCCTGAATAGAGATATTTTAAAGGTAGAGACTATGAGTAAACCCTGTATCAAGTCTTAAAGCCTAATCAAATGCTGCACACATCATGAATGCCCACTTGTAACAGATTTTAGTAATAACAACTTTATTAACTCAGTTATTTACTTATTTAACAACCATATAGAAGACCTTATTCTGAGGTAGGAAAAGCAGGGACTGGAGATAAAAAGGTAAAATACATACACTCCCCTTCAGAGAGCTCACAGTCTAATGGGGTAGGCAGCCGAGCAGACAGACACCATCATCTCAGATGGCGAGGGCTCAACACAAGAGAAGAAGAGCCTGCTACAAGGAGTTTAGAAAGGGAAGCCTGGCCATGATGAGGGTTAGGGAAGTGGGGATCGGGGCCAGAAAGAAAGGTGACATGTGGCCTTGCTATGAATGATGAAGGGGAATTGTTTAGGCTAAGAAAAGGAAAATATGCTGTTTAAGGCTTACTGGGAGACTTTAAGCATCATGAGGAGGGAGAGAGCATAGAGCTTTGGGGGGTTAGCCTGAACAGATTATGGGATGTCCAACCCCTGGAGGGGGGCCACCATTCATATTTTAGTCTGTGTGAATGGCACTTTGTGGACATGTGTGACCCATCAGCCTTTGTCATATGCTATGACTTGAGAACTGATGAGAAGTAGAATAAAAGAATAGGCACCTCATCTACTAAGACAAAAGGGCAGAAGTGAAGAAACCATGTCAATCAGGTTTTTAAAAACTTAATGGCCTTTATTTTTTAAAGCTGTTTTATATTCACAGCAAAACTGAGTGGAAAGTACAGAGAGTTCCACATACCCCCTCTCCACATACAGTCCCTTCTATCCTCAACACCCACCACCAGAGTGGTACATTTGTTACAATCAGTGAAGCAACATTGACACATTATTATCATTATTATCACCCAATGTGCATGACTTACATTAGGATTCATTCTTTGTGTTGTGTTTCTATGGGTTTGGACAAGTGGATAAGGACATGTGTCCACCATTACAGTATCATACAGAATAGTTTCATTGCCCTAAAAATTCTGTTATCCATATATTCATCTCTCCTTCTGTTCCCAACCCCTGCCTACCACTTATTTTTTTTTTACTATCTCTATAGTTTTATTTTTCCAGAATGTCATATAGTTGTAACCATACAGTATGTAGATTGGCTTCTTATACTTAGCAATATGCATTTGTTTCCTCCATGTCTTTTTGTTGCTTGATAGCTCATTTATTTTTGGCACTGAATAATACTCCATTGTCTGGATGTACAAAAGTTGATTTTTTTTTTAATTTGGAGAAAATAGAAAGGGGAGAGAGTTGGTCCCAGTACCATGAAGTAGGAGAAAACTAATTTGTGCTATCAAATCAGATAAGTGTACATTGTCTGCCATATCCAATTCTGTTCTAAAACCAATGACCAAGGTAAAACCCTATGGTCCACCTCCTAGTCCTTCTCCAGCTTGGCACCACACTCTTTGGATATCATCATTCCATCAGAGAAAAAAGCAATAATGTCTTGAGAAGAAATATTAGATTATGCCCCATGTAAAACTTACGGGGGCTAAGTTCTAGGAAACACAGCTTCATAAATCAGCTTCACAAATATAACCTGGAAATATTCTCAACCATAATTAAACTGACTTTTCCTACATATCACAATTAAAGGTAATTTTCAAACGGTATGTTTATCTGGGTAGGTGTGTGGGACCAGATAATGGGATGTAGTCACACAAGGAGCCCAGTATGGGAAACCTTTTTGTCTCTGTGGGCCTAAGATTCTCCTGGGCCACAAACAATGGGGCATGAGGGGCCCAGAAGGAGCAATAGGCTGCCAGCTTGGTTCAGAAAGTCTCTTTATCTCATCAGGTCTGAGACTTTCCAGGCCCTCACCCTTCAGAAACACCAGGGCAGGGAAGGGGTCTCAGTGGGGGGATCCCACCATGCCCTTCCTCCACTCAGAGACACCTGGTGGCCCAAGCTGGGGAAACACTTTCCACCTCCTTAGACAACATCAGCCAGGATCAATGAGATCAGTGGCATCTGGTACAACAAACAGATCGAAATAACACCACAAAGGCATTAATAGTTAAACTGTCATTGGAAAAATTAAGCTAAAACCTGCATGCTGAACCTAAAAAGGGTGACTGCTACTAAAATAAGAATTAAATAGGACCCTGAATCCCCTAACAAAACCGACAATACACCTAATGGCCAATAGAAAATTGCCTGTCATATCAAGAACCAAGAAAATACAACTTGAATGAGAAAAAGCAATCAACTAATGCAACACCTACATAGGTCAAATGTTGAAATTCTCTGATAAAGATTTTAAAACAACCATCATAAAAATGCTTCAGCAATCCATTACAGATTCTTCTGAAATAAATGAGAAAAGAAATCTCAGCAAAGAAATAGAAGTTATAAAAGAGAATCAAATGGAAATTATAGAACTGAAAAATATAATAACAGAAATTTAAAAGAAAATACTTGCTTGGTGGGCTCAATAGTAGAGTGGAGAGGATAGATTACACTCAGTGAACTTGAGGACAAAACAGTAGAATTAACCCAATCTGAAAAAGAGAGAAAATAGACTTAAAAAAAGGAAAAACCAGAGCTTCAAGGACCTATGGGATAATAACAAAAGATCCAAAAGTCATATCATCAGAGTACTGGAAAGAGACAGGGAGTAGGGTGGGAAGACTATTTGAAGAAACAATGGCTGAAAACTTCAAATTTAGTGAAAGATGCAAACCTATCCATTCAAAAAGCTGAGTGAAACCCAAACAGGTAAACACAAAGATATTCATACCATGACACATGATAATTAAATCTTTGAAAATGAAAAATAAAAATCTAGAGATAAAAATCCAGAGAGGAGGAGAAACACCAGATCGAATGACAGCAGATGTCTCATCTGAAACCAAGAAGGCCAGAAGGAAGTGATACAAAATTTATCAAATGCTGAAAGTAAAGAACTGTCAACTATGAATTCTGCATCTGGAAAAAATATCTTTTAGAAATTAAAAGAAAGAAAAACATTCACAGATTAAGGAACACTGAAAGAATTAGTTTCTAACAGACACACTCTTAAAAGATTCAATCAAGGACATTCTTCAGACAGGAAGAAATGACAAAACAAGGAATCTTGGAACATCAGGAAGGAAGAAAGCACAATGGAGAGGAAAGAAATATGGGCACACACACTAAACTGTCCTTTTCTCATTTGTTTTATAAATTATGTATGATGACGAAAATTATAATACCATCTAATACCCAAGACAATGATTTTAAGAGTGCAGAAGGCAAAGGAATCTAAATGGAAGTGAGATTTGTACACTTCACTCAAAGCAGTAAATGTGGATTTCAGTAGACGATGGTAAGTCCCATATTTATATTATAAACCTCAGATCAGCCACTACAAAAACTATACAAAGAAATACACTCAAAATCACTATGAATTAATCAGGCTGGAATTCTAAAAAACTGTTCAGGTGCCTGGCAGGAGTCAAGAAAATAGAAACAAAGGAACAAAGACAAGGGGAAACAAATAGAAAAGAAATAACAAGATGGTAGACTTAAGTGCTAACTCATCATTAATTACTTTAAATGCAAACAGCCTAAATACCTTTAAAAAAGGCAGAAGGATGGCCATGGTATGTAGATAAGAGCTGGCTGTGGTTGTAGAAGAACAACACAAGAAATCGCTGTAGTGTAGTGTTGGAATTGTGCAGAGCATTGAACAAGGCAATGCAATTGTGCATGCGCGCGCGCACACACACACACACACACACACGAGTACAAGTAAGTCTGGGGAAAGCTAAATAATGGGGGTAGACTGTATCAATGTCAATACCTTTGTTCTGATTTTATATTATAATTTGTCTAAACATTTCCATTGAGGAGAATTGGGCAAAGTGTACAATCTTTTCGGTATATAAGTTTAAGTTTCATTAACTTAAATCAATTTATCCCATAATAAAAACAAGGATAAACCCCTATTTCCTGCCATGGACATGGAATAAATTTTTGGCATTTGGAGAGGAGAATAATAGGATAGTCTCATTTTCTCTACAAATACTTTGACCTAATGACTATTGTGGACCCATGAATTGAGAATAGTTGTCTAATCTGTCACCAAAAAGTTTATACCCTTTCCTTAGCGCATAAATGAGCAAGACTCTCCCAAGGGAAGAATGACTCACCCTGGGGAAGAAATAGTCTCATAAATCCACAACAAAGTGGTTCAAAATGCTCCACTGCTACCAAAAAAGCCCCCTTATATTAACATCGTGAGGACAAGAAAGACGGTTTGAGTGCTATTCTATTGAGATTAACTCATTATTGCCATTGACTTTCAGATGTGTATTTTGCACTTTAGTTTACATTTATTTTAAAGTTTCCCCTTACTTTTCAGCTTTTAACAACTACTGATTTAAGTTCAGAGGGATAACATAGGTTATTGGGTATTGGAGGCCCACTTCACAAAGTAACACCTGTTTGGGGATCAATAGTATGGCACATGATGCATAAACTGGGAGAAAGTCTTTATTTCCTTAATCAAATCAATACAGAGTGTGTGGTAATGTAGACATGATTAGACTGCAGTCATACTTGGTCTGCCCTAAATGTATGCAGCATTGAACCTGAAAAAAGAATGTATCAATCAAGTCTCATATCTTTGAATCCATCAAAGAATTGGGCCCTGGTTCATTTACATTTTTTATCATCTTTAAAATACGAGTTGAGTTCACAGTAGAGCTCTCTTATTTAACACCCACATGAACAATATAGCACTATCTCAGAGCTGGGCCAAAGCCACGGCTGTTCAGTTCAGTCTTCTAGTCCAGGCCTCAATTGTTTCATGTTTACAGCACACTTACACATTCTGAAAATTTTTGGCAGTAAGTCTGAAGAGATTAAAGAACTGATAAGAGTACTACACAAATTAACCACAATTGCAATGCAATCACTGTCTCACCTCACATGGCTTCATAGACTCTCTATCAGCATCGCTGGTTAGCATGTGTGGTTACCCATCAGCATTGGCTGAGAAGAGCAGTTTACTGCCCCGACCCTACCCATACCTTCTTGGAGACTCACAAAGCCAAGGTCTCTTATTTTTCTAGCGACATGGCATCTCTTCTTCTTTCTACCTTCCTTCCTTTCTTTCCTTCTTTCTTTCTCGGGAATGTCATGGTTCTACCTGAGCTATAGCACAGCAATGGTGACGTGCAAGACTTTCTCCCACAGCATTATTGATAAATTCAGCCTTTTCTTCCTTCCTTTCCTTCCTTCCTTCTTTTCTTCCTTTCTTTTCTTCCTTCCTTCCTTCCTTTCTTTTCTTTCTTTCTTTCTTTTCTTTCTTTCTTTCTTCCTTCCTTTCTTTCTTTCTTTCTTTCTTTCTTTCTTTCAAGTTTGTTTATTTTGAGAGAGAGAGAGAGAGAGCATGAGCAAGGGAGGGGCAGAGAGAGAGAGAGAGGGAGAGAGAGAATCCTAAGCAGGCTGTTGCTGTCAGCACAGAGCCCGATGTGGGGCTCTACCCCATGTACGATGAGTTCATAACCTGAGCCAAAATCCAGAGTCCATCGTTTAACCAACTCAGCCAGCCACCCAAGCGCCCGTCTTTCTTTCTTTTTTAATTGTGGTGAGGACACTTAACATGAGATCTATCCTCTTAACAACTATTTATGGGTTCCATACAGTATTGTTAACTATAGGTAAGATGTGTTTTGTTTTTGTTTTTGTTTTGAGAGAGAGAGAGAGAGAGAGAGAGAGAGCAAGCAGGGGAGGGGCAGAGGGAGATAGAATCTCAAGCAGGCTCCACACTCAGCAAAGAGCCTGACTCGGGGCTTCATCTCAGCACCATGAGATCATGACTTGAGCTGAAATCAAGAGTCAGACACTTAACCGACTGGGCCACGAGGGAGCCCCTAGGTATAATGTTGTAGAGCACGTCTCTGGAACTTATTCATATAGCACAGCTACAACTTTATACCTATTCAGTTGCAACTCCCCATTTCACCCTCCCCTCCCCTCCCCCAGGCCCTGGCACCCACCATTCTAATCCCTGCTTCTATGGGTTTGACTCGTTAGATACCTCATATAAGTGGAATAGGGCAGTACTCGTCTTTCTATGACTGCCTCATTTCACTTAGCATAATGTCCTCAAGGTCAATGTGTTGTTCCATGTGGCAAGATTTACTTCTTTTTTAAAGGACAAATAATATTCTATTGTATATATATATACATTTTCTTTCTTCATCCATAGGTGAGTATCTAGGTTGCTTCCACATTGTAGCATTCAGCCTTTTCTTAAATAGTCACAGTGACTGGGAACTCACCATCAATGGCCACATGCTGAAAACACATTTCACTCCTCTCCAAACAACTCTGCTAGGAAGCTCTTTAATTGAGCTAAAATCGAATACATTCTAGTTCTCCAGCCAACATAGTACAGAATAAATCTAAACCATAGGGTACAACTTTGAATGCCAGTAAGTGATACTTTGTGAGAATAAGAAAAAATTTGATACAGATATGTAAAAAAAAACAACAACAACAACACAAAACATAATTGCCCTATTAGAAAAAGTCTGGCCAAAAACGGTGAAAGATTGTTATGAATACATCTCAGTTTGTAAGAGAGACAGTGGACTCACAGAGATTGGTGACATGGAGGACATGTGCCCTGAACCAGGAACAGCCTCACGGCCAGCTATTTGCTGCTATAAAGAGACACAGAATTTCTGATTCTTCAAGAGAAGTCCAAAATTAAGATTTTTAACTAAAATCTTACTTTAAGGGGTACCAGTGTGGCTTAGTTGGTTAAGCGACTGACTTCAGCTCAGGTCATGAACTCACAGTTTGTGGCCTCGAGTCCTGCGTTGGGCTCTGTGCTGACGTCTAGGAGCCTGGAGCCTGCTTCAGATTCTATGTCTCCTTCTCTCTCTGCCCCTCCCCAACTTGTTCTCTCACTCTCGCTCTCTCTCTCTCAAAAATAAATAAACATTAAAAAAAATTTTTTTTTAAATCTTACTTTAAGAGCTGATTGCTACTTTAAAACATTCACAAAACTTTCTTGGGCCAACATCAAATTGGCCTAACACCATGCTTCTGTTAGATCACCATCTTAATGCCTCTGGTCTGAGGGCTGGACCTCATGATAGCCTGAGTCTTTGGAGACACACATTGGATCTCCAGGGATGTCTTTTTTTCAGATCAAATGCTATCACCTGCATTAACCATTTAGTATAGACGTATTCCAAATTCCTGACTTACCTGAGTTGCCTCCTCATCTGTTCTCATTTACTACACAGCCTTCTGAAGGGTAGCATCCAGAGAAGTGTAAAGAACTTCACAGGGGCTCTGACCCAGCCGGGCGGCCGGCTGGCTATTCCAGAGCTGCTCAGCAACTTTACTCATGGGCCTTCTCCACCACCCTCTGTGTGTGTTTTTAAACAGCTATGGCTATTAATTGGGATGCTCTCTGAACATGATTTGTTTCTTTCTTATCACAGTAATGGCGTGGTCCAAATGCCATTCATTATTGCCTATCGACCTCCTCAAATTATCTTCCTTTTAAGAATTTCTGGCTGCCAATTCATATCTATTTTGTCTTGGAAAATTTTGAGATCTCTATCCCAGCATCAGAAATGCCATAATTTTTTTTGCTTATGAAGCAAATTTATATTTGCTAAGCCTGTCTATACCTAGAATTCCTTTTCTTGAGGTTTATTAATACCAAAAGGATCATTTCTACCTAAATATTTCAATTGCGTCCACTTGAAGATGCAAATATGTCTTTTATAGTAAAAAAGTAAACTCTATGTAGTAGGTGTTTAATAAATGTTAGTGTTTTACAGAATGGTTCCAAGAACCCCATGAAGTAGTTTGTATTATCCCAATTCTATAGATGACAAAATTGAGGCTTGCTGAGATTGAGTAAATAGCTCAAGGTCGAATTGCCAATTAGCATAAAAGCCAGGAATTTAAACCTGGGCTCTTTACACCATATCCCATGTGTAATTCTTTCTTTTGGGTTTGTATTAAGTCCACAATGTTAATTTCACTCATTGTCTCCATTATCTTTTGAGACAGATGTTATCAGAAGTTTGGCTTTGCACCAAACAGGATAAGCCTTCCTGAAACTGTCCAGAGAATTAAAAATCCTCCAGTATTTTCCAAATTTACCTCGGTGCAGTATAATCCTGATACATCCTGTATTGTTTGGAACACACTGGAAATAAACGAGCACTCAAAATACAACTTGAGTTACAAATGATAAATATAGAAATGAACATTTTTAGAAATTCAGTTAATCCAGAGTTAGGAATTGCCTGTGTAATATGTACCAACAAATGAATACAATGACTTACAAGAATGATTTCTCTAAATGGCAGAGACTGCAGGCTGTCCATCCCATATGCATTTTCTCCTCTTTGATAAACAGACCTCGATTTTGTTCATGGTAACAATGCATGATCAGTTTACAATATTTTTATTCAGCCTGCCTTATAGCTACTCTATCATCCTATGGCACATTTAATGGCCAATGAGATATAAGTGGAACTTGCCGAGTGTGACTTCAGAGAAATCTCCTGAAAGGAAGGGGACTCACTTAGCTTGCACCTTTGCCCTTTGCCCTGTTCTTCCTTCTGCCTGGAATGTAGCCTGATGTTAAAGGTGGAGCAGCCACCTTGCCACTATGAAGTAACAATCTTGAAAATACAATCCACACGTTAGGGGCACCTACAAGGAGAGCCTGAATCCCTGATGGCATTGTGGAGACAATGGTCTGCCTAGTGACACACCCCTCTTGATACGTGAAAAGCACTAAACTCTTATTTGTAAATGGGATTTTCAGTTATACGCAGCCAAACACATTCCTAACTGATACCTTAACAATGTTCAACAAGTATTAGATGTAGCTCTTTGTATTACCAAACTGATTAATCCCCACGCACAGAATTTGGAACTTTTGAATCTCTCCATGACATATTTGGCTACTCAGTGAACCCTCAAGATTAGGCAGAAGTGCTGAGAAGATCAGATTCTGGGGCTTGTCCCTTGACCAGAACAGTAGGAGAGCAAGGACCCTTTTCATCTGGTTCACTGTTGTGCACCAGGGTCTCTGATGACACTTGGAGAAAGGTAAATGCTTGTCCAACAGATAGATGAGTGGATGAATAAACCTACAGTCTAGTTAGAGACATTAACAAGTAAATAGATGATTCAAAGGGGATAAATCTTAGTATAACTGTATAGGGCTTCCTAGAGGAGATAATTTTCAAAGTGGGGCATAAGAATTGAGAGCATCTAGCCAAATAAAAGGCACAGGCTGGACTTTCCAAGGAGAGGGAGTCACATGTGACAGGAAACTGTGCACACTCTTGTAGGCTTAGAGTTTATAGAAGAATTTTTTTAATGTTTGTTTATTTTGAGAGAGAGAGAGCACGAGCGCGAGTGAGCAAGTGTGAGCAGGGGAAGGCCAGAGGGCGGCGGGAAAGAATTCCAAGCAGGCTTTGAGCTATCATTGCAAAGCCAGGCATAGGGCTTGATCCCACAAACCGTAAGATCATGACCTGAAGTCGAGATCAAAAGTTGGATACTTAACCAGCTGAGCCACCCAAGTGCTCCAGGCCTATAATGTAGGAATCCAAGGAGCAATGAGCTCCAGGCCAGCGAGGCAATCAAGAGTTAAATCCCATAGGGCCTGGATGTGTCAGGAAAGAATCAGTCTTCTGGTCTGCTCTAGTACAGTTGTATCAAACTGATTTCAAAGTACTCTCGATTTCCCCGCCTGCAATCACCAATTTTGGTCTTCAAATTTCAAGAATTTTGTGACTCAATTATACAAACTTCTTCAACTTTTTTTTTTTTTTTTTTTTTGCTTCAGCTGTTTTTATTTCTATGTCACAAACCTAGAACACTGCTATATGGTGAAGGCATCTACCAATTGTTTTAGGAAAGTCTCCGCCACTATTGACATGGAACATATTTGAAAAAGACGCTTGTCTTAAAGCTCTGGATATTGTCTGGAGTTTCACCCCCTTTAGTGGGAAACCCTTTCAGCCCTGACCTGTGAGGCTCTGTCACGTGACTGTACCACTGAGGGAAACACGTCCCTGCTTCCTGTCCTGGTAGGGCTTTGCCAGTTCTGCATCAGGGCCCCAGGCACACGGCTTCACTTGGCCCCTGCTAGAGGGGGCAGAAACTAATTAAAAGCAGTAGGTTAATGTTTGCCCATGGAGGGGGGAGGGGGGAGCTGAGGTCAAATAAAAGAGTCAGCATTTTTCTCCATCTTTGTCTCCTTGTTCCCCAAACTCATCAATCATCTTTGCAATTTTTCTTTTCTACATCCAGCACCCCTCCTAGAGATTGGGGTTATTTATTTGTGTAATCTGAAGTGCCTTCAACCCACAAGGAATCTGGGACCGCAGAGCTAGCCTGGTCTTCCTGTGATCCTCTCACTTCCACCTGGAGCTTAATCGGGAAAGAAAACAAAGACACCCTCAAATAAACTCTTTCTTCATGTTTCTTTTTTTCTTTTTTCTATTTTCTTCTTCTTTCTTAAAATATTTTCTTTTTTTAAGCAATCTCTACCCCCGATGTGGGGCTCAAATTCCCAACCCTGAGATCAGGAGTTTCAGGCTCTCCTGAATGAGCCAGCCAGGCACTCTTCCTCATGTTTGTCATACATACATTGTCCTGTGCATATATTTTGAATATGCCCCTTGCATCATACATGTGTGGCCAGAAAACCTGGCTCATTTCATAAAGACAGCTGGTTTGAATGACAGGATAAATACGAGGATTTCATATTTCAGTTTGTTTTCCCACTGGCTACCATCGAACTGTAAGTGAGTTTTATATTTTTATAAAAAAGGGAGTGAAAAATCTCAAAGACTCAAAAGTTAGTTAATGTTTCTGATCTTTTTTGGTGGGTTTTCCATCTCATTTTAGAAGTAAACAGAAAAAAATGGAAAGGGAGTTATTGCCTGCATAAACATGAAATTAACAATCTAATACTTATTAACCAAATTCTAATCTAATTAACTGCTATCATAATCAATAGATTTGTTTAAATAGTAGCAATGTAATAGATGGGGGTCACAGCTTACTTTGTTTTCATAGTAATGGGTTAATTTCCTGTTTGATGACAAATTTGCATTTGACCCTGACTTGTGGCTTCTATTCCAATTTATGTGTCTGCCTGCATTTACCTTAGACAATTTTCTGTCACATTACAACAGTTAATAGTTTACTTAATCTCAAAATTTGAAAGTGTGGAACAAATGCTTCCCAGGCTGCCTCTCCCCTAACACATTTATAGATTAATCTGCTTCTGAAAATAATTTGTAGGTTTGTTTTTCTACTCCTAAACAATGGTTTTAACGATTCACAAAAGGACATTCTTCTATTTTTTTGTTACCAACAAGTACAGAGCACTTCATACTTTGTTTCATGCTGTTAATATGCATTATTCAGCAAGCAATGATCAGACTGATGTGTTTCTGTTAGTCCAGAAAGTTGCAATTCTGTATAATCCATGTGCCACTTTTTAAAAATGCAAAATGGTGAAATTCAAAATAAATGGAAGTCAAGTATAGTCTCTCTCTTTTTTTTTTCAATGTTTATTTTTGAGAGAGTGACAGAGAAACAGAGGGAGCATGAGCAGGGGAAGGGCAGAGTGAGAGAGGGAGACACAGAATCAGAAGCAGGCTGCAGGCCCTTGGGCTGTCAGCACAAAGGCCGACGTAGGAGCTTAACCTCACAGACCACGAGATTGTGACCTGAGCTGAAGTTGGACACTTCACTGACTGAGCCACTCAGCCACCCCAAGTCTAGTCTCTTTTGATTGAGGCTTTAGTTTTTGTCATCAAAAATATTAACTGGTTCATTTTCTTATCTGCTAAAAGACAGTTATAAAATATTACAATAGCACACTAATGCTTTCTTACAAGAATTACATTTACGTTCTTAAGCCCTCTGTGAAATAAGAAGAGATCTACATTGTTCTCTGTCCCTGGTTCTTGTTAGTATTTGGGGTTTGACCCTGGTTCGTGACAGAGCTCTTAGAACCCCTGGAAGTTTTTGAGTGATAGGAATGTCTGACATAAAGCTCCTAAGTCCCTTGGAATGTCCTATGTGATAGGAGGTCTTTTGTTCTAATGAGGTGATTCTTGGTGGGCTCCTAGATGGGGGCTGGTCACCAGAAACACCAACAGCTTGGAACTTTCAGCTCCCCGACCCCCGCCCCCAACCTCCAGAGGAGGGAGAGACTGGAAATGGAGTTAATATTCAACCATGCCTATGTGATAAAGCCTCTATAAAAATCCCAAACGTACAGGATCTGGGGACCTTCCAGAACACATTTTGGTGAACACATCTATATGCTCAGAAAGTGATGTATCCCAATTTCACCGGGACATGAACTCCTGCATTCAAGACCCTTCAGACTTCAGCCTATGCACCTCATCATTTGGCTGTTCCTCTGGGTCCTTTATCATATTAAATGTAAGTGTTTCCCTGAGTTCTGAGAGCTGCTCTAGCAAATGATTGAAACCAAGGAGGAAGTCATGGGACAATCCAAATTGTAACCAAGTCAGATAGAAGTTGTGCGCAAGTTGAGGACCCACTAGCTGCAGTTGGTGTCTGAAGTAAAAAGCAATTTTGTGGGACTGAGCCCTTATCCTGTGGAGTCTGCCCTAATTCTAGGCAGTTAGTGTCAGAATTGCTTGGTGTGGAAAGTCTACACTTTTGCTATCCAGAAGCGAAGTGTTAAGAGTACAAACATATTCTGTGAGTAGAAGGGAAAACAGAGTTCTTTTTCTAGACAGCTTTTCTCTCCTTGACCCTTGACATTTGCTCTCCCAGACCCTGTAAGTCCACAGTCAGCCGCCGCTCCAGCCGAGCCTTTCTTAGCCAGCCAGTCACTGTGATGAGAGTTCTTCCAAGACTGGCTTGGATCCCATGACTCCTATTAATCACACCTTATATGAATTTCAACATGTGTCTTGGACACGAGTCATTCATTAACTCATTCCTACAAACAAGAGTTATTGGGGACAATTGTTAAATGCTTTCGCTGAATAACTTTTATCTTTAGCCAAACCACTTCCAAAAACTGATTCTGCTCAAGCTTCTCTCTGAGAATGTTTTCTCCATCTTCTCCCAACTTTTCCCCTTATCTTCACTAAAAATCACAGTCAAGCCTCATCTCTTACTCTCTCTGTAGACATGGAGGGAATTTAGTCTCTCTTGAAACTAGTGAAGTCCTTAACCTCATGCTTCCCAAATCCTTTACAATTATGGTGATGTTTATACTTGGATTTCCTTCTACTTTAAGTTTTTTGAGGTTAGAGAGATCACTATATCAAAAGAAAGTGCTCTGCACAGAGTGATCAACTGGTGTTATTGATTCCGTAATGAAAAGCACAGATTTATTATCATTAAGTTACAACTGAAAGATAAAACAGACTTATGCAGCTGAATCATCAACATTTTTGTAAAACATGTACACCAAAGGGAAACCTTATAGGTAGCATGAGTTGAATTTTTATTTGATTATGTTTGCTTTGTTCAGTCTTTTTGATATATCCTCCCAGTAAAAACTAGCCAAACAACTTGTATGACATGATAATGAAATAGCTATTGGCCTTAGAACTCATCAACAAAAATAGATTGGATTCTCTAGCTCAATTCCAGGAACAAAATATATACCAATGCCATTATGACTAAAATAACTGATTATCCTCTACTGTGGGCTGAATGAGAGCATATAAGAATTGGGCTCATGCTTGTCTACTATGTTTATTTAAGTTTGGAGGAGAATATAGGGAGAATAGAGAACGGATTGAATACATTAATATAATTCTCTTTATTTTGAGCATTAAAAAAATTTTTTTTAATTTATGTACTTATTTTGAGAGAGACAGCGCAAGTGGAGGAGGGGCAGAAAAAGAGGGAGACAGAGATTCCCAAGCAGGCTCTGCACTGTCAGCACAGAGCCCAACATGGGGCTTGAACCCACGAAGCCATGAGATCATGACCTGAGCCAAAACCAAGAGTCAGCCGCTAAACCGACTGAGCCACTGACCCCAAGCATTTTTTAAACCTGGTATCACACTATTTTTGGTAGAAATTCTTCAGTGGGAAATACAATCCTTTTAATGATTTACAAAAGTTTAGCAGCTTTCAGAATATACTTAAGTAAAGATGTAGTTTAAAAACAGAATGAAGATTTTATCAGTCAAGAAAACAGTTTTGAGTTAAGGTATTCAAAGCCACAAGTCTTTAAAAAATATATGTATATTTCATCATGGTTCTATGTTTGAAAATAGAAACCACCCCTACCTCATGATGAAGCTTCTCCATAATGCTTCAGTAGAATTACATATAGGTAAGTGCTTGAAACATCACAGTTTAGAAAAGAATAGGTGATAAAAGGCATAAAGCCTTACTTTGAATATAGCACACCTTACCATGGATACATTGTTTATCTTGCAATAAAACTGAAAAGACATTTAAAAAAGAAATTGGCAAAATAAACTCCAACCGTCTCTAAATTTCAGCTAATGTATATCAGGCTTCATTCAAAATAATTGAGGTTAAAATAATGCCATGGCCAATAAATAAGAGAACACTAGCTTCTGTTCTCTTCTTTTAACACATATTGTGTAATCTATGATCTTACTGTGTTTTGGTTCTTTTAGACCCAAAGGAAAACCAAGATGTTTTTCTTTCTAATTTTATAGGATTATACCAAATAGAAATAAAGAAAAATGTTGAAAAAATAATTTGAAGAAGAGAAACATTTAAATAATAAATGCAAATATTTTACAGACTCTTCCAAAAAAAACAGAAGAGGTAACACTTCCAAACTCATTTTACAAGGCCAGCATTAGCCTGATACCAAACAAGGATACCAAAAGAAAATAAAATTATAAGCCAATATCCATGATGAACATAGATGCAAAAATATTTAACACGATATTAGCAAACCAGTTCAAAAAGACATTAAAAGAAACATATACCATCATCAAAGGAGGTTTATTCCAGAAATACAAAAGAGTTCCACATCTGCAAATCAATCAGTGTGATACATCACATTAACAAAATAAAGGGTAAAAACCATATGGCCATCTCCCAAAAAAACATTCGACAAAATGTGATATCTATTTACGATAAGAACTTTCAACAGAGCAGGTATAGAGGGAATGTGCCTCAATATAACAAAGGTCATACAGGACAAACTAACAACAAAACTGAAAGTTTTTCCTCTAAGATTAGGAACAAGTCAAGGATGCCCAATATCACCACTTTTATTCAACATTGTATCAGAAGTCCTAGCCAGAGCAATTAGGCAAGAAAAAGACATGAAAGGCATCCACATTGGAAAGGAAGAAATAAAATTGTCACTTTTTGCAGATGATGTATTATTATATTTTTTAAAATTCTAAAGACTCCACGAAAAAACCATTAGAACTAATAAAGGAATTCAGTAAACTTGTAGGATACAAAACCAATATACAGAAATCTTGTGCATTTCAGTGCATGACTAATGAACTATCAGAAAGAGAAATTAAGAAAATAATCTCATCTATAATTGCATCAAAAATAAAATACCTAGGAGTAAATTAAACTAAGAAATGAAAGACCTATACACTGAAAATTATAAGACATTGATGAAAGAAATTGAAAAAGACACAAATAAACAGAAAGATATTTCATGCACATGGATTAAACGAATTAATATTAAAATGTCCATACTACCTAAGGCAATCTATAGATTCAATACAATGCTTATCAAAATCTGGGGCGCCTGGGTAGCTCAGTTGGTTAAGGGTCTGAATTTGGCTCAGGTCATGATCTTGCGGTTCATGAGTTTGAGCCCCACTTTGGGCTCTGTGCTGACAGCTCAGAGCCTGAAGCCTGTTTCAGATACTGTATCTCCATCTCTCTCTCTGCCCCTCCCCTGCTCATGCTCTGTCTCTCTCTCCCAAAAATAAATAAACATTTAGAAAAAATGTTTAAAAATATTTCAATGCCATTCTTCACAGAAACAGAACACACAATCCTAATATTTGTGTGGAACCACAAAGACCCTGAATAGCCAAAGCAATTTTGAGAAGAAAAAACAAAGCTAGAGGCATCCTGCTCCTTGATTTTAAGATATATTAGTAAAGCTCTAGTAAATAAAACATTATGATATTGGAATAAAAACAGACATACAGGTCAAAAGAACAGATGAGAGCCCAGGAATAAACCTATGCATATATAGTTAATTAATTTACAACAAAGGAGGCAAGGATGTACAATGGGAAAGGGGCAGTCTGCTCAATAAATAGTGCTGGGAAAACTGGACAGCAACATGACAAAGAATGAAACTGGACCACTTTCTTACACCATACACAAAAATACATTCAAAATGTATGAAAGACCCCAATGTGAAACAGGAAACCATGAAAATCTTAGAGGAGAACACAGGATGCCAACCTCTTTGACCTTGGCCAAAGCAACTTCTTACTAGACAACTCTCCAGAGGCAAGGGAAACAAAAGCAAAAATGAACTATTGGGACTTCATCAAGATAAAAAGCTTCTGCACAGTGAAGGAAACAACCAACAAACTAAAAGGCAGCCTACGGAATGGGAAAAGATATTTGCAAATGACACATGTGATAAAGGGTTAGTATCCAAAATCTATAAAAAAAACTTATCAAATTCAACAGTTAAGAAATGGGTAGAAGACATGAAAGATATTTTTCCAAAGGAGACATCCAAATGGCTTGACACCAAAAGCAAAGGCAACAAAAGCAAAATAAACAAATGGGACTACATCAAACTAAAATAATAGAAGAAACCATCAACAAAATGAAAAGGCAACCTACTGAATGGGAGAAAATACTTAGAAATCCTATATCTGATAAGGGGTTATTATTCCAAAATATATAGAGAACTCCTACAACTCAAAAGTAAAACAAACAAACAAATACTGGGCACAGGATCTGCATAGACATTTTTCCAAAGAAGACATACAGATGGCCAACAAGTACGTGAAAAGATGCTCAACATATTTAATCATCAGGGAAATACAAATCAAAACCACAGTACTATTAGAATGGCTATTATAAAAAAGACAAGAAATAGGGTTCTCAAAGATGTGGAGACAAGGTAACTTTTGTATACTGCTGGTAGGAATGTAAATTGGTCTAGCCACTAAGGAAAACAGTATGGAAGTTCCTCAAAAAATTAAAAATAGAACTACCATATGATCCAGCAATTCTACCTCTGGATATTTATTCAACGAAAATGAAAACACCAACTCAAAAAGATATAGGTACCCCATGTTCATTGCAGCATTGTTTATAATAGTCAAGATATGAAAACAACCTAAGTATCTACTGGCAGATGAATGGATAAAGAAAATGTTTAGAAATATGACATATATACATAGGAATATTATTCAGCCATATAAAAAATTAAATCTTGCCATTTGGGACAACATGGATGGATCTTGAGGGTATTATGCTGAGTGAAGTAAGTCAAACAAAGGGCAAATACTGTATGATCCCACTTATGTGTAGAATCTAAAAACAAAACAAAACAAAAAACCAAGGTCATAGATCTACAGAACAGATGGGTGGTTGCCAGCAGTGTGGGGTAAGGAATGGGCAAAAAGGATGAAGGTGATCAAAAGGTACAAACTTCCAGTTATAAAATAAGTCCTGAGGATATAATGTATCTCATGGTGACTGTAGTTAATAATACCATTGTTGCATATTTGAACGCTGCTAAGAGAATGTATCTTAAAAGTTCTCATCACAGGAAAAAATTCTGTGCCGCTGTACGGTTACAGATGCTAACCAGACTTATTGTGGTGATCATTTTGCAATATATACAAAGATTGAAGAATCACTATGTTGTATACCTGAGACTAATATAATGTCGTATGTTCAATTATACCTCAATTTTTAAAAAGTCACACACTCACAAAATAAATAAAATTGAAGAAGAAAAGATATTTCAAGAGAGCTTTAATCTAGACAGGTATAGACAGACTTCTGACTATGACAAGAAAATAAAACTACTGATAATTAAAATTTATATAGGTTTTATAATATCAATTTTAAAATTCATTAACATGCCATTACATACAGAGAATGACAAACATATTTAAATGTTTGGGATATTTTGCACCCTAAATTACTGTAGCAGAGGCCTGAAGATTTCTTCTCAGGAGAGAGTAAAACAGAGATTTTGGTCTGGGGAATAGCCACGTCAGTTAAGGAGACGCTTCTATATGGGAACAGAAGACCTAAATGAGTATTATGTCAGGAAGAGTGTACCTACTTCCAGCAAGAGACTAGAGGAGAATTCTCCAGGTTATCCAATTGTCTGAAGAGAAAAAATGTAAAGATACAGACATCCCAGTTCTCAAAAGAATTCCACAGCCTGATCCTTCTGTACTGAAGCCCAGAGTTAGCAAGCCCTATGTCCCTCCTGGGTCCTGCATTCTAGTGTCTCACTGTGAAAGAGGAGTGAATTTGGAGGATGGCCTTGAATTAGAAAAACAGTGGCCAAAACAAATAGGGGAGGGGTTGTCAAGCAGTCTGGAGAAAAGGGAGTCTCAATAGAGGGAAAAAGCAACAAGAAAAGAAAAGAAAGTTTGCAAAAAGGGAATATAATCCTAGTATACTACATGGTTCAACTCCCAATATTATCTGTGTGTTCATAATAATGTAAACACTCAATCCTAAAATAATCCAATTCCATATTTCTATCCTGGCGGTTGGGGAGTTGCATGTGGTAGAGCAAGAGAAAGTCTTACCTTCCATAGAAGGCAGTTCATATATGATCCCTAAATTTTTTTTAAAAAATCATAATTTTGGGTTTAAAGATTTGAAGATATATGCCTAATTAATCAGTGAAAAGATGTGAAAGAGTCTTTCTCTGAGGAGCAGGAAAAGGGAGCAGAGACTGAAGTGTGCTGAGTTTAGTTAATAAGCCAAAAGACCCACAAATGGTAGTTAGTGAATAAGCCTAGAAAGGACTGTTCGACTTTTCAAGCTCTGCAGCATTTGTGACTTGGGGATGATTTTTGCAAGTAAATTTACAAACTAGATTAAATTTAAAAGTTTTGTAGCAATAAAAGGGGTGGAAAGAACCCAGCTACTTCTAAATGGGGGGAACTGCACATTTAACCTATTTCCATTATACAGGTTTGGGGTGGGCTTTTGGATTAAGGCATGAGAGGGATTCGGTTTATGTATCTGGTGCTCAGTTTTGAACACAGGTTTTTGAAACACTGTCCTATAAGTAGCCACGCAACACCCATGGTATCTTGGGAAACACCATGTGTGTCTGTGTAGTTTCCTCATTTTAATCATGTTAGAGGCCCCGGGAATATCATCAGCCCAGCATCTACAAACCATAGTGGAGTGAATTCTGTCTGAAGGGCTCTAAAATACATGTAAATCAGATACTGCTCAGATTGCCTACATCATCTGGAAATTACATCTATATGATTTCCCCTGAAATAATGGCCAACCATGGAGTTGCCCGTTCAATAAAGTAGGCACAATGGAAAGCAGCTAATATTTCTCAAGCACCAAACACCACTCTAAGTGTTTTACATATTTTATCTCATCTAATCCTCACAGCAATGCTGCTGAGTAGGTGTTATAGCCTCATGTTTAAGAGGAGGAAGCTGAGAAGTTAATTAAAGTTATGCAGTTAAGGGGCGCCCCGGGTGGCTCAGTTGGTTAAGTGTCCGACTTCAGCTCAGGTCATGATCTCGAGGTTTGTGGGTTCCAGCCCCGCGTTGGGCTGTGTGCTGACAGCTCAGAGCCTGGAGCCTGCTTCACATTCTGTGTCTCCTTCTCTCTCTACCCTTCCCCTGCTCACGCTCTGTCTCTCTATCTCTCAAAAATAAATAAACATTAAAAAAATAAATACAGTTATGCAGTTAAAAAAAAAAAGGTAAGCTGAGATTGGATATCTGTGTACCTGAATCACTGGTGTGTGATCTTGCTTGTTATTTTTATAAGCCGTGAGTTCAGGCTCTATGGAGAACCAAATGTAATGGAAAGTGACGGGGATGGAATGCGTCTTGAGGGGATGTTTGGAGTCTTAAAAGCAAATTTCACCGCACATTGGATTTTTTTTTTCTTTCTTGTAGGGAAACAGTTCTTTGACAATGAGTAAGGAAATACTGGGTACTTACCAGATATTTGCCTTATATCTTGATGGTCAGAAATATATCTAATTGTAAATAGAGATCAACCTGTCTTAGAAAACATACCCATAAATTCCAAAATAAATTTCAAACCCCACAGAGATCAGGGATTTGCGTGACAAGTAAGAAGGCTTTGCTAACGTAATTCCTTGCTTATGGGTTAATCTCTAGCTCTGACAGACTGAGAGCCTTGTAGATTGAAAGGAAACAATAAATAATCTCTCCTGGTATTGGCAAAGGTTTTTTCATTCCACTCAATTTACACACATATGAGAAAGCAAGCCTTTGCTCTTATGTTGGTGAATAAAAAGCAAAGTAGCAATCTACATATGTCATTTGAAACGCAAGCTTGTTTCTGAGATGGATAAACAGGGGGTGAATATGGCCTTGGGCAGTGATGAGAGAGGGAAGGGTGGGAGGGGGGGGGGTCAGAGTTGGAGCCAGAGCTTCAGGATCGAGGAAATGCAGGTTCTCAGATTTGTAAGATTCACTGGTGGTCAGAAGCACAGATCATGGGGAGAGAGCTCACAGAAAAGGGTCTCAGAAACTGAAGGCATCACTCTGAAAAAATGTACCTGGGGACAGCCAACCACGTCTGCTCCCTCCTTCTGCTCCGACCCACAACCCACATCTTCCTCGCACTGTGTTTGAGTCCAAATGATGCAACATTCCCTTTCTTACATGTCTCTGCACGTCTCCGTGCAGTCTCAGCTTTGATCCCCTCAGTATCAACCAACAAAAAGCCTTGGGTGACAGTTCATTCTGTGCTTGGGCAGCTTACTGCTAGCCAAACTGAGTCAGAAGTCTTCCCGTAATATCCACTCGCTTATCCTACGTGGCAGTTCTCCACATACAACCCAATCTGCAAGCATTTGCAGATACTCCAGACTTTTCCAGCTGCTTTGCATTATATTCACACATAAATGATATCTGGCAAGAAATGTTTATATAGGCAGATTCTAGGATGAGTTAGTACGTGGTGACCTAAAATGGAGGCTGTTTGTCTCTGTCTAAAATTCAAAATCAACATCTGGCAATAAAAGTTGGAATGTTTAGGTAGAACACCGATCCTTAAAAGCATACCCGTGAAGACTGCAATTCATTTGACATTGATGTTTGCTTGACAATACCTTTACCCTTCTCATAAATCTTTGGATTCCTCCTGCACGATTCATGCAGTCTGATTTTTGTGATACAAACAACTGTTTGTCTTTCTCATCCTTTCCCTCCCCATATGAAGCCTTTTCAGCTATTTCCATCACTCTTTGTTTCAGACAGTCTGTTCACAATCCTGATTGGTCATCTGAAAGTATGTTTTTCATTCACTGAGAGAAACTTTAATGCGGGGCACTTACAATCAGGGATAGAAAATAGATTAACTAGGGGCTTATATTCTCCTATCCCAGCAGTTCTAATCAGAAGCATGCTTCCAACTCTCTTGGGAAGCTTTGTAAAAATACACGTACCTGGATCACTCCCCTGTGGAGGTTAGCCGTGACGTGGCCTGTGTATTTAGAGAAAGCTAACCAGGTAGTTCTGATGTGCATCCCTGACTAAGAACCACTGTCTAATGTCGATTCTACCTTTGTGATCTCATTATCATTCTTCTTGACTAAGGATAATTTGGGTGGTTTCACTTTGTGTCGACCTTTTATTTAACATCACACCTCTGGCCCCACTGTCTGGGAGGATGTGAGATTTCTAAGCGAGATAATGTAGGAAGAGTGAAAGCTAAGGACCAAACTATGAAGGGCACCCACACTGAGGCACCCACCCTTCAACTTAGGACCAGAAAAGAGCTCATGGCAAGAACAGTTCGCGTGGAGCGGTGAGAGCAGAAGTAACATCCCAGGAATTTAGGTGTAGGCAATGGAACACAGAGGCAGCTGATGAAGCCACATAAATCCACTCTGCTCTAGCCCCAGCTTGGGGTGCCCACTATGTCCTGCCCTGTCCTCCAGAGTGCCCACGGCCTTACCCACAGGCCTAAGGGAGCAAAGAATTCCAACCAAGAACCCCACTCTTCCCCTCAGGCCTGTCAAGCTCTCATTGAGTCCCTTGAATATGAAAGAGCTGATCCTATCCTCTAATTATAAAGTAATCCAGAGAGTTTAAGTCTTAATATGGTGCAGATCTTTGAAATACAAAAGCCTCTTTATGATTATACAATATTCAAATCTAATTCTGCCTAAATCTAACATCTGCACAGTTAACCCTGATAGTACATTGTCTCTCCTTCAGAAAGTTTGGCATTTAAATCAGGAAAATAAGCAAATAGTCTATAGAAGGGTAGCAGTGCCAAAGAATAAAACAAAACCAATGAAGGTCTTCGGAAGATAACAAAGGCATAGGTAACGTTTGAATCCAAAGAGCAAGAGGTCAACAGAGAGATCATCTAGTGGGGTGTTACTTTGGTTGGTCCTTCTCCCTTCCTAGACTAAAACCTTTTTAGAGACTAGAATCCACCCCACAACATGTGGCATTATCCCCTGCAGGTCATAAGTGCTGGAAGGGTGGCGGTCTCACTGTATTAAATTGTGATTACTTTAGGGACTCACAGTTCAACAGGATATGGGAGCTTTAGGGTTAACAGTGATGAAAGGGTTGTAAGCATAGGAGAAGTCGTTGAAAGTGTGTGAAGTGCAGTGACTGTAGTGGGGATAAAGATATCGTGATGGGTAGGACAGACACCAAGCTAAGAAAATAGCTACATTCTGCACAGAGAACACATTGCCCAGGAATCAGACCATTGTTAGCACAGGAAGAAGGTAGTAACATGCTGTGTCCAGCTAGAAAAAGAAGGATACATATTGTACCCGGATCAGAGACACTGAGTGATAACCACTTGTCAAAAATGCAATGAGCCTCCCATTGTAGCCACCTCCGTGTGGCCAGAGCTTCTTGTAGGAGAAGAACCACACAATCACAGGATGAGGTAGAGGAGGAAACGGGGTTAGAAAATAAAGCTTCTGAGAAAAACTCAAAGGCACAAAGGCAGTAGTGGCCATAGCTTCGCCACAGATATGGAGTATATGTTTCAGCACCTCTCCGTTCTCTTCTATACCATGTAATTGAACACAAATGCCATAACTAATCCCTGCAACATGTCTGGTCTAAACACTTTAGCCAAGTTCCACACTACTTTAAAGGGCTCCACGCATTGGGCACGTTTTCCTGGTTCTTTGCTGGTTCCCTGCTGTGTGCCCAGATCACAAACAGCATCTGCTAATGCACACCTGGGACTTTGTTCAATGGTTCTTAGTAGTTCTGTCTCTCAGGTATAAATTCCTTAATTTTTAAATTCCAAATAGCATTAGACATATAACTAAATTCCTTACCCTTTAAAACTTTGGTTCATGTAACTGGACTACATGTTTGTTTGTTTGTTTGGGTTTTCTTCTTTTTTTAAGAGAGAGAGAGAGAGAGAGAGAGAGAGAGAGAGAGAGAGAGAATGTGAGCAGGAGAGGTGCAGAGAGCGAGGGAGACACAGAATCCGAAGCAGGCTCCAGGCTCTGAGCTGTCAGCACAGAGTCCGACATGGGGCTTGAGCTCAAGGACCGCAAGATCATGACCTGAGCTGAAGTTGGATGCTTAACTGACTGAGCCACCCAGATGCCTGCCCCCTGCACGTTTTTTTTTTTTAAAGCCCAAAAAAGAGGTGGTGTGGAGGTCATCAGTACCTAGTCTTTCAAGGCTTTTTCAAGCTGATGAGCTCACTCACCATCTGACAACCACATCTGCATAACTCCTCACATCCTTCTGGAGACTCCCCTCTATGCTCTTAAAGATGTTGAAGCTTTCTTTCTCCCAGTGCCCTTCGTTCCAATGAAGAGAAGCTACTTGCTCCTTGGCTCAGGAGACCCTTTCCACACAGAGGCCGGTATTGAACGTATGCTTACCGGCCAGTGGTATGAATTTAAATAAAAAAGAAATTCATTAAATTAAATCATGTTTGAGCTGCCAGATGTTAAAAGATTGAGTTAGCTATGACTAACTCATTGTACCTGATTCTTGACTTTAAGACAAATACAGATCCTGGAGTACATCTAAAAAGAGAGGTTCCTAACTCTGTACTTGGAACTCAAGCTTCCTGCCCTAGCCCTGAGTCCTTCTTCAAGGAAGACTATCCTTCCAGAGGGGTGTACCAGCACCATAATCAATCCCTGACACCCAGCCCATCAGCAGTAAGGCCTTCCCCTCAATGGCCCTTATCATCTCAGACTGTACAACCTTATTTCTCTTTGCTTCCTAAAACCAGCTGAAAACAGGTAGCCTAATAATTATTATCCCAACTGCTTTATCTTGAATGAGGAGAGAAAGGTTTATATTTCTTGGAACTAGAACATTCTTACAGCCAATTCTTTCTGATAAGTATAGATTTGCCAGTAATTCATTTCCAAGCAATGCATTCTGGAACAAAAGAAACTCATGATGATTTTCACTTTCAAAATAATAACAATAATATCACTTGGGAAATTTTTATATTGTTCTGATAGAGGTAATTTGTGAATAGGCACTGGCTAAATATAAAAGGGTAGAGGGGAATTTCAGGCAGAAGAAACAATATATGTAGAAGCAAGGAGGAGTTAAACAGCTTGCTGAAAGAAGTTTGAAGCAGATGATGAAGTATCATAAAACATATACCTACGAGTCATGAGTGAAAAGGACAGAAAGATAAAGCAAGGGTCAAATAATCTTTAAAGTCTTTTTCTATGTTAAAGAGTTTGAATTTTATTCTAAAACTTGTAAGAGTTACTGAAAGATGTGTCAATGGGTGACATGGTCAGACTTTGAATTTTAGAAAGATTAATCTGGCAGCAGTGAGCAAGGTGCAGCAGAGAGCATCAGACTGGAGACAGAGAAAGTGTGACCTTGGGGAAGTACATTAATCCCGCCGAGCCTCACTTTCCACTCTGGGAAATGGAGGGTAATAGAACCTATTTAGTTTGTGGAATAAATGAAATGGTACACGTAAAGTGTATGTCTGAGATTTGGGAAGCACTCAGTAAAAAAATTGTTATTATAAAGCTGCCTGGACAGGGTCAGCATAGACGGTGGAGGTGGGGTTGGGGGGCAGCAGGAAGGAAGGGAAAGGATTTATTTATTACTTCATTCAGTTAAATAAAACATTTCTTGAGTATCTGCTCTGGGTTGGGCACAGTGCAGGACAACGGTGTAGACTTATGGTCTGGTAGATTAAGTCCTTAACGTGTTAGGCACGCCTCATCCTCTAGCCAAAAGCTGCTAAGCTAACAACTGCAAAGTAGTTGTATTGAAAAAGAGCATATGATTAATATTTTGAAGATTTTTTTCCTGTTTTATAGTTAAAAATGAAAAAAACCCTCTTTTAAAATCATCTCTTCACACACACTTGTGGTGAGCATAGCATAATGTATGGATTTGTTGAATCACCATGTTGTACACCTGAAACTAATGTAACGTTGTGTGTCAGCTGCATTTCAATAAAAAAATCATCCTTTCATTAATAAATTCCATAATCTCATAATTTTTGTCAACCCTTCTATCTGATTTCTTTACACTATCTATCCACATTCTCCCTTTCTTTGAGTGAAAATCAGAGATAAGCACACGCATAGTGGGTGGGAACTTTGACACACACAACAGCAATTATTTCTTAAATTGAGTTGGTAGCTAAACAATAAAAGTGAAGTACTCTTTAGATGAAAATTTGCTCTGTATTTTAGGTAAACGGTTTAATATTATATCCTATTGTTTCTAAATATACAAAGAGGGGCACCTGGGTGGCACAGTCAGTTGTGTCCAACTGGATCTAGGCTCAGGTCATGATCTCATGGTTTGTGAGGTCAAGCCCTGCATCGGGCTCTGTACTGATGGTGTGGAGCCTGCGTGGGATTCTGTCTCTCCTTCTCTCTGCCCCTCCCCCACTTGTTCTCTCTCTCTCTCTCTCTCTCTCTCTCTCTCTCTCTCTCGATAAATAATAAACTTAAAAAAATACATACACAAAGAAAACAGATTTTTTTTTTTAATGCAATAGGCTTTACAGACCTTTGTCCTATAAAAATTTTGGTCTAAACAACTAGAATCCAGAATGGAATAAATGAATTTTATGAAGTTGTATATTGTTGTAGTATTAAAATATATCTCAATAAAGCTGATTGTATTTGTATGAGATAAAATAAATCTACAAGGTTACTATATATTTATATATAAACTTACTCTGAGGACATTTATAAATTCACAAAGGAACAACATGGGTATGTTACCTTTACTGACATCTTAAAGTTATTTTTAAATAAGGAAGTTGACTCTTACTTGATTGTTGGATATTCTAAGATTTATCTTTTTTGTCCAGTGAGATTTTTTATTTAATTAAGTTTGAAGAATAAGTCTACCCACCCCAAATATCACTTAATTCCTCTAGCACTTTAAAGCACAGTCTTGCTACCAAAATCTATCTTTATAGCCTCCTGGTTTTCACTTCTCAAATAATTTCCCTTTTGTTTCTCTTTTTCTAATAGCAGAATTCCTTCTAGGGTCTATCATTTCTTCCCCAGGCCATCATTAATTATCTCATTTGTCAAAAACTCATAATGCTGAATGAAATAATTTCATAAAGAAAAAGCACATGACATCAAAACATAAGTTAGTCCTCATCTTCCTAGACAAAGTATAGGAAATCCAATCATGAGTAATATAACTCACAATACAGAACAATAAGCAACTTCAAATAATTGCATTTAAGTAGTATTATTATTTATTAGATATTCAACAGGAAAGCAACAACTACTAATACATATGAACTAATAATAAATGTTTGTGCATTTCTGAGTGGCTTTAATCAGAACTTAGACAAATAAAAACTTTGGAAAGTATAATGAGAAGTCACTTCTTGGGAAAAGTGTGCAACCATTTTGAATCATCAAAAGAAGGCAAAAGGGATGAGGAGCATTTGAGGATATAATCCTATAAGATAAAATTCCATAACCTGAGTTTATCTTTCTCTATTAAGTGCCTCTCTTAGAACTTTAAAGAGCGTAAATTTTATTTTTGCTCAAAAAGGTACTTTAAAACATATTTTTAATTTTCAGAAATATCTTAATCATTTTTAATGTTTCTTCAGGAACACAGTCTACATAAGCATTCCATTATATTTGTAAGTTACCATTATTAGAAATGGAGATACCAGGGCACCTGGGTGGCTCAGGCGGTTAAGTGCCTGACTCTTGGCTTTGACTCAGGTCATGATTTCATGATTTGTGAGATGGAGCCCCAAGCCAGGCTCTGTGCTGACAGCATGGAACCTTCTTAGGATTCTCTCTCTCCCTCTCTCTCCCTCACTGCTCCTCCCCCATGCGCACCCATGTGCCCATACTCTCTCTCTTTCTCTCAAAATAAATAAATAAACATTAAAAAAAAAACATAGAGATACCAACTCTTCAGACTATGTAGAAGAGGCTGCTGTCATCTTAATCAACATGCTTGTTTGGAAGTCAATTTTTCAAAAGCAGTTTTTAAATACATCCCAACTTAAATCGGGGCTACTTTAAATTTTCAGTTTAGTAGTTTTTAACAAAAGTTCATACTAGAGAAACAAGAATTTTAAATATATGAAACTGGGAACATTTCTTCCTGGCTTTATTGTCTAAAACATTTGCGTGCAAAAATGTGTAGCCAAGTTTAAACTGTAAAATGGTAAGAATATAATTTAGGAAGAAAAAAAGCATGTGAAATGTCTACAGATATACAAAAATAATCCTATTTAGTCAGAAATACCTGCACTTGGCACCAGTTATGCCACCAGCTAATTCCTTCCTTCTTTGAAAATGAGAAAGGACAGATATTTCAGTAGATAAAATAGCACACATACTAAAATGAGCCTAAATTTATGCAGCAACCTGTTCATTTCCTTAGAATTCTATTTTGAAGACACAGAGTTATTTTTTAATAACTCTAAAACTGTGGTGTTTAGGAAGCTTGTCTGAACGAAAATAACAGGAGAAAAGGAGATACACATATATACATACATATGCACATATATACACACACATATATATGTATATGTATATACACACATATATGTTTTATATTATACATTAAAATTATTTTAAATATATATATACTCTTAAAGTCAGGATAGGGCAGATCATGTAAGAAATAAAGGATTTTGGTTTTCCAGAACAAAAAAATATATATTAAGGTTGTGTCTTTCAATTACATCTGGAAAATATAGGTGTAGTGAAATGCATGGTGGCTCCCAAAAAGATACATCCAGGTCCTAATTCCTGGGACCTGGGAATGTGATCTTATTTAGAAAAAGGGCCTTTGCTGATGCAATTAAGTGATTAAGATCCAATGAAGCTAAGGATCTTGATTGGATTATCCAGGTGACCTCTAAAGCCAGTGCCAAGGGTCTTCATAAAAGACACATGGAAAAGAAGACTGTCACAGAAAGGCCATGTGTAGGTGAAGGTAGAAATCACAGTGATGGAACCACAAGCCAACGAACACCAACAACCCAACCACCAGAAGCTGGAAGAGCCAAGGAATAGATTCTAAAATCTAGAGCTCTGGCATGGGAACAGATGTACCAGCATCTTGACATTTGACTTCTGGCCTCCAGAACTGTGGGAGAACACATGTCTATTGTTTCAACCCACCCAGTTTGTGATCATTTGCTAACATAAAATGTATATGCACCGTGTGTGTGTGTGTGTGTGCATGTGTACATCCATACACATATATATGTAAACATGGATGGATGTATATGCTCATGCATTAAGACACTACTTATGTACACACTGTATCATATGAAATGAAATTATCTCTGGAATATTATGTCTTAAGGCCAAGTTTAATCTCTACTATCTGTAGATATAGCTGATGCGCCATAGACTGTACTAGGCCCTTGTAAACAACAGTGAGTCTGACTCCACTCAGGGAACATCCCAGGCCAGGACACAGACAAGTAACTGAAGCTTCAAATATGTTAAGGTGACCCTTGCTAAGCTTGGATGCGTGGGAGCCTGAACTGCTTCATGAAGCTCAGTGTAGGAGGGGCAGCAGTAGAGATCACAGAAAGTTTTTTAGAGAAAGAAAATCTACAGTCAGTGACACAACAGAAATATGTCTTAGCATGATGGTGGTGGTACGTGGCATGAGGGGATGGAGGTGAGGGACTTAAGTGAAGGCCAGTGAGGAGGGGGAGTGGTTCAGGCTGAGGGAACAAAATGTATATAAAAGAAGTTCTGTAAGGCTGCAGTAGGAAAGAGGCAAGAAATAAGGCTGGGGACATAGGCAAAGGCCAGAGTACAGAGTCTTGTAAGTCATTCTAAGACATATGTGCTTTACCAGAAGGGAGTTGGGGGCCATTGAAGGGTTTTAAGTGGGAGAAGGACATAAGAAAATTTAGAAAAAAACATTTCTGTGGTGTGGACTAATGTTGGGGAAAATTGGACGCAGAGATACTTTTGATCAGGCTACCAGCAACAGCCCAGGCAAGAGATCATGGTTTTCTGGACTAGAGGACCAACACGGGGATGAGCAAGGAGGACATTTTAGTGGAATATAACAGAGGTATTGTTGAAAGGAATTGGCACTTGGGTGGATATAAAGAAGAAGACCTGAACAGAGATATCAGGGTTATTAACCTGAGCAATTAGGTGGGTAGTGGTATCACTCTTGAAATATGGCATGAAAGCCAAGGGGCACATCTTGGGGAAGGTCAGGATGAATTGAGAGAGAGAGAGAGAGAGAGAGAGAGAGAGAATGAATGAGGGCCATCCCAGTGGAGATACCAAGGCAGTTAGATATGTGAGTCTACAGCTCAGACTAGAGATGTCTGTTAATGAGACAGACTTGGGAGTCATCAACACACAGATGATCATTGAAGCCATAGGAGCAATTGAGAGAGGGAGAGGTGAAGTAAAAATTAGAAGAGGATAGAACTCTCAGGAATACTACATTACAGAGATAGAGGAAGAGAAAGTCTCAAAAGCAACAGAGAAGAAGTAGTGAAAGAGAGAGAGAGAGAGAGAGAGAGAAAAGAAAGAAAGAAAGAAAGAAAGAAAGCAAGAAAGAAAGAAAGAAAGAAAGAAAAGAAAAGAAAAGAAAAGGAAAGAAAAGAAAAGAAAAGAAAAAAGAAAAGAAAAAAAAAGAAGGAGAAAATCCAGGAAAGCATAGTATTCCAGAGGCCCAAAGGCATGAATATTTTATGAAGATGGGAATGAGCAGTAGTGTTAAATGCTCCAAATAGTGTTATAATGACTCAGAAGTTTCCAGTGTATTTACTGATAAAGAGGTGATTGGTGACCTGAATGAGACACTCTGCAAATAGTATAATGGAGACAAAGCCAGACGTCAGCAGGTTGAGATGTGGGGGGTAGGAAGGTAAAACGGTGCAGGTGGCAGCAAGTATAGTCAACTCTTAAAAGTGATTTAGCTGTGAAGAGAAGGAAAGAGAAAATGGGAACTGAAATTTGCTTTCTTTTTAAGATGGAAGATGTTTGAGATGCTGATGATCAGAGCCATCTTCTTTTTTAAAAATCTATATACCTGAGGGCTCCTGGATGGCTCAGTTGGTTAAGCATCTGACTTAGGCTTAGCTCATGATCTCATGGTTCATGAGTTCGAGCTCCATGTCAGGCTGTGTGCTCACAGCTCGGAGCCTAAAGCCTGCTTCAGATTCTGTGTCTCCCTCTCTCTCTGCCCCTCCCCTGCTTGCACTCTGTCTCTGTCTCTCAAGACTAAATAAACATTAAAAATTTTTAAAAATCTATATATCTGGTATTTACATAGAACTTGGAATTTTAGAAAAATGTTAGCATTGAAAGGATTCTTAGAACTAAATTAAATTCCTCCCCATTTCAAGCATCTTTTCTACACAGTTCTGTTAGAAGGTCATCCAGACTCTGCTTGGACATTTTCTGTGATGGGTGAGTCAGTACTTCATAAAGGCTCTTATTGAATTGCTGGACAGCTCTTCCAGTTAAAAAGTACCTTCTTAAAGTGGCACAAGGATGTCTTGCTCCAACATAAAGAAGCCTTAGCTCCAGTTCGGCCCGCGTGACACCACATGTGACTAGAACTACTGATTGTCCTTTGTTCTGATCTGTCACCTCTCTCCACCATCCAGGTTTCTCTCCTCTGGGAGAATTCTAGTTTGTGAATTTCGATCTTAAAGAGGAGTACATCCAGCTAAATAATTAAAAGCAACTTTTCAAATGTTACATTGTTGATGTTGAATACAGCAGGACTGGTATCACCTATGATCTGAGTTTCTGTCAACATAGCAGGAGCTTGTTTTCAAATAAACAGTGAAAAAAACAAAGCTATGCTTTGCCTCTGGTCCTGTCAAGTGTGACATTGCATTCACGGATTCTCCTGCAAAGGAGCATTCAGATGACCTAATGTAGAGTGATCCCTCTTGAAACAGCTGATTTGTCATCTTCCCAATGACCTGGTTATCTTTTCATAGATGCAGTAGCCAAGCTGGCTTTTTACAGCATCCAAATCATATGCATTAAGTGGTCATCTAGGCCACTCAAATCTTGCTTCCAAAGGACTAAGGCCTAATCCTGTCTTGGCAATCCAAGGGGTGCCCTTACACCCCTCAGTGTGATTGAGTAGAAGGTCAAGAAATCACCTAACCTATCATAAAAAGAGAGTGTACAAACAATAAATATATTTTCAGTGTGCTTTTCATTAAGTATCTTATGACCTTTTTGTAGAAACAAAATATAGCTTATTAATACAGTGACCCTCTTAGAAGCCTTAGAGAGACAGAGAGACAGAGAGACAGAGACAGAGAGAGAGAGAGAGGGAGAATTGTAAGCAGGCTCCACTCTCAGTGGGAAGCCTAATGAAGGGCTTGATTTCATGACCCTGAGATCATGACCTCAGCTGAAATCAAGAGTCAGATGCTTAACAAACTGAGCCACGCAGGCACCCCATGACCTTCTTAGAATTTGAACGTTAATGCCTTTGAGTTAAGCATCGCTGCCCCAGGAAAGCATCATGATGTATAACCAGAAGTGTCTATAGTAAATTCTATAGAAACTTGCATGTTTCTTCTGGAGCACATATTTTTGATCATTTTAACTTATCATTCCTTTATTCATTCAGCAAATATGTAATGAGTGCCTCCAGGCACTTGGCACTTGGTACTGTACTGAGTCCAGGGGAAAGAACAGTCAACCAAACCTGCAAGATTGCTGTCCTCACAGGGTGTATGCCCTTGGCCATCATCCAAAGTAACACACAAACAACATTATATTTATTAATTTAAATTTTGTTAATGTTTATTTTTGAGAGCAAGAGAGAGAGTGTGAGTGGGAGAGCGGCAGAGAGAGGGGGAGACATAGAAACCACAGCAGGCTCCAGGCTCTCAGCTGTCAGCACAGGGCCTGATGCAGGGCTTGAACCCATGAACTATGAGATCATGACCTGAGCTGAAGTTGGACGCTGAACTGACTGAGCCACCCAGGTGCCCACAATGTTGTATTTAGGAACCAGGATGGACGCTGTGCCAGATGGGAACAGGGCATTCTGGAAAGTAAAACTGGGGCAGGGTGATGCCATATTTAGTTTGAAGAGTCAGAAAAATAACATTAGGCTGAGATCTAAAGGATGACTAGGTGTTTGTGTTTTTTCTTGTTTGTTTGTTTGTTTTCCATGGGAAAAGTGGAGGAAGAGCGTTCCAGGCAGAGAGAACATAAGAACATTCTATGTGAAGGTCCTGGAGCTGTTTTAAACTTTAATTTTTCCCTGACGCATGAAGAAATCTGAGACATTATGGTTTCATCTGTGCAAATGTGAGACATTATCTATAAATGAGTTAGTGAATAAATTTTGCAGGTGTTAAAAAATGGATTCTTTGGCATGCAAATAAACCCAGCCTCTTCAATCGTATGTATGAAAGAAGAACATTTTCTGGAGATGCCAGCTCTTTCAAGGATGATAGGAGCACTACGTCAATATTTTTTCATCCATTGGAAAACTGGCATGATTTTTTTTTCATTCAAGATTACTTTGTCAAATAGCATGAAATGCCTTGAGTCACAGATCCTGATCTCTGGGATAGAATGTGGGAGATACTTTTTTTTTAATTTAGTTTTATTGAGGTATCATTGACAAATAAATTATAAGATATTTAAAGTGTGCATTGTGGTGATTTGGTATACATGTACATAGTGAAAGATTGCCCCCTCTAGCTAATTAGTACATCCATCACTCACATATTTATCTTTTTGTGTGTGAGAGAGAACATTTAAGTTCTATTCTTTTAGTAAATTTCAATTATATAAAACAGCTGTCAACTGTAGTTACCATGTTTTACATTAGATCCTCAGACCTTATCATCAAAAAGATAAGAGACAACAAGTGTTGGAGTGGATGTGGAGAAAAAGGAACCCTCACACACTGTTGGTGGGAATGTAAATTGGTGCAGCCACTGTGGAAAACAGTATGGAGGATACTCAAAAAAGTAAACACAGAATTACCATATGATCTAGCAATCGTGCTATTGGCTATATATCCAAAGGAAATGAAGACAAAATATCAAAGAAATATCCTATGTTCATTGCAGTATTATTCACAATAGCCAAGATATGGAAGCAGCCCAAGTGTCCATCCATTGATGAATGGATAAAGAAGATGTGGGGGCGCCTGGGTGGCTCAGTCAGTTAAGCGTCCGGCTTCGGCTCAGGTCATGATCTCACGGTTTTTGGGTTCGAGCCCCGCGTCGGCCTCTGTGCTGACAGCTCAGAGCCTGGAGCCTGTCTTCAGATTCTGTGTCTCCCTCTCTCTCTGACCCTCCCCTGCTCGCGCTGTCTCTCTCTGTCTCTCAAAAATAAATAAAAAACATAAAAAAAACATTTAAAGAAGATGTGGTGTATATATATATGTATATATAATAAAATACTATTCAGTCATGAGAAAATAGGAAAGCTTGCCATTTGTAACAACATGGATGGACCTTCGGAGTATTATACTAAGTGAAACAAGCCAGACAGAGAAAGACAGATACAGAATGGAATCATTTACATGTGGAAACTTATTTAAAAAAATAAAAGTCAGACACATAGAAATGGGGGGCTGTGGCATGGAGGAATAGGAGAAGTAGGTAAAAGGGGATCAAATTTTAGCTATAACCTGGGAAATCCTTAAAGATGTATTAGAAGTGAGAGCACTCCAAAACTGAGAGAATGTTTCCCAGCTGTATTTTCTTTTTTCCCCCCTAGCTGTATTTTCATTGTTAATTTGACCTAAAAGCACCATTCTATTTTCCATAATACCTAATGGCTCACTCTTCAGAGAGCTGTAAAATCCTCTTCTCAGGAAAGATACACTGAATAGACATTCTCTGGCAGAAGTCAGAATATTTTGAGATCTGACTCTAAGACCCAGCAATGTAACATGGTATCACAGTGCTAGGGTGACTAGTTGTCTCAGTTTTCCCAGGACCTTTCTGGTTTAGCACTGGAAATCCTATGTCCTAGGAAACCCCTCAGTCCTGGACAATCACCAGTCTGTAATAGGGCTGCACCCTATGCAGTCCCTCGCTGTCCTGGACTTAGAGAGGGCCCATGCTTGGTTCAGTGCTTTGCTGTCACTGTCTTGAAATTAATAATGTTGGGAAGGGCCCTACATTTTCATTTTTTACTGGACCCCACACATTATGTAGCCAGTCCTATTCAGACCTAATATTTATTGAGCTTTTCCCATGTGCCAGGCACTGGATTAACAGCCTTGCATTATTTCATCTAATACTTATAACAACTCAATGTTACAGGTGAAGAAAGTTGAGCAGTTTGACAAGGTAGTTGACGTAACAGGGACAGAAATTCAACTCGATTATCTGACTCCAGCTCCTGGAGCCTTCCTTCTGCTGGGCTGATACTTAAATAGCACCCTAAGTCTGAAAGAGGGACCATTCGATTATAACCCATGAAATGATTTTGTTGGTTTCAAATGGTCAGGTATTGGTGACCTTGTAAGTTCAACCGAATGGACAATCCTGTTAAAATCACAGCTACATTATCCATGAACAAAGCATCCTCATTGCTCCCTTTGCCTTTGGACAATTTTTCTTTGATCTGGCAGCTAACATTGTTTTTATTGTTTTATCCCTTCCTTTAGATTTCCTCTGAAATGAAGATGGTGGATGTGTATGGGGTTGGTGTTTGGGAGTTTACAATTTGATCCGAAAAAATAGGCAAACAGACAAAAGTTAGGAAATAACTTAGGAGGAATAATTCTGCATTTCCACCACCAGCTAAGCAGGTAAAATGGTCTATGTCTTCTCTCTGAGTCTTCTAGTGTGTTCTGTTCATTCTGATCCCTGATAACAATTTGGAAACATAATTAGAATTTTATATGGGATTTACCATAGATGCTCTTTAGAAACATTGCACTTTGGGGGTGCCTGGGTAGGTCAGTCCATTGAGCTTCAGGCTTCAGCTCAGGTCGTGATCTCAGGGTTTGTGGGTTCGAGCCCCGTGTCAGGCTCCGACAGCTCGGAGCCTGGAGCCTGCTTCAGATTCTGTGTCTTCCTCTCTCTCTGCCCCTACCCCACTCATGCTCTGTTTCTTTCTGTCTCAATAATAAATAAACATAAAAATTTTTTTAAAAAGAAACATTGCACTTTTCCTTAACTACTGTCTTCATCATAATAAGCATAAGAAGTATCTTTTCTGAGAGAAGAAGCTCCCCACTTGTATCTTCTAAAAACACCATCTTATTTTTTGTAATACCTAATGGCTAACCCTGCAGGATTGGGGCACCATATCCCTGTTATTGTGTCACTAGATCTCAAACCCAAGCAATCACCAGGTCTATGTGTCAGAACCAACCATCAAGCTTTCAAGACCTCTTGAGAGTTTCCACAGATGGTCCACAGAACATCACAACCAATCCTCTCTCCCAAGGTTTCTTCAACCTGTCTGATCATAAGAATCATCCAGGATCTCAGTCTGTGAGTCACATGACCTTCCTCGAGATTTGGTCACATAAGTGATAGAGTATGGCCAGAACACAGAGAGAACAAGAAATCCTAGTGCCATGCTCAGGCAAAGATGAGAAACACTCTCAAGCCTTTTTCTGTGTTTGACAATTGTCAACTGCATTACTCTAATGAAAATTAGAAACTCTTCCCCATCATTATGTTGAAATGGCTAAAAAAAAAAAATTACCAAAAGAGACACAATAGTCTTCACAGAAAGTAACCAAAGATACATGTGGACTATGGGGGAAGAGCAGAGTATGTTAACTAAAGGGAAGTTTTCAGGAGAAGAGATTTAAAGAAAGCTGGCATTCATAGACTATAAAGATCCCTGTAGTGTGTGACACCTTGGGAAGTAAAGTGCCCAAGCATGTGCACAGACAAACACAGACCTACCCCTACCCCATGATTTGGGCCATTATACTACCTATGACCCAAATCCTGTAGGGCTCCTATTGTGAGAGTGTAGATAAGTTGGTAACTTTTCAACAAGGAAATTTTAACTGAGATTTTTTGCCAAAATTGAAAGTTGGAATTAACCTTTCCACCTCTTTGTGATTCCTTCCTGAATAATACAAAACTCTGTTTCATACATCAGTGTTGGCGGGTAATGTTAAATGCTCATTGTATCCAAAGCCCATAAAGGCTCTGACTATACGACCAGAAACAGTGCTGCTAGGTTTTTGCTTCCCTCCACTCCTGGGTTTTGGAGACCTTTTTTTGGATACAACCATATATTACTCTAACGAGTGGCTGTGAAACAGCTGCCTTCCTTATTCTGCCTATGGGAGCTGATTATGTTCTCAGTTCTGTGCCAACGACGCTCTGGATGACACAGTCTGTGTCTCTAATGAAGGGGGAGAAGAGAACCAAGGCCAGGAGCGGTTCATAGAGCCTCCTAGTGGAGATCCTCGCAGAGGCACCCATGCCTTGTCAGCTCACATTAACACAAACCTTCCAGTCAGAAGTCTGGTGGCTTATCTGCATCAAGAAGAGATTGGGAAAGGATAATAGTAATTAATAGAAAATGTCTGCTAAAATACGACACTTTAATTGGCTCATTGAGCTTAGGTGATAACCGGAAGTGGGTCTCTTTCCATTATAGACAAATGAATATAACAGAACCAAGATGGTGATGCCAGGATGGTTCTAGGTTTCAGCCTTCAGGGCAAAGCAACCCATCTTCAGGGTGAAGCAGTCCAAAATGTCAGTCAGCCTTAACACTCTGTAATCCACTGAGTCTTCCACTTTTTATTTTCTGTGACGTCTCCAGAGACCTGTTGTGGTTTAGCTGGTGACGGGATTAACCAGACTGGAGAAGTTTGGAGCTAGGAGTCAAGTAAGACACCATTGGTCAAGCAAAGGACAGGCAGAAGCCCATGAGAACAATACCTGGAGTGTGTTATTCAAAGGAAAGACCAACAGGGACCTGAGTTTATAAGTATGTCCCAAACCAGAAGGTCCATCGATAGGAAATGCTTAGGAGATAAGGGAGATATAACACATGGGCAGAGTATGTAATTTGTGGGTTCTTAAAAAAAGGTAATTGATGAAGGTGTTGGAAGGCAGGTGGTTGGCATCAGAATCCAGGCATGAGGAATCCAGCATTCATTGGCAGGAAATCCAGATAAACACAGTCACTAGGCAACAAGGTTGGAATTCTATCTCAAAGTAGCAAGGCAAAAGAGCAGTTACTAGGAAACCAGGGTATCTAAGTCAGAGAGGGCTCAGCTTTCTCTATGAAACATCAGAGATTATGTACTCTACTCTCATTTCTACGTGGTATGGTCAAGGAAGATGTTTAAACCAAAATCCTTGACATGACAAGAAAAAATGTCAAACCATTAAGGGCCTCCACACATAAAAATTCAATTGAGAAAACAAAACTCAATTTGTTAGCTTTCTGTGGTTAGCTAATTAAATGAGTCAAATATTTAATTGGCATACATTGTAAACTTTCAAAGGGGTTAAGAAATGCAATCCTTTATTCCTGAGCAGCAAGCTATTCATTATGAAAATGGCCTCTAATTGGCTGTCATACCTTATCTGCTAAGATGCAGAGCCCAACACCACACAATTTTAATATGAGGTCTATGTAATCAGTCCTCCTGGCTGTCAAAGCAAGACCCTCAGAGATTTATTCCCGTAATCTAAGAAGAAATATGAAAGCCCTATAGCACATAATTGGATATTTTAAATCTCCTTCTGGATCTTTTTTCACATGTGTTTGTTGATCAACTGAAATTTATTTGCAGGTTATAAATACAAATTTAAGAGTAAAAATCAATAATGAAATACAGGAAAAGAAGTTCAGTGTAAATCTATAGAAGTACTGACTATATATGTACCTTAGAAGGACAGAAAACCTAATTTTTCCCTTTCATTTGGTAACAACTAATTGTGGTCTACAAAAATTCTCAACCCTAACTTTGGTCAATGATTTTAAACTCATTCATATTTTTTAATTGCTAAATATTTAGCTCTGTGATGCATATATAATACAAGAGAGTTGAATACTATTATAACAATATACTTTGGCCTTCCTTCTCAACATCACTTCTAACAAGTGGGTCTCAAACTATGTTTCCTTGGACCAGAAACATCACCATCACCTGGGAACGTATGAGAAACACAAATTTGTGGCTATGGAACCAGAAATTCTGCAGGTTGGACTAAGCATAGTCTTTAACAAGCACTCCAGGTGACTCTGATGAATGTTTAAGCATGAGAACTACCACGTTACACTCTGTGACAACTTCCAAGTACACATCTGTTCCTAAATGCCAGATGAGCAGAAACTGCACAAACCAAATTTGTGAAAAATCAAGGTTGTTATCTCCTTGGCAAAACTGGTTCCTTCTTTTGTGTTTTTTACCTTAGCTAATCAGATCTGCTTTATTACCCAGTTTATTAGTTATCTATTGCTATATAACAAATGTCCCAAACTTATCAGCTTAAAACAGTGAGACAGAAACTGTCTCACAATTTCTGAGGGTCAGGATTCTGAAAATAGCTTAGATGAGTTGTTCAGGCTCAGGATCTATCATGGGGTTGTGACCAAGATGTCATAGTCATACGAAGAATTCTTTGGGTTGGAAAACTGGCTTCCAATTTCACTAACATTGGCTTTTTTTTTTCTTTTTCCTTTTTTTTTTTTTTTTGAGAGAGCGAGAGAAAGCATGTATGTAAGAGAGAGCATGGGAGTAGGGGAGGGGCAGAAAGAGAAGGAGAGAGAGAGACTCCCAAGCAGGCTCCACACTGGCGGACCCCAATGTAGGGCTCAAACTCACAAACCACGAGATCGTCACCTGGGCCAAAACCAAGGGTCAGATGCTTAACCCACTGAGTCACCCAGACACCCAGGTCTTGGCTATTATCAAGAGGCCCCAGTTGTTCACCATGTGTACCTATCCATAGGACTGCTCATTAGAAGGCAGATGTTTCCTCCACGGCAAAAAGAGAGAGCAACCAAGACAAAGCCACAGTGACTTTATAACCTAGCATTGGAAGGCACACCATCACTTCTGCCATATTCTGTTGGCCTAAGAGACCAACCCTGGTACAACCCTGGTACAATGTGAGAGGGGATGACATAGCATGGGCATGCCCCGAGGTATGGATCATTGGGGGTCATCTTGGAGACTGCCTGACATGCCCAGACAAGGATATTTTCAAATCTCGTACTCTCATTGCTATATACAGCCCATAGTCAAAACTCATCAATTATACGTTGACCAAATTATACTGTCCTCTTCTTTATAGTCCCACTACCACTGCCCTATTCACCCTTCTCCTACTGTCTTGCCTCCAGCCTCTAGCCTCTAGACATTCCTTCTCATAGCCAAGTGATAGTCCTAAAATGCAAGTCAGATCTGCTCAAAACCTTCACAACTTCTCTGTGGCCTATGGAATAAAGTAAAAAATCCTTAACATGGCACTTTAAGTCCCCCGTTTTCTAACTACAATTCATCCTTCTCGGCCCATTTCCCACTCTAACCCTTCCTCATCCTTCTCCCCTGCCCCCACCCCCCACCAATGATTGCATAGTGCCCCTAAATTTCTGACCCTAACAGAGCTCCCTTGCTATTATTCTTTTCACCTAGAATATCTTCATGCCACTCTGAGACCCGAACAGATGCTATCTGTCCTGACACCCTAGTCAGAATGGATTGCTCTCTTCCATATTTTATTATACCTGCATTACAGAATTAGTTGCAGTTGTGGTTAGTTGCTTAAGAGTCTCTATCTCATAAATAGATTTTAATCTCCCCAAAGTTAGGGGTTTATTGTAGTCATTTTTGTAATTATCAATAAAATACAACACAATATCAGAAGATGCTGAATTATAATATATAATTTCACCAGGCCTGTGCATATGGGAGATAATTCATTCTATTCTTGGTAATACAAAGGGAAGATATTAAATATGAGTTTGAAACAATCAGGACTATTTCTCTGAAGAGTAATCCTTTCTATAAGCTTCCCATTGGAATACTGCCTATCATATTCAGGCTATACAGTCCTTTTAAAGGCTTTTCCTAAGGACAGATGAGACAGTCTCCTTCTATACAACTTAGAACCTAGAAATATGTATGGAGATAACAGTGGTGACTGGCTTATAAACATACCAAAAAGGGGGATGGGAGCCCCTAAAACATTTTTCAAGGAAAGTGCCTGATCAGATTTTCATTTGGGGGGTAGACTCTGGGAGCAACAGTTGCAGACTGGCTGGCTGCATGGAGGGTGCAGGACACTAGGAGACTAGTCATGAGGATGGTTCAAGAGTGAAGCCACCTGGTGATAGTGGTAGAGTTGTCCATGGTGATGGCAGAAGAGATGGAGAGAAAAGAGTTGCTTAAGGGGTGAACTAGCCAGACTTGCTTGCTTGCTTGATTGATTGGGAGAGGAAAGAGGGGAAGGTCTAGAATGAAATCCAGGTGAAGATTTCATACTTATAAATCTGGTCCATAGAGCACACTCAGTGGGAAAAATACCTCAGAACGCTAACCTTACCCAACATGATACCAGCATCACTGTCATAGACAGAGGACAACTCATTCTGGGGGAGGTGTCAGGAAATTACATTGACCTTTCTCACAAATGAATGGGCTCAAAATTAGATTCTTATACCAACTGACTAAAGGGAAAGCTGTTAAACTGTCAGGCAAGAAAGAGTCTCCATGGTTTTTATGAATTACCATGATTCATCTTTCCCGAGGAAGGATCTGAGCAAGACTCATTTCCATAGCTTCTCAGGAGTTCCTGAAGGATCACACAATGAAGCATTAGAGCAAGAAGAATGATTCATTATAATAACATCAGAGATTTGACTGAACATTTAAACACAAAGTGTGCATTCTTGATATCTTTTTATCAAGTATATGATGTGGTTTTACCAAATCAACTCAATTTTTATGCTTTGTATTATGAATGTCCTTTTCATGTGAGCATATGGATTATAGAGATACAGAGCATAGCTAAATATAAAACAAAATCTTTCTAACTCAACCTGGTCAACTGACAGCAGTTACAACAGCCTCACACAATAACATGGTTTATGTATTCAGGGAGGAAATGGAGTCCTTATATTACATATTACATTTGAGAACTAGTCGGAAATGACCATAAAATATAATACATCTCCCGCAGCTTTTTTAATCACTTGTATTTGAAAACCTTTAGATGAAGCAAATATCTTTTAGCCCACAGTAACGAGTATTCCTAGTTGCTTTATCTCCATCTCACTTCTCTCATTTATATTACTGTGTTGGGAATTCTGAAAGAGAACAACCAGGAGTGCTGAAATGGATGTCCTTGAGAATAGCTAATATAGATCATGGAGCCAATTTGAAAGGAGCCAGAAATATACAGAACAGTCACGCTGCAGGTTAGGGGTATCTCCTTGCCGAGGACAAGCATTATCTGCCAGAAGCTGTGCTGATCCCCTGCCCTGTTCCCTTCAAGAGCTCTTCCGATACAGTCTGAAATCCCTAAGAAGGTTTGCAAGGGCCTGTGTGGTCTAGCTCCTGCCCAACCCTTCCAGCCCCTCATCCTACTACTCAGTCACCCTCTGGCTCTTTTACCTCCAGCCACACAGAGCCTCACAGGTCAAGAAGCAGTGGGAGGTATGGCTTCCCATGCAGTTCCCCCTTCAGGCCCAAGACATTCATTTTCCCCAGCTGCCAGGACTGTTGCCTGCTGACGCCCACAGTTGAATCCCACTCTGGAAATTGCCCCTAGCTGGCTCACCCATGGACCCAGCCCCCACCCTGGGGACAGAGGATTGTCCATGAGGGGGTCCAGGCAACTCACAGGGGCCATCCCAGCTCCAGAGCCCCCTCACTTCCTTAAAGGCGTTATGGCTGAGAGCATGCCCAGTACACAGCTGACTGTAAATCTCTCAGAGTGTTTCCAGGGAACCCAATTTAAGACACAAGCCCTCATCATGCCTGCTCTGAAACCTTTGTCACTGTTCTTTCCTCTGTCTGGAACATTCTACAACCATCCTTTCCTCCCTCTTCCCCTGAGTGTGTCACCTAACCCTCTTTATTAGCTCTGCAATCACTCTCCCAGTGATATCTTCACTGAAAACCTATCTACTTCAGGTCCAGTCCCCCTCATTTAGATGGTGTCTAGTTGCTATTATTCCGGCACTAGTTTGCATGTTTGATTCCTGGGTGTCTCACCTACTCCATAGGTGAGAATAGGGTTCCTGCCCATTCTTGCTTACCATGGGCACTCCAGCATAAAGCACTGAATCTGGCTCAGATTTGGATTTCAATGAATATACACTTAACTAATAATTTGGTAAATGAATATACTCTGCCATCACAGTTTTTCTGAACCACCTTATGATTAAAAAGAGGCCCCCTTTCTGGTGACTCCTTACTACATGGTTAAAGGGGAGACAAATGATAAACTGTGATCATTATTTATACCAAGATTACTTTGGAGATTGTATTTTTGTTACATCAAATGCTAATCTTAGAAGGTTGAGGCTGAAAACAAGGGGAAAATGTATACCTTCTCAGCACTATAGTTCATGGAAGGAATTTCAAATGGTTAACGGACAATAATAAGAAAATAGTTCAGGATTTAAATCAGTATCAGCAGTTCATCATGGCCTTTTAACGACGTTATAGTGAAATCTTGGGAAAACGATTTCTAAAGTGAGGAGGACAAAAGCTCTCTTTATTTCTATTTTCAGAGGCTTTTGTTCTAGAAATTATTTTTAGTGTTGGTAAATTATGCTAATTGAGACAACTAAGCTGAAAAGTAGTATATTTGGATCCAGCAGAACATATTTTACTAGTGATTTATGATTTTCTGAGCAGATTTAAAATTAGATTTATGGATTTTTTTCAAAGATTTTTCTGATTATTCAGGCAAAAGTCACCCTGGAGATCAAGCTGGCCAGAGAGAAAGGAGAAATCTCCCTCCAACCAGCACTCACTGGTCACATTCACTGAGCAAGGCACTCAAGGCCAGGGTCATGGAGGTCAGAAAACATAGTCTCTGTCCAGAGGGATTCTGAAGTCTGGTTACTGACTCCAAGAAAGAGAAAGACAGACTGACAGCCAAAAACCAACCTGGCACCACCAGTTGGGCCTTGAAGTTGCTAGACCCTGGCCTGACACTCAGAACTAGGTGGTACTGTCCTCCTGTTGCACACGAACATTTCCTACAAAATACCCATATCCATCAATGACACTTTGTGGTGACTTTGACGGATCAAGACACAATGAAGACCATTTCCAAATGATGTCTGAACACTGACAAAAACAAGAACATTGTGCAAACACTGTCCCAAAAATCACTAAACTTTCCTTTTCCTGGCTGGTAAGAGCACTGCTTCTTTATCAGTTACAGATCAAGCCTGGCTTCCTGCCTCATGTTACGCAGGTAAGATTTATTAATGATAATAACATTAAGTCCGTTCTAACACCCTCATACTGATTTGCTCCACAGTTCCTCATGGTGCGTGTTTGCCCTCGTTGCAATGAGTCAATAAACCCCACTTTGTTTAACTAAAGATGTGTTTCTGATGGTCTTTGACTGGGGGCCATTGAAAACTCCCAAACAATGTACAACTAAAATTTAGAGAGCTATAGAGAAATAACCAAACAGACTGTATTGAATATCTGACCTTGAACTACATACATTTATTTCCACACCTTGACTCTTAAAGCCAGACCAATAATTTCATAGTGGAGTAAGCATTCAGGGTACAACAAATCATGAATCAAATTCTGTCTGGCCAATGGGTTTATACCTCCAAGAAGGAAAATGATAAATGACAGAGAGTCAGGAAATAGAGTGAATAAGGCTTTGGAGGAAACAGTAGAACTGTAATCTTTTAAGCAATGATTTTCAAGACGACTAATAAAAGTCCTGGTGAGCAAGGTGGCCATGAGAAGCAGAGCCAAGTGGCTGTTCAGGTCAGGGTGAGCCTGAGGATTAGTGCAGAAGCCCAGGCAAAGAAATAACTGCACAGGTTGTACGCATTTGTAAAGCCCTGGGCTTCATCCTGCTTTACTGCATGTGTGCATGTGCCTTTACATAAACAGCCTATGTCTTCTCTATTGGGGGATGTGTCATTCACTTGCTTAAATTTTACCTGATTTAGTTTAATGGTGCATGGACTCTTTCAGTCTACATATCTTTAAAAGCACCACCATCCAACTCCAAGAGTTAGGTCTTAATTTTTCTCCAGAAAATTCCAAAATTATCTATGTGAAATATTCTTATGAGAAGTATTTTTGAGGAAGTGGAAATCAGTAGGCAATTTGACTTACGGAATAGTTGAAGAAAGTGAAAACATGCCGTGTATCTTCTTTATGGGTGGCACATTCAATCTGAGAACATCAGAGTATCGCAGCAAAGGCTTTCCATTGTTACAGGCAGAGAAACTCATAATCCAAGAAGGGGCCATTTGAACAGATACAGTGAGAATTATGCCGCGCTAACTTGTAGCCCCAAATGGTAGTCCCTTGTTTTGTATTTTTATTTTTCCTAAAGACTAAGTAAAACGTCAAATAAAAACATGTATTAAGAGGTGATCTACTTTGTAGGTTAAGAGTACAGATTAAATGCAGAAAACTTGGGTTTGAAACCTGGCTCTGCTGCTTCTCTCTAAGCGGTCTTGGGTAAATTACTTGACCTCTCAAGGCCTACTTCCCCATCAGTAGAATGGAAGTAATAACAGTATCTGTAGAATAAAGTTCTCATTGGATTAAATGCCCCGATGCCTGTGAGATGGTCAGCTCTGTGCTCGGCACCTAGTACGTGCTATGACTCCTACTGCAGTGGTGTTTTGTTAGTGACCACTATTTGACCAAGTGCAGAAATCCTCATGCTAAAATCAAGGAATTTGAAGCCTCAAACTGTATTAGTTTTGTGGAGAAAAATACACTTAAAATACACTTAAAGATTTTAACATTAGGTTTTGAACTCTGATGGAAGACTTTAATTAAGTCCAACACTATTCAGCCAACATTTATGATATACTTGCTCAGTTTTGTGCATAGTATCAGAGCAGGTGAAGAGGTAAAGAGGAGAAAGCCACTTAAGATAATGATTTAGACACAGACATGTTCAAAATCAACAACTAAATATGACTGACTGTGATAAGTGTTAATGTCCGATAATATTACCCCAGTAAAAGGATAGTTCATTTATGGATAAAGCAATCTGGAAAGTCCCAGGGAGGTGGTGATTTTAAAACAAGAATGGGATTTCCTTAGGCAAAGACTGGGATTATAGGTACAGAAGAGCAATCTAGGTAGACAGATTAATATAATCTCATTCTCAATAGAGGATGCTGAGAAGATTAGGTATAGAATGGTGGATATGTTGGATTCAGATCTTGTCTTACTTAGGGCTGCCACGACAAAATCCCATAAACTAGGTGGCTTAAACAACGGGAATTTATTTCTCACAGTGTGTAGGCTGAAAAGTCCAAGATTAAGGTGTCAGCTAATTCAGTTCTCAAGTGGGGACCCTATTCCCGGTTTATAGATGGCCATCTTCTTGCTATGTCCTCATATGGAGGGGGAGGAAGGAAGTGGGGGGAGAACTTTAGTGTCTGTCTCTCTTCTTATAAGGACACTAGCCCCATCATGGGACCCGACCATCACAACCTTGTCTAAATCTTCTTCCCAAAATCTCCACCCTCAAATACCATCCACATTAGGGGTTAGGGCTTCAGCATATGTTTTGCGGGGGGGGGGATGCAAATAGTATGTCACAGATCTTAACCTGTATTCAAAGGGAAAGCGTTACTATTTTCTGAAAAGGCAAATACTATTGTTAGATTGATGTTTTAGAGGGTAAAGCTGCTATGAATAGATGTGACAAATTGGAAGGAGATAAGGACACTAGTTAACTAAATATGGTACCTCTAAACTGCAATGGTTCAGTTTAGAGGTACCATATTTCATGAAGCCCACAGCAATATCAATGATGCTAGACACACCATTTTTATGTGCCTCTAAGGAAAATGCAAAACAAAACCACCATTGAACTATGACACAATGTTTTCTTATGTCAAATTTTAATTTAGAGGATCCCCCTAATTTTACTTATTGGCAGAATGATTTTAGAGGTTTTTAGGCACAAATTTTTATTATATGTCATTCTTCATATATACATAAAAGGAAAATAGGAGCAAAACACATTAGCTAAGGGATTTATACAGTTGTTTCACATTCACAGCCTATTCTTCTAAATCACTTTTGACTCAGTTATTAGGATGTGTGTTATATGGAGTTTATCCACATATGTACAGATACAGTGACAATTTTTTTAAGTATTCACATTTTGTATCCAATTTAGTCACTTTTTCCCCCCAACTTAACATACCATGGACATCTTTCCAAATAATTAACTATATAATCCAATACCATCATTCTAATTCATTCAACAGCTACACTGAACATCCAAGCCAGGTATTAAGGAAACACCGATGAGCAAAAGGAGGTAGAATGTAACTCTCGTGGAGCGTGATCAATTTAAACAATTCCCTAAAGACAGACCTTTTGCTGATTTCTGTATTTTGTTTTCATTTTTTTCTATCACAACCAATAGTGCAATAAATATCCTTGTTATAGTATCTCTCTATAATTCTTTACTAGGTAGAGTACCTAGAAGTGAAATGTTTGAGTCAAGTGATTTATGTATATTGTTTTTGATACATATTGTCATTGTCAGTGTGTTCTTCAGAAACTAGTGCCAATTTCATTCCCATCAATACAAAATGTGCCAGTTTTTTCACAACTCTGCCATCCTGAGTTTTATCGTTCTTTTTTTTTTTTTCTTGGCTAATTAAAGAGGTAAACACTGGCGTTTTATTGGTGTTTTAAATTGCATGTCTTGATTACTGGTGGCCTTGAATATATTTTATGTTCATTAGTCACATATATATTTACATATATATTCATATATGATGTATCAATTATTGATAAAGATATATACCCATACATTTTATGCTTATTAATAAGATAACATACACGCTCGCTCACACAGGTTTTTATCCTTTGCCCATTTTGCTGTTGGTGTACTGGAATCAAATGATTCTTAAGTAATTATTTCCCGGTTTGAGTTTCAGTGTTAGTATTTTAGAAACAAACAGAAATTCAAAAACATAATCTCTACATAACTGGCACTTTATATCAGCGTAGTTTTCTATAATAAAGTTTGATTTCTTAACTCGTGTAAAAATGTCTTTGTGATATTATACTCAGATTATAACACTATTAGTTTTAACTATTTGAATATATTTTAATAAATAAAGACATCTTATGCAAACAGTAAAACAGGATGTGCAGTTTCCATAGAAACAGAGGCTAATATTATTAAAAAGGAAAAAGCCATGCTGGAACTATTCCCTTCAGGGACCCTCATTTGCAGCCAGTTCCTTGAATAAGTCGGATATGTGAATTATACCACCTGAAGCTAGTTAACAGTACTGATGCTTAATAAAGACTTCATTACACAGCTGATCATCATGAGGGAAAGGTTGATGTAAATTACATTGCCTGATAACAAATTTGGATTTTTATTTTAAATTGAAATATAAAAGTAAAACCCATTTTACCTTGATTTCCTAGGGAGAGTTATTAATTTCCATGCTGAAATTGAAATAAGAACAATCATGTGGGTGTATGATTTCTTCTTCAACTTTGAAATTTTTAGTTATAAGGCAAATTTTCTCCATTAAATCAATTTTCCCATTGGCCCAGACTACCTCAATGGAAAAGATTTCTTAAGAACATAGCCTTGAACAAAATAACTATAATACCCCAAAGTGCCAAAACCCTCTAATAAGAGTAGGAAATAATTGTATCAACTCAGACTGTCAGAGTTTATAATTACCATTTGGGAACCAAAAATCACCCAAGCAAAAGAGGATCCCCTTAGGTCTAAATCACCTAGAGAATGATGTGTCATGTATGTTAACCTAGCGCTACAAGTAACATCTGTATCTCAGTTTTTAATCCAAAATTCCCTTTTAAGGCTTTTACCTTTTCCATATATGCTAATATGTCTCATTTGTCTGTGAGATGTTTCCACGTAGAGCTGGCAGTGACTCTTGACATATAAGTTCTGCTTTCATAAGGTAGAAAGAGAATTTATTCTCCTAGTGTTTAACTGGGGATAGGATATCACAAAAAGATGTGAACATGAAAATAATTTTCATGTTTATAATAATCATACCTTCACTTAAAAAATAACTTAAAGCTAGGCATTTTCTCATTTGACCTTCACAACTATGACAATGACATTGGTATTGTCACCTTATGGATCCAGAAACTAGGCCTTGCCCAAGTCGTACAGCTAACAAGTGGAAGAGCTGGAACTCAAACATAGGGCCTCAGTGTCTAAATCATGGGAAGTTTCCACTGAGACACTCCCCACCCCCATGAGTATACAATCCTTATAGGGGGCTGCCATATAGCAGGGCCAGAGGAGAGTAGCCTGCCATTCAGAGCAGCAATAACATCCTTCATGCAGAGTTCTCACTGATGTTATATTCAATACAGCATATCCTGTGTGTTGTTTCTGCTGCTTCGTTGTGCTTGCTGCTACACACTTTGCCGGTGGTAGTAGAGATGGCAGTGAGAGTGCCATTAAGATCATGGCCTACAAGGCCCTGCCTGATTAGACCTCTGACCTCATTTCATTTCACTGTCTTCAGTGTTCACTGTGGTCCATATAATACATTGGTTTCTGTTTGTTTTAATCATGGCTATCTCAGGCACAAAGGGAAATAATATGAAGAAGTTCTGAAAATGTGCCCTCCCTCAAGATTGCAGTGAGGTTAACAAGTTGGGCTCTGATATAAGATTGCCTGGATGTGAATCTTGGCTTTGCCATTTACTAGCTGCATGACCTCATGCTAAATTAAATTGATTCCAGTGCTAACCTGCCCGTGGCTCAGTTTCCTCATCTGTAAAATACTAGCGACTACTTCATGGGTTTGTTGTAAAGACTTTATGAAATCCTCCATGTAAAGTCCTTATCTCACTTACCTGATAATAGAAAGGGCTTTACAAATGGTCACTTATAAATACATTGTTTTTTTTTTTTACCAGTTAAAATACTCAACATAACTAGTCTGTTTTGAAACGTATGAATGTGGGGAGAAATCAGAGTGTTTGGTCTGGGAAAGGCTATAACAGAAAGGTTGGATTGGCTTTGCAGAGAGGAAGCAAGGACAAGCCCAAGAAAAGGGTGAGCCTGAACAGGGTAACATGGAGGAGCACTTCAGGGATGCTCACAGGGTGGTGGAGAGGATGAAGACACTGGGCTGATTCATGCCAAAGGCTCTTGAGGATAGATGATGACAGATAAGCCTAGAGAGGCAAGATAGGACCAGGCCAAAGAAGATTTTGAATTCCAGAATAAGAATTTGAGAATTAATTCTGTAGGCAAGCCATTCAGTAGGGAAGCTATTATAAATTCTTGTGCAGGGAACTTGGCCTAATAGAGAAGCAAGCTTGGTCTTCTTAGGTGTCTTTCAAAGTCAACCAAGGGAGAGTAACAAGGTACTCTTATGGCAGTTCATATTTAATGGCATTCAGCATACCAGGAGTTGTCTATATATTGTCTCATTTCATTTTAACAACAACTATCAGGATAAATACTGTTTCTGCATCCTGTGAAGAAGTATCAGGAAGGTTAAGAAAATGTCCAACATCATAGGATGAATGAAGAGCAGAGCCAAGACTGTCCTTTGTGTCTCCAAAGCCCAAGTTCCTTCTACTATCCCATTCTGGTTAAATTGATTTTTTTTAATTTTTTAAAAAATGCATTTTATTTATTTTGAGAGAAAGAAAGCATGAGCAGGGAAGTCAGGAGAAGCAGAGAGAGAAAATCCCAAGCAGATTTTCTTGGGAAAAAGAAATAGCCCCAGAAATGGGGCTTGATCTCACCAACTGTGAGATCATGACCTGAGCTGAAGCCAAGAGTAGGACATTTAACCAGCTGAGCCACCCAGGCACCCCTTTGTGTGAATAGTAAATGTGAGAAACAACAGAAATTATGAGAAACAGGCAAAATCATAAAAGTGATAACCTCTCCATCAATTAACAAAGATCTAAATACCATGGACAGAAGGCATCATGGAAAGAATCAGAAAGCAACATTTCTCAGGAAAGGGTTATTGAAATTATAGAAGTATTATGAGAGCATGGGATAGAAATGTTGGTTGCAAACAACAAAATCCATCCTTACTAGCTGAAGCAGAACATAACCTTATTAAATGATATTAAGTCTTTCACAGAAATCCCAGGTGGGCTCGAAGGCCACCCAAGGACAGATACCCAACCACATACTTGCAGGAGCAAGCATGCCACAGCCCCCTCAACTGTGCACAGACAATACTTGGGACTGGCTGCCAGATGAACACGCACCTTCACCACCATGCTAATCAGGTGTGTTTCCTTGTGCAGAACGTCTTTTCACACTGATGACTTCCAACTCCAAGCCTAGATGGGTATGGGCTGATTTGTGGAACATAGATCACATGGCTGTTCCAAGCTGTAAGAAAATCTACGTTTGGGGCTTTTGTATGGCTTTTCCTCCCCATATGCTTTTTTTTTTCTTGAGAGAAAGAGAGAGAGAGGGAGAAAGCAAGCAAGCATGATTGAGGAAGGGCAGAGAGAGAGAATGAGAGAGACAGTGCCAAGCAGGCTCCACACCCTGTGCAGAGCCCATTGCAGAGCTCAGACTTATGACCCTGAGATCACGACCTGAAGTGAAATCTAGAGTCAGACACTCAACTGACTGAGCCACCCAGGCGTCCCATCCCCACATTCTTCACTAGGTAAAGTTCCTAAAATATAGGTTCTTGAGGCAGTCACAAATAACAAATGTCCACTCCTATTAGGCAAGGAAGTTTGGGAAAGTTAAGAATCCAGCAGTATGTGTCTGGCACTCTCCAGGGGAGAGGTGTGCTGTGCTGACTGACGTGGGCATTTATTTCTGTTTGACAGGCTCAATATTTTATTATAGAAAGGAAAGCATGACTCACCATACTTAATAAAAATGTCCATAAAGGCCATCCAGCTCCCTTAAGTTTGATTCATGTCCAGCCAGAAATCATTTGTGGCTATTAAATATCCCAGGAAAAGAGATCTACTAAAAAGAGAATGGGTTTGCTAACTAACTACCAAGAAGAATATTCTGGTCTCTTCTACAGTTGCATTTTATTGTGTGCTGATAAGTTGATTCATTCAACAATGTCCAAGCATTGCACTAGGCACTAGAGATCCAATGACAATGAAATCCCATCTTTGCCCTTGAGGAGCTCACAACCTGGTGAAGGAAACAAACATTGTGAATATATAGTTATGGAATGATGTGATAAATGTGTAAAAAATTATAGGAGCATTGGGGAGGGCACTGACTCCCACCCCGCCGGGTGCAGAGAAAGCCATCAGAGATACAGCCTGAGTGAAGGCTTTACAATTAAGACTCAACCAGACGGAGAGGTGGGACAAAGACATGCAGGCTGGGGAAAGGCACAAAGAGAAGGAACATGAATTGATTCTATCACTCTTGGTGGGGGAGAGGCATGAGAGGGCAGAACATGTCACAGCAATGAGGCTGAAGGGACAGGTGGAATCGATCAAACGTGGCTGTGTCTGCCATGTTAAGAAATTTCTAATTTACTCTTGGTGCTTTGTCTTTTTACATTGATCTCTCTGGAGACTATATAGGGATGGATTCAGCTTCTGAAATATCTCCATTCTGAGTCTAAAAAGGTGACTTACAACCTTACACTGTGCATTTAAGTCTTTGCTTACGTGTTGGCAGATCACTTAATTAATCCGTATGACTCAGGATGGGTGCTGTTATCTGCATTTTCTTTATAATTGCTGGCATTCCGGTTTGGTCTCTTTGACAGTATAAGCATGGAAAAGGCAAGAACCCTCCTGGTATGCTGTTCATAATAAAAGATATCAAAACTGGGCATTTGAACAAGGTTTCTTGGAGAAGAACAAAAAGGATCTCCTCTGAGACACCCCGGAGCTGCTATTTGACTTCAGAAAACAGTAGCATAAACAACAATCAAGTGTTTGCATTTGTATATTTATAATGGGAGAGTAACAGGGCAGAAATAAATTAGATATAAACCCATGTATCCTTGAGAGAGAGAGAGAGAGAGAGAAACACACAGAGAAAATACTGAATCTTAAAAAAAAAAGAATTAACTCCCACGTTTGTATATTTTAAACACCATTATAGACACAGTTTCTGTCATGAGACACATCACCTACCAGCTGCACTCAACGGGGGATGAGCTCCCATTACACGACCACTGACATTTTATACGTTCTTCCCTAGTGCACCAAATGCAGAGAAGTTTCTTCTTGCAGGTCTGTATTTCCCTGTTAAAACTTTGTAGTTTGGGAAAGAGCAAGAGACAGAGAAGAAAGGGAAGCTACGCTAGCAGAAACATTAAATAAAGGAAAGACCTATTGTGCAACGATGATAAGAAAAATGATTTCCGTAGTCTATAAGGTCAAGACAGTAGGTCCTCAGACACGAAATACTTCACACTTGAGTGGCCCACACATAGGTGATTTAAACCAAGGGATGAATCTTCCAAATAAAAGAATGCTTTCAGTGCTGAGTCCATGGTAATTGGGAGCTGATAGGGAGATGGGCAAAGAGAATTAAGAGGCAAGAAGGAAAGTAGGGGAATGCTACCTGCAGTCACAGAGGGCCAGCTCACAGAATTTCTGATTCTGATGCCCCATCATCCGCTCACCCGGGAGGGCACCAGGTTCTCAGGGAATGCAATCACATAACTATTCACAAAGGTTACCTTTGGGGAAAGGAATACGGTTGATAGGGGCTTGAATAAAGGGGGCGCTTTTTAGTTTCTCTGCTCAATCAACACACATTAAGAGGTTGTTTCTGTCCCAGGCACTGGATTAAATCTATATTATGAAAGTTATTCAAGTTTGTGTAGCATTTGCATAGTTATTAAAACAAAAACACTTTCCATAATAAAGTGGGGAAGCTATTATTAAAAGATGATCAAGTTTCTAAATTAAACTAAATTTGAAGTTCCATATAACGGGGTTAAGATTGATTTTCGATCTCATGGGGTACCTGGGTGGCTCAGTCAGTTTTGAACATTCAGCTCTTGATTTCAGCTCAGGTAATGGTCCCAGGGTCATGGGGTCAAGCCCTGTGTTGGGGTCCATGCTGAGCATGGAGCCTGCCTGAGTCTCTCTCTCTCTCTCTCTCTCTCTCTCTCTTTCTCTCTCTCCCTCTGCCCCTCTCCCTTGCTCGCACTCTTTCTCTCTCTCTCTCTCTCTCTCAAAAAAAAAAGATGGATTTTAGATCTCTTAAGCAGATTTATTTTTTATTCCTGAAAAATACAACATCAAAATTGTTAGCACTTAGTTTATCGTTGCCATATTAGAATTAAACTTTTCTCTCTCTTTCCCTCCCCTCTGAAAGCATGGCTTTTAAAAGTTGGGGGCCTGTTGATGTACAGCAATGGCCCTTTGCTACATCTACAAAAGAGGCCAATAACAGCGGAGGGCTGTTGTCTGGATTATATAAGTCATAAAAATCATATGACACATCTGGAACACACTGGGGAGTCGGTAAATGGTGTGCGCTACCAATTTACATGGATCAAGTGTCTTCTATGGAGGAGATCCCCTCATTTCAGCTGCACAGGTGGGTAACATTTCATTCAGCTATTTTGAAAGAATACTTTAAAGTTTTAGAAGGAAGGTACTACTGATGGGGGATTCAGAAAGAGAAATGTAGAAAGAATTTTATATTGGAAAACATCTAAATAATTCAGTTGCTCAGGAAGCCAGAACTCTATTTTTTTTTTCTCTTTGTATTACTGGGTCTCCATCAAGCCTTACCTTTCAGCTTAGAACAACCTTCCAAGAGGAAGAGACATGAAATTTACCTCTGCTATCTATAACAGATTAGAGTTAAATGTTACTATATTCACAAGGTTTGTTTCAGCACTGGCATCAATTCTGTTCTGTACCATGGCACTGCATTTTTAAAAATACTTTGGTCCTAGATGATCAGAGAGGTTCCTTTGTTTTTATTTCAAGATGAAGCAACCCGAAAAGAAAACCTGCATTGGGCATCAGATGCTCAAAGTAAATTTGAATCATTACTATTATTATACTTTTCAGAAAGGTTATAAGAAGAAAGTCTTATAAATTGTTCTTGATGTGATCAAACTCAGCTTTAAAGTAACACGAAGCAGCCAGAATTCTTTTATATTTGTGCGAGGGTAAGAAATTGGTAGGAGATTGAAATTTGCTTTCAAAATCTGAGTCATTAGAGAACATGTTTGTAAAAAGAAGAAATTCTAATGCAATGCAATGATGCACTTTACTAAAATGACTGGATCAGGGCACCTGGGTGGCTCAGTCAGTTGAGCGTAGGATTCTTGATTTCAACTCAGGTCATGATCTCACATTTCATGGGATTGAGCCCCAGGTCACATTCTGCACTGAATAGCACGGGAGCCTGCTTGGGATTCTCTCCCTCCCTCTCTCTGCACCCCCCCGCCCCCACTCACATGTGCTCTCTCTCTCTCTCTCTCAAAATAAATTTTAAAAACTTTAAAAAATAAATAAAATGGCTTGATCAAGTTTAATTTTTTTTATGTTAAATCAGACCACATGCTGAGCACTGTGCTAAGGTTACTACAATGCAAAGGAAGCACACCATGGATTCCCTGTCCTCCAAAAGATTGCAGTCTACTCAGGAAAACAAGTCATGTTAATATGAAATAAAGAATTATACAACTTAAGATTAAGTGCCAAAATGTGTGAGACATGTGGTTAACCTTCCAGAGAGCCATGAAAGGGACAAGATCAGAGTCATAGTTACTGTAAGCTACAGATGTTTACATCAAATGATTGTATTTTTATATTAAGATAGGACTAACTACTTTAAAATAAAATCATTAAAACCACCTATGGATGACTTATTAACAGTTTTTCTGGCAAACAATTTGAGAATCATTTTCTCAACTTTTTAAAAAAATTTATTTAGAAAGAGAGAGAGCAATGTACATGAGTGGGGGAGGAGTAGAGAGAGAGACGGAAAATCCCAAGCAGGCTCTGCGCTGTCAGCCTTGGTGTCCAAGGCCAATCCCCTGAACTGTGAGATCGTGACCTGAGCCAAGACCTGAGCCAAAACCAAGAGTCATTTAACCAACTCAACCACGCAGGCACCCCCATTTTCTGAACTTCTGTGAGTATATAGAATTACTCCATTTCTTTAAGACACATAAGCTCCACCTCCCTGAGATGGTATGGCTTGAACATCCTTCATTTGTTTAAATATTTATGTCAGAGACACATGATGTTTAATTTCTTTATATGTGGTCTGAGATGTTTATATTTATTATAAAGCAATATTGTTAATAGTTTATTAGGTTATTAACAAGACGGCAAAATACATACTTGGACAGCCTGTATTGGATGAAGACCTATTTTCAGGTCCTGTTTCTCAACTGAAGCAGAGACTATGCCTTCTTGTACTAACCTGTAATTATTGTGTTGTAGAAAGACCATAGGCTTTTAAATTTTGACAAAAAACTCGTGTTTCAATCTTTCTAACCTATGTGACTGTCAGCAAATTACTTAACTTCTCTGATCTTCCATTGACCTAAAAAATGAGATTAGTTACTCCAACCATTCTAGGCTTCTCTCTGAGTGTTAGCCAGAAGACACAAAACACGTAATAGAAAGTTGGAAACAAACAATAAGGAAGAACAAACATAATGGTCACTTGCTAGGATGTAATTTTTATATCATTAGTATGCCCATTACTACAATCTTCATCAGCCAAGCTGTGCATGGATTTTGTCTTAAACAATTATGATATCATGTCAAGGATCCTCAAATCCAAACTCTCTGGGACCTATAAGACTGTTATTGTCTGTTCTTTTTATTCCCAATATTTTGATAGTAAAACAACCCAAGCTGATGGATATTATTTATAAGTTTTATTTATGCCATTTAGCAGGAACATTCATCTGCTTTACTGCATAAATAGTAAAGTGTTTGATAATGGGGCACTGCTCTAGAACCAGTGGATGGTGGAATAGAACACAGAAAATAGGCACCATAGTGTTTTTCTTTTTTTCTTTTTTTGTTTGTTTGTTTGTTTTTTATTTTTGAGAGACAGAGAGAGACAGCGTGAGCAGGGGAGGGTCAGAGAGAGGGAGATACAGAATCCGAAGCAGGCTCCAGGCTCTGAGCTAGCTGTCAGCACAGAGCCCTATGCAGGGCTTGAACCCACGAACTGAGAGATCATGACCTGAGCCAAAGTCAGATACTTAACCGACTGAGCCACCCAGGTGCCCCACCATAGTGTTTTTCTAAAAAAATTCCAGTATCTGAAACACATCTGCTCCGAGAATTTTTGATAAAGGATTGCAGCATTCTGTTACTTTCTATTAACTTTTTTTCTTATTTATTACAGTTTAGCTGGTTTTCCTTCATTATATTTTTGTGTTTATCTTTAGTACAATTTTATGGTTAATAGATACTCTGTGCTCAGTACCAACTATGGACCAGGACCCCTTCAACATACCTAAATAACATGTATCTCTTTACCCAGAGCAAGGGTGGAGTTTCATCCATAGGACTATGATTTAAGAAGGATAGTGGAAAGACCTCTGTAATGTGAATATCACAACATGGGGTCTTAGCAAATCCTCTCTCATTTGTTAACCTGCTGGGTGATCTTGGTCAAGTTACCTGACTGGTTGAAACTTCAACCTTCAGTTCTGCAAAATATACATAATACCTGGCCTATGTATTTGACACTACCTCCTACAGGCTGGAAAATTAAACAAATTAAAATATATGGAAGTATTTTATAAAACATTAGGTGGTTATCAAAGTTGAAGGAATAAGAATAGTACAAGCATGTTTTAAGCAGTTCCTTTTGTTTCTCATACAGATTCCCTGAAAAATCATGTATAATTATTATCATTGCTATAACAAGTATTATAAGTTTAATCATTATATGTTTTGAAAACACATATTACCTGTGTATTCAGTCATTTGAAATTCTTTCACACATTAAAGGGTATTGAATAACTACAGAGGGCCTAATACTTCAGCAAGCAACGAATGTACAAAGACAAATCAAGACAGATTTTGGCTCAAAGAGTTCATGGTTTCTGAAAGGAAACACCTTGCCTTCTGGAATGGTGAAGTAGGAAATTTGTGAATCCATTCTCTTTCCACAACAACAAAAAATACTGGTATGATGACAGACATAGATATCAATTTTCAATATAATATAAAAAATCAAATTTTCAATATAATTGAAAGTCCAGAAAAGTACCTACACATGTATGGTGAATTGGTTTCAACACGGATATGAACACAATTCAATGTGCAAAGTAGAGTCTTTTCAAGAAATTGCACTTGGATAACAAGATAGACATGTCCAAAAGAATGAATTTAGATTCTTATCACACACCATCACAGATATTAACTCAATATGGAGCAAAGACCTAGACACGAGTGAAAACTATCAGATTCCTAGGTGGAAACATAGGAGTGAGTCTCTGTGACCTTGGGTTAGGTCATGGTTTCTTAGGTATAACACAAAAATCAGTGGCAAAAGAAAAAAATAGACAAATTGAACTTCGTCACAATTTAAACTTTTGTGCATGAAAGCACACCATCAACAGAGTGAAAAGACAACCCATGGAACAGGAAAAAATATTTGCAAATCATATCTCTGATGAGGGACTTCTACCTAAAATATATAAGAAATCTTAAAACTCAGTAAGAACACAAGAACCCATTTTTTAAAAAGGAATAAAGGATTTGAACAGACTTTTATTCTAACGTTTATTTATTTTTGAGAGAGAGCGATAATGAGTGGGGGAGGAGCAGAGAGAGAACTAGAATCAGAATTCAGACACAGAATGTGAAGCAGGTTCCAGGCTCTGAGTTGTCAGCACAGAGCCTGACGTGGGGCTCAAACTCGCAAACCATCGGATCATGACTTGAGCTGAAGTCAGACACTCAACCAATTGAGCCACCCAGGCACCCCATGAATAGATATTTATTCTAAAAAGATACACAAATGGCCAATGAATACATGAAAAAATGCTCAGTATCATTAGTCATTTGGGAAATGCATATAAAAACCCTAATGAGATACCACTTCACACTCAATAGTGTGAAATAAAATAAAAAATTTAATAAGTATTGGCGAGGATGTGGAGAAACGGGAACCTTCAAACATTGCTGGTAAGAATCCCAAGTAGTGCAGCCACTTTCGAAAACAGTGCTTAATCCTCAAAACACTTAACATGTAGTTACCATATGACTCAGCAATTTCACTTCTAGGTATATATCTAAGACAAATGAAACCATATGTCCACACAAAAACTTGGACGCGAATGTTCACAGCTGTATTATTCATAATAACCAAAAAAGGGAAAGTACCTAGATGACCATTAACTGATGAATGGAAAAACAAAATGCAGTATAATCCTTTCAATGGGTAATTATTTGGCAATTTAAAAACTGAAGTAGGGGTGAGGACAAGATGGCGGAAGAGCAGGGAGCTCTGTAATCCGAGCACGCCCGTATGGATTGAACTGAGAAGGACTGAAGGGATAAAACTTGGATTTGCAAGTGGGGGAAAGAAGAAACAGACGCCAGAAAGAAGACAACCTC
>CM053577.1:32621708-32652736 GCA_028646485.1 Cryptoprocta ferox | reverse complement strand
AATGGGGAGGGGAAGGAGGAAAAAGAGTTAGGGAGAGGGAGGGAGAAAAAACACGAGAGACTCTTGAATCCTGAAAACAAACTGAGGGGGGAAGGGGAAGGGGAAAAGGTAAAGCGGGGTGATGGTCTTGGGTGGAGGTCACTTGTGGGGAAGAGCACTGGGTGTTATATGGAAACTAACCTGACAATAAACTATAAAGAAAAAAAAAAAACAACAACAAAAAAAAAATAAAAAAAAAATAAAAACTGAAGTATTGATACATGCTACAGCATGGATGAACCTAAAACCATGCTAAGTGAAGAAAGCCAGTCAAAAAACAGACACTGTATGGTTATATTTATGTGAAATGTCCAGCATAGGCAAATCCATACAGACAGGAAGTAAATTACTGGTTGCCAGAGGCTGGGGTCATGCATTGGATATTGAGAGTGATCACCAATGGGTTTGAGGTTTCTTTTGGAAGTAGTAAAAATATTCTACACTTAGATGTGGTGAGGTAAGTAGACAGAGTTGGGGATCCCTGGGAAAAGAAAGACAAAACATAGCTTTCTTTTTTGACATAAGAAAAGTCAAGCTAGGCCACCGGCCATCTTGTGATCTATGTCTAACTGGCATTACTTGCCCAAAGTACATTGCTTGCAGAACTTCCTGGGATCTGTTGAAATAGCAGAAGAATAGGCCTCCGTAGTTAATTATTTTAAGGGAATGAAAAAATGTAAGAATAAGTGGCCATGATCAGGTCAGGAAATAACCTAATCATATCAGGGATAATAAATCAGTGGTAAAACTCCCAGTGCTGATTGAAAAATAAAGATTGGCCTGATAGCACATTCTTGAGTTATCTTTGTAGGATCTAAACTCCTCTGAGCACATAGATACCAGACCAATTAGAGCCAGAGGACTGATGATACAGACTCTTGCTGGCCTTCAAGTCATCAATCAACTAAGACCTGGACTCTTTCACCCTAAATTGACTTTTGCCCCAATTCTGTGCTCCCCATTGTGCATGCCCCTTCATGAATATGCATCCACCTTTAGCTTAAAACCTCCACAATCTGGTTGTTCAAGGGGACACTGCTTTGGAAAATATCTCAACTGTTCTCCTTGTTGCAAGTAAAACCCTTCCTTTTCCTACTCTTTGACTTGGTCATGTCTTGGCTCAACACCCACCAAGAGGCAAACCCAGTTTCTGGTAACAATGATGGTTGCATAAATCTGTGGAGCTACTAAAAAGTTGAACTGTATACTTTAAGTGGGTGAATTTTATGATATGTGAAATGTATTTCAGTGAAGCTGTTTTATATATGTGTGTGTGTGTGTGTGTGTGTGTGTATGCAATAAATAAAGGAAACAAAGTTGTAAACATAATTATTACAAAACAGTATAATAATGCATATGGTAGGCATTGCGTTGTTTACCAAATATTTTTTATTCTTTGTCTTCCGAGTGCATGGTAGAATAGAACATCCTGAATCCTTTGTATTTGGATGTGGTTGTGTGATTAGTTCTGGCTAATCAGTTGTGAACAGAATTGCAAAATGCCGGGAGTATTTAATTGTCAGTAGAAGACTCTCAGGGGCTCTCTTTCCCTTTGTCATGTGATAACTAGTAAGGTTCAAGATGGTAGTTGCTCATCAGGCCCATATGGCCAAGTGAGAATGTGTGCAGTCTCTAGCTAATCCATGTTAACATGTAGCTTGAGAAAGAAACCTCTCGTTTAAAATCACTAAGGTTTTGATGTTGCTTGTTCCCACAGATTAACTCTGCTTTTCCTTGTAGAAAAGTTGGTACTTAGAAGCAAGATCTTGCCACAATAAGGAACATGTATGTTGGATTGGCTTAGCGGTGGGGGGAGGTGTCAAGAAGTATGGAAACTGTTACCAGATATGCAGTAGTGAAACTTCAAGCAAAATCGTTGCCTATGACAACTTGGAAGGTCTATTATGTACCTAATGCACTTGTATCCCTAGGGGGAAAGGCTGTAAAACAGATAATGTGTTGGTTGTTCTTGGCTACATTTGACAAAGTGTTACAAGAAAGAGAAGTGCTCAAAATAGAAGTGGTCCATTTAGACGCAGCAATGAAAAAAGATAAATTCAACAAAGCCAGGCATTTGTAGGACTGGAATAGATAACTACTTCTCAACCTCAAGCTGTAAGAAAATAAAATTTGGAAATACTTTGAACTACAAAGATCAGTCAAGAGCCAACTTTGTGTCAAGAATGAAATCAAAGTTAAAAATCTATGAATTGACCAAAGAAGCACTTGTTAAATGCTTTCAATTGTTCTAAATGGCTTAAGAAAAAGTCTCACATAGTGTGAGAGGTTCAAGTTACCTGTAGTTAAGGAGAGAGGTAGAGAAAGAATGAGTGAGGAGAAAGAGAGGTTTGAAAGCAAGAAAACAGGGAGGGAGGAAGCAAATCTACTATGTACACGTATAGAAAAGAATCATGTGTTTCCATGAAAATGATTGGAATAAAATTTTTTAAAATTATCATGTTTCTGAGAGAACATTTCTGTCAAAGAAATCACTAGTCTGTGGCCATTTGAAACTGAAAACAACCTTCAGACCATAACTTTTACAGCAAAGTAAACTAAGAAAGCTACGGTAGCCCCCAAGCAAGTTCATCATTTCTGATGAACACTTCAGATGTGGCCGAAGAGGATTTTCCAAAAAACAGTGATAGGGAAAAATCTTTTATAAGATGGCTGACAGGACTGATAGGGAAAATTCCTGTCCCTGACAGAAGACTCCCCTTCTGGGTTCTTCCCACCCTTCTTATCATGCGCATTAAGGAGGAATGTGAAAGTAATGGACTATAAATTGTTCCCCCTGCTTATGCTGGGAGCTCAGACCTCTGGAGAATGATCTCCTCTGAGCCCACAGGTGTAAAATAAACCTCCTGCCTTCCAAAATCTCCAAGTGCTGCTTGGTTCTTCCACAGGGTGATCCAGACCAAAGTCCGTAACAGAAGATTTTCCAAGACTGTGGAGAAACATGGAAAAGGAAGCCCACACCCTAGTACTGAATCTGTGGAGAGGTTTATCATGATTATAATGGAGTGGAGACCATCAGGAGTCTCCCACTCCTCCCCTGTCCCCAGGGAAGAGTGTGCTGATATTATTCCGCTCTAATTCTGATGTTGGCTGGGTGGAGGGCAGATGATTTGTCTTCTTAGTTCATAGGACACCAGAACATAAGGAGGCACATCTGGGCCCAATGTAGACTACTACAAATTACCCAGAGATGTTTAGATTACAAACAGATATTACTACTAACTACAGAAAAGCTCCCACACTCCTCTCAACCTAAAAAACACGGTGTTCTTACTTTCAACTTTATATTGATAGGGCATGTAATCAGAATTCTCTAGTTTGTTGCTGTTCTTTTTTAAGGCAATAAATAGACCAAAAGCAAGAGAGTACTTTCATCCAATTACTTTTTCATCCCCAACAAGTTGGTGAGGCAAGATTGATGAGACAACTGTTAGAATAAGAAGAAGAAGAAAACTTTTTTCCCTGCTGTTAGAATAAGCTAGTACTCAGCTGGAAGCAGTTTCCTAACTGCCAAAAGAGTAATTGAAACTTCTCTGGAAGATTCTGAAGAGATTTAGCATGTCTGGATGGTACCATAGACATGACAGCAAAAGGGAAAATATACAAGTGAAAATACATGCATATACAACACACCTTTAGGTGAGTTCCATTTCCCAAAGCTTAGTTTACAGCTGCTAGTGTTCACCCTTGGTTTAAAACAACCCAGAGCAAATTCTCCTAGTATTAATAAGTTAGATTTTAAAGAAATTGAAACTAAATAGCAAAGTTGCTATTATTTTGGAACTTTAAGCAGGTTTTTTCCCCCTACAAACTGGATCTCTAGTAATACTAAGATATTTAAGTTGGAAAAAATGGAGTAAGTGATAGGTGAGCACTGAGAATTGTAAAAAACAAACAAAAACCCAAAAAACTCCTGGGGTACCCGAGTGGCTTAGTTGGTTGAATGTCGGACCCTTACTCTTGATTTTGGCTGACGTGATCGTGTGGATGTGAGATTGAGCCCCAAGTCGGGCTCTGCACTGACAGTGGGGAGCCTGATTGGGATTCTCTCTCTCTCCCTTTCTGCCTCTCCCCTGTGTGTGCTCTCTCTCTCTCTCTCTCAAAATAAATAAATAAACATTTAAAAATTAAAAAACAACAAACTTCTTGTTTGGGGTCTTCAGTATTTTGGACTTTTCACAGATAATCTAGATCAACCAAAAAGAGAAATGGTCAGTCAACAGTAGAATCAATTAAAAATATCTATTTTTTTTGCCACTTTAAGATTATAACCACATAAAAACACATGAACTCTAATATTTTGTCTGCACGACACCTCATATCTGACTATTTAAAAGTGGCTGGGTAATTAGATGCATATTTCACTTTTAATCCAAAGATTTGGTATTTTTCCATTCCTGAGATTTATTTTGCTCATTAGTGTGTTATGATTACTGCCACCCACCTGGGAAATTAAACGTTTCAGGAAGTTCACCACGCAATGGCACTGCTATTACCTACCTGGGATTATTCCTCACTCTTATTCCACCCCTGTAGTATTCATTTTATGGTCTTGGCCTGGCAAGATCTGATTTTGGGACTCAGTCTTACCACCAAAAGAAATACCTCTTGGTCTTAGTCACAGAGTCATAAATGTCATCACATAAAAACATCATCTGTAGTGACGCTCATCGAAAATGTGTCTGGACCTATAAAATTCCTGTGGAATTGATTTTGGTTTCCAGGAGGAAATGACTCAGAATGCAAATAAGTTAATGTCCTTCCCGCGAATTCAAAATAATTTTGAGAATTTCACCACCATACACTCAGTGATAAGGTAGAAAAATAAAAACATTTTTTTCTAGTCCTTAAACCAGTGAGATACTAACTATTCATTCATGGAAAGCCAGACATTCTCTTTTGAATAACAGCACATCAATTTTGAACTGGAGACAGCTATTGGAGCCCTGGATGATTCATTATTCTTAGACCTGTTGCATCACTGGCCCACTGGACCTCAGATTAAATTTCAGAACACAAGCAGCAGTACTAACTTCTAAAGAGAAAATAAAATGTCAGAATGCCATTTCATATCAGTGACAGTGGCGTCTACAGAAAATTAAGCTTCATTCCACATGAGCAGCACAATGACCATTGACTGACCTCTGGGTTAGTTCAACTTGCCCAATAATAACCTAAGTGATCCACTCTAAAATCAAATAGAATAACTGCAGAACATGCTGAGACACATAATACAATCGGAATGCCTTGTAACTGTCCATATAAGAGCTATTGTTCTTCAAAGCTCACTGCACTTCTAAAAATCTATTGTGAATTTGGACACAATTTGGTCCTTTAAAGTCTAAAATAGAAAATACCAATTTGGCTAGATTAATTAGAATATTTGATCAGAATTATCAAGGACTATCAGAAATTTAGCATTACAAATCACTAATTTACATAGGTTTGAAGACCTCATGTTAATTTCCAAATTTGATTTAAAAATAAATTCCAAATTCAATCACAGATCAAACAGTTATGGGTAAAATTTTTATTTAATTAAAAACATTTTTTAATGTTTAATTTTGAGAGAGAGAGAGAGAGAGAGAACAAGTGGGAGAAGGACAGAGAGGGAGGGAGACACAGAATCCAAAGCAGGCTACAGTCTCTGAGCTGTCAGCACAGAGGCCCGGGGCCGGGCTCTAACTCATGAACCGTGAGATCATGACCTGAGCCAAAGTAGGATGCTTAACTGACTGAGCCACCCACATGCCCCCACATTTTTCATTTAATTTTAAAAGAGAGATGAATCTTTATCTGATTTCTGAACTCTCTAACCTTAAAGCATTGGAAGTTATCACAAAGGAAAATATTAGTAGATATGTTTTTATAGAAATATTAAAATACTTGTATTTAAAATGTATCACAGGGGCACTTGGGTGACTCAGTCTGTTAAGCCTCCGACTTTCGATATAGGCTCAGGTGGTGATCTCGGGGTCATGGGATCGAGCCCCACATAGGGCTCTGCACTGACAGTGTGGACTCTGCTTAGGATTCCCTCTCTCCCCCTCTCTGCCCCTCCCTGCCAATATCTCCAAATAAATGAATAAATTAAAAAAAACACTTTATAAAATGTATCATAAACAATATTAAGAAACAAACAAAAACAAATATTGCAGAGTTGCATTTTTTAAACTGACAAATGACTTTCAAAATCTCATTGTACAAAGGATATCAACAATTCTAAGGTGAGAAAATATACGTAGCAAATACATTTAAGAAAAAAGTGTCAAATTAAACTGACAAGATATTATTTTTCACTTAACAAACTTTTAAAAAATATATTAATCTCCACATTAGTATTAATAACATTATAAATTAGAAAAATGCTTTGATATTCTTTACTAAGTGCCTTAAAAATGCCTGTTTTGAACTGGAGAAGTTTTACATAGAAAAATAATAAATATTGTTATCTATATAAATGACATATTCAAAACAACCTAAATGTTCAATAATAGAGGAATATTTCCTTCGATTAGGAAACACAAAATATACTACATGATACACAATTTTGTAAGCATTAAAAATATACTTACAAAGCATTTTAATTATAAGGGGAAAATACTTATGACATATTATCCACTAAAAACATATAGATTTTTATTTAAAGTATAATCTTTTTAAAAAGTTTTTTTTAATGTTTATTTATTTTTGAGAGAGAGCGCAAACAAGGGAGTGAAGGCAGAGAGAGAGGGAGACACGGGATCCGAAAAAGGCTCCAGGCTCTCCGCTATCAGCACAGAGCCTGATGCGGGGACCGAACTCACGAACCGCGAAATCATGACCTGAGCAGAAGTCAGAGGCCTATCTAACTGAGCCACCCAGGTGCCCCTAAAGTATAACCTTAAATACATACAAATATATGCATAGAAAAATACTGAAAATATGCCTAAACACAAGACGTGGTTAATACTCAGCAATGCTTTATGAGAGACTTTTCTTCCTGTGTTTGTACCTTCTTATATTTTTAATATTCTTTTTTAAAAATGTTAATTAATGTATTTTGAGAGAGAGAGAGAGAGAGAGCAGAGTAGGGGCAGATAGAGAGAGAATCCCAAGAAGGCTCCACACTGTCAGGACAGAGCCCAATGTGGGGCTCAAACTCACAAACTGTGCGATCATCACCTGCGCTGAGGGCAAAGATTTGGATGCTTAACCGACTGAGCCACTCAGGTGCTCCATGTACCTTCTTATATTTTTTATTTCCTCACAATAGTCATGTATTACTTTAGCATTAAGCAAAAAAATTTTTAAGTTTAATTTGTTTATCTTAAATGCTCACTTTAATTTCCAAAAGCACTATTATATCTGTGACGTTTGCAAAAGTGATGGCAGAAAATAAGTACGTGTCTTGAAAAATGACAGTAGTGTTTAAGAACAGTTTGAGCAGCATATGTTTATTATACATGATGAATAATCATTACTGAGCATGACCTTAAAGTCTGGAAATACAGAGATATTATCTCCTCATGTATTGTAATGTCACTAACCTATTTATTATGCCTTCACCCGTGTTTCTAGAGTCGGTATCTACTGTGTAGTGAGTGATCATTGAAAGGCGTGTGGGCAAAAAAAAAAATGCAAAAAATTGATCCCGCCTTCTGTGGTAACTCTATGAATGCTTGCAATTTCAGATTCCACTAAGGCTTCATGGGGAAGAGGTAGAATGTTCAGAATGCCCATGCAGTTTTCTCTCTGGCAACCATGACCGGATGGAGCAATTAAAGGCCATATTGACACACTACGTAGGTCAGTGAAGTATGTGCCTTCCGTGATCCTGCTTTAAGCACGGCAAGTTCAATCTCATAATAAACTGTCTCAGAACTGATTAACAAGGCCAGACCTGCATACATTTTAATTAATCTTACTTGGACCAAGGCCAGAAGATATTACCGAGAAAATATTTTCACAAGAAAATATAAAGCACACTGCTTTAAGTTAGCAAGACCTCGGGGAAAGAAATTAATGAAAGGCAAATACTTTCTTATTCTCCAATTTGGGATTTCCTAGGTTTCTAAGTGTAGGGCCCACATGGCCTGGCCTACCACCTGTGGATCGGCACCCAGCTGATGGAGGGTCGCTACCCGCTCGGGCAACCCTGACCGGTTATGCTCATATTGACAGCTTGGCCTCTCATGCCCGTTCAGACACTAGGGGATTCAGAGATGAATAAAATAATTTGTTAATGGAAGGCTGATTCCAACAATGCCTGGTAAGGGAAGCAGCCCGTTCTAGAACTGAAAGCACTGAGGGGATTGATTTTGATTGAGCTGACAGGGCTCTGAGGAGAATGTGAAATTTAAATCCAGCTCTGACAGATTATAGCCCATAATGAGCAAGGCTTAACTGTAATGCCTTATTTGACTGTTGTCTCTGATTAGGTAGCATTCCTACTTTTGTTCTACTCTGCACACTCAACCATCTTTAAGGTGAAAGCTCTTAGTCAATCTGAATGAAAGGAGGCTTAACTAATGGTTTAAAGGACACTCTTCTCTTACTTTTTTAACATACTTGAATTAAAGGAAATCTTCCCAGCTAATCACACACCGAGGTTATCTTAGACTCATTATATCTATAATTCGACTAAAGGCAAGGAGAATTGGTCAACACTTTAAACAAGACTTGTCTGCTTGGAAATTTACTTTTATTTGTGTTTTCCAAGAAATTATAATAGCCAGGAAGTCCTCAGCTGACTGTGAAAATAAAGGAAACCTCATTAAAAATGGAGTTGGAAAGCCCTGAAAGGGAAGCTCTCTCACACTATCAGTCAGACCCCAAATAGGAGGAAGCTTACTTACTTCATATACCTCAGCAGGAAGAAGCTTTTATATTTCCAGCAATAGCCCAGCCAATGAGAAACTGCCCCATCAGCCAATGAGAAGCCGTTACCACCCTGAACTCTTGGAAAACAGTCTCTCCCAACCTCCTCCTTTCCTTGGTAAAAGTAAGCTCTTCTCTTTTTTTCCCAGACTTGACTATGGTTCACCACGGTTTGCATGTCCCAAATTGCAATTCTCTGCTATTTCCGAGAAGACTCATTTTGTTGGTAAAATAGCTGGCTCTTTTGGTTTTTTAAGGTCAGCATGACATACTGCAATGTGGGCCTTAGTTTTAAAGCCTCTTTTACTCAAAGTTCTGAGTGGGATGAAGTTTATTTCTTTACAACCACAAAAACCATACACTCTGGATTGTGAGACTAAGACACTAAGAGACAGATGCATGAACAATCTTTCCCTGGAACCAGAGAATGCTGAAAGTATTGTCTATATACGAACTGCCAAAAGAAGGAAGGAAGGAAGGAAACAAGGAAGGAAGGAAGAAAAGGAGAAGAAAGAAGGAAAGAAAGAAAGAAAGAAGGAAAGAAAGGAAGAAAGAAAGAGAAAGAAAAAGAAAAGGAGAAAGAAAGAAAGAAAGAAAGAAAGAAAGAAAGAAAGAAAGAAAGAAAAGGAGAAAGAAAGAAAAGGAGAAAGAAAAGAGCAAAGAAGGAAATGAAACCATGAGCAAGTTTCACGATTCCTAAATGAAGCCAAGTGTTAGGCAAAAATGGATGGGGTTTTTTTTAACCTTTTTAAATGCTTATTTATTATTTTTAAACAATTTTTTAATGTTTATTTAGTTTTTGAGAGACAGAGTGCAAGTAAGGGAGGGGCAAAGAGAGAGGGAGACACAGAATCTGAAGCCGACTCCAGGCTCTGAGCTGTCAGCACAGAGCCTGACACAGGGCTTGAACTCATGAACTGCAAGATCATGACCTGAGCCGAAGTTGGATGCTTAACCGACTGAGCCACCCAGGTGCCCCAATGTTTATTTATTTTTGAGAGGGAGAGAGACAGAGTGCGACCAGGGAAGGGTCAGAGAGAGAGAAGGAGATACAGAATCCAAAGCAGGATCCAGGCTCTGAGCTGTCAGCACAGAGCCCAATGCAGGGCTCGAACTCATGAACTCAAAAAATGGATGTTTTTGAGTCTGACACCCTGAGGCATTTCTTTACCCTAATGTCTCAGCAAATTTCACAAATTTATAAACAGTAGAATGTATTTCAAGAAATCAAAGAAGCACTTTGCAAATGGTGCTTGATCTACAAACATGCAGTGTCTATTTATTAATGTTGCAATTTTAAATGTATTCCTTTAGTGCCAACAAACTCACTACAAAATTCCCTATTATTCATGAGTAAACTTTTATAGAAACGTCTTAAAATGTACTGTTGTTTTAATTAACATTACAAATTCGAATTCTAAAAAACATTGGGTACTAGATCCCTTAGAATTGTTAATTACTGCTTTAGCATATAATTTCATGTCTCTTAGTATAGATAATTAAGGTTTCTACTCTACCCTATAGTAAAATTCTCTCTCTCTAAAGTGTAATTATGTTCACAAATGATAGTGATAAATTCTTAGGATAGCCAAACCCTGATAACCAAACAAAAGCTTGTTTTGAATAGTTTAATATGTTAAAAATCCTGGAATAGCACTGCTTAGTTTAAAAGTACTTTGGTTAGATCATACACGCGCTTATTGCCTTATGCGAGAAACAGAACTTAAATACACAATGAACTACATTTGCCTTCATGTATTAGGCGTTTGCCTGATCTGAATGTTCTCTCTGAGGCAGCCATTTTACTCCCTCTCACACATAGCTCTTAAACCTCACAGTTTTGTTTGATGTACTAAAGAACCTATTGTTCTATAAAGACAAAAAATAAAAGTAGGTTGAGTCTCACAAGGCGGGCATGAAATTGTGTTATGTAAACAATGCATGTGTCCAAACAACAGACTAATTATTTGCACAGTGCTTACTTTACTTATCCACAATTTACTTCTATACCCTTTACTGCAGTTGTCTGTCTGGCTCAAATACCCCTCCCAGGCAATAGGAGAAGTAATGCTTGTAATTGAGGACTTTAAAAAGCAACACAAAATGACTATTTGAAAAAAAAAAAGACAGAACTCACATAAAATGGCCAGTGTCGGTAAATGTAACTGGCAAAAACATGTACACAAACTACAGATAATAAACAGTGAGAATGATGGTGTGAGGGTTTTTGTTTTGTTTTTTTGTTTTTTTTCTGTTTTTATGAATTAGCGGTACCCCCCCTTTCTTAGCATCCTTTTAGAAAGAGTTCTTGTCTGTTTCTTTTTGTGCTATTCTCACCCTGCTGTGTCCCTGGTCTGTATCTACAGTCCATGCACGTGAGTGTCCAGTGTTCATAATGGGCCAGTTCTTTCTCGAGTTGTCGATTACTGTAATATGAAATGCCAAGTGTTCTCAGTCAGCTTTAAAATGCTCGACTTCTGGTCTTCATCAGACATGCTTGTCAGGGGCGGGTGTTTGCTGAGCAGTGTCCGTGCGGGTGCTCAAGGTGAGGCACTCTTTCCAGTTCTGCAGATATGGCTTCCTAAGAATGACCAGAAGCACTTTCACTGGCTCTCTGTTTCTTTATGAATATTATGAGCATTCCCATCTTTCAGAAGAGATGGAAAGAATCTTCTCATGACAGAATCCTTCATTTTATCCGTTCTTAGCTTCCTGTGCCTCATCCTAAAATATGCCTACCGCATCCTCCCCGACAAGCCTGTCATGTGGTTAAAACTGTCCCCTTGGGTATCATTTTGTTTCTTGAGCTGGGCACCAATTAAAAGGAGTATTCAGTCTGTGACATTCATCAAGCTGTATATTTGTGATTGGTGTGCTTTTAAATCTTATTCTTCCATAAAAAGTTAAAAAAAAAAAAAGCCGCTCGTGTTCTGCCAGGATTTTCCTGGTTATCAGCTTCCTACATATTATAGCAGAAAAAAAGATGGTTTCCAGGACATTAATATGCTACTTTCTCAGACCTTTGCAGACATAGTTGAGGCACACATTCAGTTAAAGAATATAAATGCATATTATTTCCCTTTAATCTGCCATTAAGTATCTTAATCAAAGTAATTGAATAATATTACTACTATATTTGTATACAGCATTAGAGGATCCAAAGTGCTGTCACCCACACGCTCTGCTATCACTTGATTGCATACTTCCTTGCACGACTGTGTTCATTTTGGTTGGTCTCAGTAACAGAGAGCAGGCTTTGACATGTTATATAACAACTTAACTAATGGCCACCCTGCACATCAGAGCAGACCATCCTGTTGCCTAGTGACTATTATCCAAGGCAATCAGAGTAAACAGCAAATAGCACAGATATTTTTTGAACAGCTGCTTATTGACCTAGATACAATATTTATATGGCTTACTAGTTTCTCCAGCAGAATCGGACCCTATCATATCCTACAGAAAAGAAATTTGTTACTCCTTAATGATTCATCACTGGTTCCTAGAAATATTTTTTAACGAGGAAATCTTTGAAAAGGAGTGACAATAAGTGCCCAGTAACAAATTTAAGTGTCTCTAATATTTCCCAATAAGAAATTTAAATGTTGCTCAAGTTTCCTTTTCTTAATTCACATTTAATGGGAATCTTTTCTGCGGAAGAGCTTGTGAACGCGCTATAATGCCAAATTTTATCACAGCCCTTCCTATCTCCTGTAGTACTTACATGTGATGTTTATTTGATGGTTAGAATTATTGTTAAGTCGGGGCAAAATGCAAATTCACGTAATTCTTCTCAGGCCATTTTGCTGGGGACCAGTACCCTGCAAAAGTCACCCTTAGTATTCTGTGAAGCTCAGCGGAGGCTCACTGTCCTGGGAGGGCCTGCCCAGGGCACAGTCCCACATGCTCCTGTCCACTGGCATTTTGCTGAGTTGATTTGTGAATGAGTGCACAGCTCTGTTAGAGTTGTTAACATGCTGTGTTGTAAGCATGTCATTTTAGATCCTGGATGCCACAAAGACTATGAGCTACTTGTCACAGGGATATGGCCCATTCATTTTTGGAGCATCTTGATGAGAATAGATGTGCTAAATAGAATTTGATGAAATAAGGCCTTTTATTGTGCTTGAACATAGTCTGATGTCTTTTATATAATGCTCTTGAAAGCTGGTCGGGGCTGAATGTGTGCTTTCCAAGATTCCCATGTTGCAGCCCTAACCCTCAATGTGATGGTATTTGGAGATGTAACTTTAAGGAGGTAATTAGGTTTAGATGAGGTCATGAGAATGGAGTTCCCATATGGGATTGTCTTTATAAGAAGAGAAAGAGGCCAGAGCTTCCTCTCTTTTCTGGTATGTGAGGACAAAACAAGATGGTGGCAAGCCTGGAATAAGGTTCTTACCAGCACCTGACCATGCTACAACTCTGGTCTCAGACTTCCGACCTCAAGAACCTTGAGAAATAAATTTCCATTGTTGAAAGCACCCAGTCCATGGTATTTTGTGATGGCAGTCTAAGCAGACTAAAACAAAAACCCCTTTAAAAAAAAAAATCAGGCCAAATTATTTGTTTAAAAATTGTGATATTGGGTCCTTTTAAAGAAATGGAGAAAAGATGGATAATTCAATAAATTGTTTAAGACAACTGGTAAGTCATTTAAGGAAAAACATGAATCCTTGCCTTACTTCCTATGCCAAAATAAATTCTAGATGAAGGAAATATTTCACTATTCGAAGGAAATAAAATAAATGAGAGAAAGAGGAGGGAAGGACGGAAGAAAACAGAGAGGGAGGTGTGCCACCGGAGACTCAGAGACCAACAATGGTAAATGTGTTTATACTTTGGAGATGGATAAGGCCTTTTGTGTATGCTATAGAACTCAGAAATTATAAAGGCTGACTTACACATATAAAATTTTTTTAATTGATCCTGAGAATAGGACCATTCACAAAGTTTTTAAAAAATGTAATTTAATGAAAAATGACAAGGATATGGAAAGATGTTGAATGTTATTCAAAATAAAGCAAATGCAAACTAAAACCACAGTATGTCATTTTCACCTATCGGCCTGACAAAGATTAATTGCTAGTGCCCCCTTACTTGTTAGCAAATGGAAGAGTGCGCTCTCATAAATTTTCTTTTTTTTTAGTGTTTATTTATCTTTGAGGGACAGAGCTGAGCGGGTTAGGGGCAGAGAGAGGGAGAGACACAGAACTAGAAGCAGGCTCCAGGCTCTGAGCTATCAGCACAGAGCCTGACACAGGGCTCAAACCCATGAACCATGAGATCATGACCTGAGCCAAAGTCGGATGCTTAACTGACTGAGCCACCCAGGTGCCGCTTAAACTTTTAATAGAGGTCAGATTTTTGGAAGCTTTAGGAAGACACCTGCAATACCTCCCAAACTGTTAAGTGCCACTCACTTTGATACTGAAATTCTACTAGGAATTTATGTTTCATTATTCACACACATAAATGGATGCCCATTAGTAAAAGATAGGTTTCCAAACTGTGGTAAAATAAAATAATAGTATGAATGTACTTATGCAAATAAAAATATGTATTCTTATGCAAATAGAAAAGTATATATGGATGGATGTATTATACATGTGAAACTTAACTACAGCTCAATGGGATTGGAGAGTAGAGATGTGAAATTTTACATTTTACTTTATATACTTTGGTACCATTCAGCTTTTGTAAAAGCCATAATTTGGTACTACTTTTATAATAAAAAAATGAATTAAAACTATAAGGAGAATATGCCAACCTATAATTCTGGGGAAATTAACATAATTATGCAATCACTAAGTTATACAAAAGTACAGTAAAATATCAAGAAGAGAATTAATCCAAAATAAAATAATTTCAAAAATAGAGAGCTTAAAAGAAAAGTATTCAGGAAACAAGTAGCATGTGTCAGGAAGTTGACAAGCCTCATCTATAATGCGGGTTCAGAATCTCGGAAGCCCAGGTCATACCTGTCACTCAACCTCCCTTTTAATCAAAAAAAGCTAGTGTGCGATGTGGAAGGAATGAATGAATGTGCCAATCAATAGAAGAGTACGAATGTGTTTATTCTTAGACAAATGGAAAAATACAAAGACGTATACCTCTTATACAAATAGATGTATGAACTACCCCCAAAGGGGTAGGTGGGTGGGTAGGGTTGGAGGGAGAATAGTTTCAGAGGGGAGAAAAATCATTTCCAAGTTTAAATGAGCTCAAGAACAGGCTATGACCTTCAGTAAAGACTTTCAAACATTGATTCTTCACCTCAGAAAATAATCAAACCAATCCTCCGTGTTTTCTTATTTTACCATTTAGACTCCATAAGAAAGCAAGAGATGTATTTACACTTGTATGGTCTGCAAGGGGATGATGATCGAATTTGATGCTGTATTGGACCAAATATCCCAAATGGAATTTTCCACATCAGCTGTAAAACTGTAACAGTTCATAGAGCCATACGTATTCTGTTTTCACCTTGAACCGTTTTCCTACAAGTAAAGGTTGTTTATTCCAAGTGGGGGAAACCTGTATTTCGTTTGAAACCATAATGTATCCCATGAAAAGAAGAGTTACATGTCCGACACAGTTGGTTTCGGATTATCTCCACCTTTCTCAGATAAAGGTGCTCTCTAAATAGTGATCCTTTTTTTAAGAAGCTGCCTCCTCTTCTCCTGAAGGAGTAGAAATATAAAATATTACAGCTGTCTTGTCTTCAAGGACCAGATATAACAGAAAATTGCTAGTGATGATCGAAATGAACCAACCTCAGGATCAGAATGAAGTCCTTCATTACAGGTGAACACAATCAAGTACCTTCTGATTCCTAAACTTCCATTTTGATTCTTTCTCCTTTTTTCTCCTTTCTTCCTCTCAAGTCTCCTCACAGCCACAGGCTACTTTTTCTCTGTATATTACACCACGCACACATATACATACGTGCACACGTACAATATTTCGTAAAAATATCTAACACTTTATTATGGTTTCTCAAAATCTATCTGTGGGGAGTAAGTTCAGGGATTCCCTGAGCTTGCACCAATGGGTTAGCAAGGTTTAAGATGAAGGCGTCCAAGATTAGGTGAACGGGGCAGAAGTGCCCCAACATTGTATAACAGCAGAAAGCTGCTGTCACAGGAGGGAAGGACTAGGATAGGTAAACAGGGCTATAGACTGCAGCAGGGGGCAGTTGGCCTGAGCGGAGCTAATTAGCAAAAGAAAGGTACCTTGTTGACCCTGAAATAGCAGGCTCTATCTGTCTTATCCCCTAGGCAAGCTAAGATAAACAGATGCAGAGCCTTGTGCCACCTGCCTGGCGCCAGGATTTTGATTTTTATTGACCCCAAACACTGCATATCTTCGAAACCCCCTTTCTCTCATACACATGAGTTAATGTTCATGGTTTCATTGTCTCTTTGTGCACATCCATCACGTTTGCAAGCCTTCTGATCCTAATGAAAGTGGAGCAAGGACCCTTACTCCGGGCTCTTATCTCCTACCCTGACATTAGCCTCTCTCGCATTTTAATCCTGCATCTGTCTTCTTGCTGGACAAGAGAGAACCCCAGACCCAGAGTCTACGACACTATCTAGCAACTAATGTGTTCCTAATAATACAGTAGTAAAACTTCTGGATGAATCTACCGAATAAATCAAGTAGTGGTTTTGGGCATCTGCAGAAGGAATCTTGGGCCTGGAGTAGCAAAATTTCCCGGGCCATGAGATTCAGCATTGCTCAACCCCATAACGGCCACTCACTGGGTTGCACAAGAGGAAACACACAAGAGGAAAGTTTGCCTGCCACACCTTGGATACAGGTAACTAGGGATAATAATCATTCCTGACTTCAGCATCTTCATGGCTACCTGGGGCACAGAGATGGAGAAAAGATCAAATTGTTGACACGCTTACTAATGTCATGCAAATGTGAGGAGGAATAACCCTGTCACGTCAGGTCCAGAGATTCTCTGTACTGTCGCAGAGCTTTACAATGGGCTCCTGCTGTCGAAGATAATTGCAGGGAGGTGACTCAACTCTGGAGATCGACCTATAAACCCATGGCAGGTGGCTCACCAGTACAGCCCCATGTATGACTGAAAAGTTTCAAGGTGATCAGACAGTGTGGCTCTGCCATTTTCACGTACCCCTCAGTGCTCTGTTCATTCTGCTCTGTGGCTGATCACCTGAAATAGCTTTTTAGTAGCGGGCAGTGTTTAGATAATTAGTAAATAATTATATTTATTATTAAATAAGAAACTATTATTCCTTCAAACAAAATAACGGTGTGTGACAGTATGTATAGGCAAGTCAATGTACATGTATACATAGAGAATTGGAAGAAATCACACTAAAAAAGTGGCATCTCTGGGTGATATCTTTGTTTATGGGTTTTTTTTCTTTTGAGCTTTCTAATTTTTCTGCAGACATGTCTTACTTGAGTAAGAATAACAAACAACCCGATTTAACTAGTGAAGACTCTTTTCAACATCTTCATGTTAATCATAGATGCTTCATAATTTATTTTGGTACTTTCAACTGTTGTGTGCTGACATTTATTATGCTTTTGAAAATGCAATACTGAACCCTAGGAAAAGACAATTTTAGCTTTAATGATTTTTTCAATTACTTCTTTAAAAAGAATTTGATAATGTGCTCTGGACATACAAAGATATGTGAAATTGGAAAGCTGTGGATTGGTTACAGAGGAATGAGACAGAAGTTAACAGCACACTTTATTGGAAAAGAAAAGAAAAGAGGCTGTACATTTCTGTAACTATTTACACTACCAAACGGGCTAAGATAAATTCTCATGTGCCGATGACCTGAACAAAACAAGAAGTTCTTCCTTCATGGTGAAAAGAGAAACCGCTTAGGAATATAGTGAAATCAAAAGAATAAGTTACATATATATAGCATTACTCTTCTCTTGGGTACATTAGTCTGAATGTTTGATCTTTAGTTGAGATATATACAGGCAAAGAGAGTCCAATTAATTTCTAAATGTCAGCTAGAACTCTCTGGACTAAGTGCCAGTTTTGCTAGTGAGAGAAGTAATTCTCAGTGATGAAGGCTCCATACACTGGACTAGTAATCTTGTAAACTCTGCAACACATGTGGGCGGAGCAAAGCTGCCAGTCAGTCTCTGGATGTGGATGGATGAAATGAGAAAACATAAGCCAATACTGTGCAGAGTCACTCCTACCAAATTAGAGGTAACGTTTTACAGCCGTGATATTATTTTGATGGTTCCTCTGAAAACTGTGATTTATTTGGAGCAAAACATCACATGAATTTTGCTTTATACGGAGTTGTGTTTTCAAATTGTCATCATATTCTGCCAGGAAACACATTGGTGAAATTGATCAGAAAGCCCCCAACATCGCTTCTCTCCACAACCACACTTTGTACAGTGATAACGGAAAGAAATCAATGACACACGGAAGCAAAAACAGTAAGTTATGTACCTTGACCTACTTTTTATAGTTGGAGCACATGAAAAGTGAATTCCAAATCTCTGTCTCACACACCTGGCTTTTTTGGTTAAATTTTTATCGTGAAATAAAATACCCATATCAAAAACTTTCACAAGGCACGTACAATACTTTGATTTATTGCAAAGGAAAGATCCTAACTAATAATCTGGTGAAGAAATAGAATATCATCTGTCATTCAGAAGCCCACGCATGGTCCCTCCTATTTGCTGTTCCCTCTTTTCTGCTTCCTCAAAGGTAACCACTATCTTGACATTGAAGTTCATCATTTGTTTTTTTAAAATATGATTTCATACATTCCTAAACACAACAGTTTAGGTTCGCCTGTTTTTGAGCTGTATGTATGTGAAATCATGTAGTCTGCCTCCTTTCATACCTGGATTCCTTTGCTCAACATTCCATGTTGCCACTCACATAATGCAAGGAGCTGTGGTTCTTTCCATTCCATTGCTTTCTAGTACTTTCTCCTATGATTATACCACAAATTTATTTTTCCATTCAACTGCTGATAAACTTTCCAAACAACATTGCTAGGAATATTTTTGTAGATGTGTCTTGCTGTACAGGAGCACACATTTCTAGAGGTGGGATTGCTGGTCACAGAGTATGCACACCTTCATCCATAACTCGTCATGCTAAACTGTCTTCCAGAGTTCCCAACTACACCCCCAAGAACAATGTATGGGAATCCCCAGAGCTCTACATCCTCACTCACATTTGATATTGTAGTATCTGCACTATTGTGGTGTTATTATATAATGATATTGTAGTGTTCTTAAAATGTTATGTAGGTGGTCAGAGAGCCTGGGTGGCTCAGTTGGTTAAGCATCTGACTCTTGATCTCGGCTCAAGTCATGATCTCATGGTTTGTGAGTTCAAGCCCTGCATTGGGATCTGCACTGACAGTATGGAGCCTGCTTGGGATTCTCTCTCTCTCCCTCTCTCTCTCTGCCCCTCTCCTACTCACTCTCTCTCTCTCTCTCTCTCTCTCTCTCTCTCTCTGTCTCTCAAAATAAATAAATAAACTTTAAAAAAGATTTTCTGTAAGTGGTCATAGGTACCAACTTCCAATTGTAAGATAAATAAATCTGGGGATATAATGTATAGCATGGTGACTATAGTTAACAATAGTTGCTGAGAGAGTAACTCTTAAAAGACCTCATCACAAGAAAAAAAAGTGTAACCATGTGAAGGATGTTAATTAAACTTATTGCAGTAATCATTCTGTAATACATACATATACCAAATCATTATGTTGTACATCTTTAACGACTACAGTATTATATGTCAATTATAACTCAATAAAACTGAGGGGTACAAGGCTTTGTTAATTATCCATGCTGCCTATATCTTTACCTACTCTGTAGCTTGTTTTTTCATTCACTTCATTGGGTCTTCAAGGAACCAAAGATATTAATTTTATTGTAGTGAAGTTTATTAAACACTGGTTAGTGTTATTTTTGTATCCCATTTAAAAATCTATCCCTGCCCTTATATAATGAAGATTTAGTCATATTTTATCTTCTGGAAGATTTGTTATTTACTTTTCATATTTAGATCTACAACATATGTAATATTGATTTTTGTTTATGATTTGAAATAGGGTCAAATTTTCTTTTTTTCCCATATGAGTAAATTTCTCCCAGTACCGTTTATTGAAAAGACTGTTCATTTTTAACTTCTGTTCAATTAGTTTCCTTTCTCAATATAGAAGAAGAACACAGACTGTATCTTAGGCTATCGGCATTCTCATTCATGCTGCAAATTCATAGGTTTGAAAAAGTAGTAGGAATATTTAGATTTAGGAGAAAATGAATTTACGTATGTGCCCATCCCCAAATTTCTCTGTATATACTAATACAGCATTTGCAGAGTGATCTGTCATCCCGTAATTTTGGTAATAGGCTCCACTCCTACTAAGTGTCATGTGTGTTCACTGTTGAGCAGTGAATGAAATGTCTTGTTGTCAGAAACTCTGAGCACAGCTGGGTTCGACTTGCCTAGCAACGGGGTTCTAATGTGACTTTTTTATTTTGTAAAATTCATGCTTCTAAAATACTTCATGACATTTGGAAACCTTGTGTCTGTCTTACTGCGAACCATATGATGAACACCATATGCTGTCAGATGAGAATAGAAGCTATTATGAATTGAAATATATGGAGTCTAGGGTAAAACTGGTACAGCATATAAAATGTTCATTTTGCACTCTCAGGTGGGTAATAATTTGAGTAATATTTGCCCTTAGAAGAGCAAAACCCAGGGGCGCCTGGGTGGCTCAGTCGGTTAAGCGTCCGACTTCGGCTCAGATCATGATCTCACAGCTTGTGGGCTTGAGCCCCACATCAGGCTCTGTGCTGACAGCTCAGAGCCTGGGGCCTGTTATGCATTCTGTGTCTCCTTCTCTCTCTGCCCCTCCCCCACTCATTTTCTCTCTCTCTCTCTCTCTCTCTCCCTCCCCACCCCAACAATAAAAATTTTTTTTCTTAAAAAAAAAAGAAGAGCAAAAACCAGAAGTTTTGTCATGCTTACCATAAAAGAAGCAGAAGTAGAAATAAACAAAGAGAGAGTTCATGATAAAAGGTTTGAAATAAGCTTTCCTTGTTTGAGTTTTGCCTACTTGACCTTCTAAACCTTCTCATATCCTGTGCATTTACTCCATCTTGTATTGTGTATCTTTCATTCAGCTTTAACCTTGAAAACAAACCCAGGGAAGGAGTTTTGGTGTGTGTTTATTTGCTCTCATGCTTCTGGCTCTTGGTTCTGGACTGATTAGTTTGGAGACTTCATTGCCTTTAGGTATTTGCCTTTTCAAATTTCAAATTTTTCTTATTTTTTTTTCTTCAGTATTTCCAGGCTCTCTTGGAATGCTTTTATTTCTAGAAATCAAAACCTAATATTCTTCAATCAGTCAGCTTAAGTTAATGCTTCCAAAATTATTCTATATTCTATCAAAGCATTAATTCATTTACGGGAACCCACCTAATTCTCAGCTAAGGCAAAACTCAGCAGAAAGAGGAGACATGATAGAAATGCAAAAAAAGAGGAACAGGGAAGAGAAAGTGTTTGGTAATAGTCGGGTCTAGCCAATGAAAATATGCCACTAAATCATATTGAGTTTTTAAGCTCTATCACTAAAATATTCAGAAGAATCTGCTGATATTAACTTTGCATTGGTATACACACGTGTATATGCATATGATATATTACTGATTAACAGTTTGATAATATAAAAATGTGTTGCATGTAATTTTGTGCTAGACAACATATTGCCACTTGTCTTAGGTACATATTTTATATTTTATATTATTAAGGATATCCCCAGTTTTTGAAATAAAAAGTCCCTATGATAATACACATTTAGATTTATGATGTATTCTATTTCTTTGATTACTGTCTTTCATTGAAATCTATTAATCTTCTGTTCAGCCTCAGAATCCATAGATACATGCAACTTAATGAGCTATTCACTGCAATAGCATTTTTATTTTAGAAATCTAAAATTCAGGATGACTGGGTGGTTTAGTCAGTTGAGTGTTCCACTTTGGTTCAGGTCATGATCTCACAGGTTCATGAGTTCGAGCCCCGCATTAAGCTCTCTGCTGTCAGCACAGAGCCTGCTTCAGATCCCCTGTCTCCCTCTCTCTGCCCCTCCCCCTCTACCCCCTCAAAAATAATAAACACTTAAATAAATAAAACAAAACAATTAAAAATATATATTGTCTTTGACCTTGCATTGACAGTAGGTGCTATATATGTATAGGTCTGGGGAAAGGGCAAATCTGGAGTCAGTATACTTAGACCCCCCACTTAGGACCTAGTGTCCTTACACGCTCACACATCAACTTAGGACTCCAAAGCAAATAAGCAAGCAGCAGGCTAAGTCTCTTTACCAGAATGATTTCATAACCCACAATAATAGCTACCATTTCTGAGCAATCCGAATTGTGCCAGATACTTTGCATGTACTATTTCTAATCCTTAAATGAAATGTGTAAAGTTATCTGTCTTCTAAATATGAGGAAACAGCTTCAGATATTTCACCACTGTCCTAGTAAGTTCCAGAAGCAGTATACTTGCCCCCAAGTCTGCTCTATCTACTGAGGTCTAATGTACGCAAGTTTACAGGAAAACACAAGGAGAAAGAAAAATGTGAGCATGAATGATCTTAACCGAAGGTAGAAGGAAAGCCTTTTCCAATATCTGACTCAAGTTGTAAAGAAGTTAAATTTGTGCATAATTACCCAATGTTGAGACTAACCTAATTGAGCAGTACAGATTTATGCTTCTAGAAGTAAAACACAGCCATGGTAAAATAATAATAGTAATAATAATAATAATAATAACAACAACAACAACATAGGTTTTAAACTGACCATGTGTTTTTTTTAATTTTTTTTAATGTTTATTTACTTATTTTGAGAGAGAGAGAAAGAGAGAGCACATGTGAGTGGGAGAGGGGCAGAGAGAAAGGGAGAGAGAGAGAATCCCAAGCAGGCTCTACATTGTCAGCACAGAGCCCGATGCAGGGCTTAAACTCACGAACCATGAGATCATGACCTGAACCAAAATCAAAAGCTGGACGCTTAACCGACTAAGCCACCCATGTGCCCTGACCATGTGGTTTTAAATCTTAATTCTGCCCCTTACTAGATGTGCAGACTGGGGCAGATTGCACATCATCTTTAAGTCTGACTTTTCTCATCTATGCAATGGGGATATTTGTATCACTCTATGTAAGCTCTCTGTGCTTCACCAGAAAATGCATCACAATTATTGTCATATGGTAGGCAGTCAATAAGGAGCACATATCTTTGGTGAGGTCACATTTTCTAATGTGTTAATTAAATTAAATTTAATTTAATTTTAATTTAATTTTTGTAAACATTAGTTGAATTGAAGGAGTAAATACAAATTCCAGCACATATTCCCCTAAGTATTGTCATTATTTAAAAAAAAAAAAATATGGCAGTTACTAGAGACTGTCAGCATGACCATCATTGACTTTGTCTTGGCCTGGGATTTCATCCTCATGAAATCTGTTACCATAAGCATTTCGGGAGCCACTTGCTTTCCCAGGCTTGACAACTCCAGCCCTGAGTCCAGATGGAGAGAGGAAGGCCAGCACAGCTTCAGCTAGCTTACTCCTGTTTTAGGGCCTCCTGAACTGGGTAGGGTGAGCCTCATTTGTCAACAAATCTAAGGTTAATCAATTAAATGATCACATGCTTTGCCCTGAACTGCATTGATCTCAGTGAATCTTTTGGAAAGAAAGTCTTACTTAGCGTCTCATCTCAGAGGTACAGGGAAGATCATCAGGGGTAAGACTAGATTTAGGCCCATAACCTCAGAAAATTCCATGGCACCATTCAACAGAGCTTGACCACTTGGCCTCTGCAGATTCTGCCTATGCCTGTAAAATGGGGTAAAAATATTTGCCTACTTGAAGCTTGACCACCACTGCCCACAACTCTCCCATGGGCCACTCCCACAGACCTGCCCTGTTTTCCCTCTTTAGCAAGGGTCCACCCCACATCAGGCGATGAAAAGATTGGGGCTTTCTGTGTTGGAAGAGCAGGAGGTGAATGTGGGGAAAGACGGGTGGACAAGAGGTTAAATGTGGAATTGACTGCTGGAGGAGATTTTAGGAGGAGAGGACAGGTGTTAAAGACAGAGGCATAGGGGTATTCAAGATATTCAAGGGGTATTCAGGGTATTCAAGTAAACCAAGTAAAAGACTAGTCATTTTGAAATTATTGTTGGTTGCATGGACTGTGCTTTATTTGCCAACAGCACTATTCTGGCAGTGACCCCCATATGGATCATGGATTTTCAGGGTTTAACTTGCTAATCTCACTGCTGTCCATAGAAGGCATTATGTAACTAAAGTCTACAAACCCCAGTGGTTGTATCTTTCCTCTGCCTCTTCAGATCTACCCTTCTGTCTCCCCTTCTCTGTGTTTGTACCCATGCAGCCTGAGCTGTATGAACGATATCAACAGGCTCCCACACTTTCTAGCTTCTGTTGGGGTTCAGCAATGAGAAGCACTAACAGGAAATTGCAGGAAGGGAGGAAAATGAGGTATTTATTACTCTGACTTCCTCCCTGTAGGAGCACCTCAGTTGGTTGTATTCTTTGGTGGACAGTCACTGTTCTTCCTCACAAGGCTTCTCTACATGGCTCTCCTTCTGGTTTCTAGTAACCCTTCTGTCCCCTTATCCCATCCAGCCATATTTTGTCAGGGTCATAAGCAAAAGCCTCTTTATTTATTGTAATGCTTTAATGAGTCATGTGTGCTTTCAGTGACATTTCTCTATTAACCTAAAGAACTAGATGTTTGTTGCTTGAGCAGCCTGGATAATGGTATTTCCTGAAAAGCTGTGAGATAACGGTTCTTACGTTTATTCCAGCATAGCATTGCCATCATTCCCTCTGCTTTAAAATGTGCCTACTCCAACAACCTTTTTGACCTCAGCTGCAACAATTTCTTACTAGAGATATTGCCAGATACAAGGGAAACAAAAGCAAACATGAACTCTTGGGACCTCATCAAGATAAAAAGCTTCTGGACAGGGAAGGAAACAATCAACAAAACTAAAAGGCAGCCTACAGAATGGGAGAAGATATTTGCCAATGACATATCTGATAAAGGGTTAGTATCAAAATCTATAAAGAACTTACCAAACTCAATACCCAAAAAACAAATAATCCAGTGAAGAAATGGGCAGAAGACATGAAATAGATATTTTTCCAAAGACATCCAGATGATCAACAGACACATGAAAAGATGCTCAACATCACTCATCATCAGGGAAATACAAATCAAAACTACAATGAGATATCACCTCAAACCTGTCAGAATGGCTAAAATTAACAACACAAGAAACAACAGGTGTTGGTAAAGATGTGGAGAAAGGGGAACCTGGTGGGAATATAAACTGGTGCAGCCACTCTGGAGAACAATATGAAGGTTCCTCAAAAAATTAAAAATAGAACTACCCTGCAACTCAGCAACTGCACTAGTAGGTATTTACCCAAAGGATAAAAAATGCACTTTTAAAGAAGTATATGCACCCGATATTTATAGCAACCTTATCAACAATAAACAAACTAAGGAGAGAGCCCAAATGTCTACCGAATGATAAATGGTTAAAGAAGATGTGGTATATATAAACAAAAGACTATTACATAGCTATCAAAAAGAATGAAATCTTGCCATTTACAACGACATGGATGGAACTGTAGTGTATGATACTAAGTGAAATAAGTCAATAGAAGAAAGACAAATACCATATGATTTAAGAAACAAAACAGATGAACATATGTGAGGGAGAAAAAAAGAGAGGGGGACACAGATCTTAAGAAACTCTTAAAGATACAGAATAAACAGGGTTGGTGGAGGGTGGGGGGATGGGATAGATGGGGGATGGGCATTAAGGATAGCACTTGTGATGAGCACAGGGTGTTGTGTGTAAGTCAAGAATCACTGAATTCTACTCCTGAAACTAATATTGCATGCTATGTTAACTTACTAGAACTTAAATAAAAATTTGAAAAGAAAAAAATGTGCCTACTCATTAGTGGCTGAGTATAAGAAATATCTCAATCTGAGATGTAATGCACATGATTAATAATAAGAGGTCACATGTATCTGGGGTTTATAAAGTGCTTGGGATTCTCTCTCTTTCTTCTGCTGCCCCCTCTGCTGCTCATGCTCTCTCCCTCTCTCTCTCTCTAAAATAATGAATGAATGAATGAATAAATAAATAAATAAATAAATAAATAAAATAAAGGCTTATTCTCTAAGGAAAACTCCCAATGGTTCTTGGGCCCCATTGTGCAGTACTCAGACCCCTAGTAGGCTTATTTCTTCAGAACAAGACTGTTGGATGACCTTTAAGTGTTGAGAATGTCATAGAATAGAAATCACATTCCCTGGGCTGTTGAACACACATGGTGTCACTCAAAGGAGATGTCTGCCAGGCTCACACAAGGAGCAGTTTGGAGGGCTGGGGCCATGCTGTGATGGCATTTGATTAATAGACTCCTCAGAAACTCTAAAAAAACAAAAGGTAAATAAGGAGTCAAAACACAATCTCTCTTCTTCCCCATGTGTATCTCTGTGTCCCCTCCTCTTCTTATATTGACAGTAGCTGGACTTAGGACCCACCCTAATTCGGTATGACCTCATTTTAACTTAACTAGTCAGATCTGCAAAGGCCCTATTTATTTCCAAATCAGATCACATTCTGAGGTTCCAACTGAACATGAATTTTGGGAGGACAGTACTCAACCCACTACAAACATTAATAGTAGTTATTGCTAACATACCACACACAACAACAGGAGGAACTGTGATCTGAATTTTATATTGGAATCTCTGCTCTACAGTGATTCATGGCTCTAATTTCTCTCTCCTGATAGTGAGGACATGATCATGTGTACAGTGCTTGACTTGGTTTTCCAAAAAGCACCTTTAGCCTCTTTATATACCTACAATGGCAAGTGACTTAGTTGGTTTCTGTAGGTAGTCTATTTACTCAATTAAAGTAGACTATCATTGAGTCAAAGGCTCATCTAATTAGCTGGAATAATAAATCAAACCCAAGTAATTTGGTTGTTCTCAATCACACAGCTCTTTTTTAAGGTCACTACCAAGGTGTATGCAATTAGCAGCTTGTCTCCCTGAAGGAATAATCTGGCCAGACTAAATTATTCCATGGTGAGAGAAGTAACTTGGCAACAATCAGCTGTGTTGTTATAATAAACAGCGTCGATGTTATCCTCCATTTTTTACAACCTAAATTATTTTCTCTTTCTCTCTTTGCTCCTTTTTGTTTTCTTTTTGTCTTAAACAATTCCTTGATTCAAAGAAATTTGTTGTTTTATCCCATTTATTTTAGTCACATATTTGAAACATCACTCAACGTTATATCTTTAAGACTTTTTTTTTGGCTTTATTGAAGTATATTTGACAAGGGCAAGCATTTTTTTTTTAAAAGAACTATTTAGCTTGTAGCTTCATGTTTATTTTCGTTTTCTACTTTAGAGTTCTTATATCAACTGCCTTCAGGAGAAATCAGATTTTAACTCTCAAAATTTATCTATTGGTCCATAAAAACCTTTTGTCTTCAGTAAAGACAGTAATACTTAACACATCTCATGCAGAGAGTTTGCTCCTTGGAAACTTGCTTCTTCTGCTGTATCATGGTATCCTCTCCCTGGTCCTCCCTCTGCTGAATCCTTGATGTCTCTTTCATGACCTCCCTCCAGCTCCTGCTCTTATTTCCTCTCTCTACCAGGTTCTAGCCCCATCTTCTCACAATATCCTCATACATGCTTCCCCCTGAGGGACATTCTGCAATCCCAGGGCATCAACTACCACTGATTCCCTCATGACTCACAGGTGAACTCTAAAACCTGATGTCTCTCATAAAACAGATCCATCTTCCCATTATGTACATGAAACAGCAGTAAGAGGCCAGATACAAAGAAGAGCTAACCTGGATATAGTCAAGTGCTAAAATGTGATTCGTGGAAAGCCTTTACTCAATGTCCTCAAGAGAAGGAGTAATTATTTGTGGTTGGAGTTCTGAGAAACAGTCAAATTAAGAAGGAAGAAGGTGTTAAGATAGGTTTACTGAGCTGATGTAACTTTTGTAGGTGAAAGAGAAGAAAGGACGTCTCTGGATGTGAAAAAAGGCACAAACAATGTAGTAGAGTGGAAATGAGGGGGAGCCTGTGGAATTAGGAAGGAGACCATCCTGGCTGGCACAGAACACTCCTGTTAGAAGCTGGGAGGTAAACTGTAGAGACAAAGACCCGATGATATGAGGAGATTGAATGCCAGGGTAAAGAGTTTGAATGTCCTCTGTGAAAGGTCTGGAAGTCCCAATACGGAAGGTTGAATGTGGTGTGTGAAGCAGATCAGCCTAGTGGTCGGGTGTAAGATGAATCCGGCTGTGAGAAACTGGTCAGAAGGCAGCTGAGGCAATTAAAGCATGAAATGAGGAAAATGTGGCAGGAATGAAGAAAGAATAAATCTAAGAGCTAATACCCAAGAAGAATCAATAGGTCCCTATGGCAGATTCAATGTAGGAGACACAGAAGCAGGAGATAAGATAGAGGTGCAGTGTGATGATGAAGGAAGTGTGGAAACCAGGAACAAATTCATTCTCAACCTTGTCACTGAAGAGCTATTTGAACTTGAATAAATGTCTTAGCCTTCTTGAGTGCCCATAAAATGAGGGAATTAGACTGGATGACTTCTACAATTTCTTTCCACCTCAACTTTAAAGTTTAGTAGTGCTCAAGAGCAGGCTTAGATTTATCATGGGTTTTGCTGCACCTCTGCTCACTTACTATAAATGGAAATATCTTCCTTATTGGGGGTGCAGATTAGTTAACTTTGAAATGAAGCACTGGGTAAGTGATTTACTTCAAAAGCATATCCATAAACATCTTTCTGTGCCCCATATTCATCTTTTATTCAGCAACTCTGGCATCTTGATGGTGAGTTAGGGGAGGACAAGAGAGGAACGAATTCTGCAAATGTATGTTTGGTGATTAATCTTCTTTGTAAGCAAATTCTTAAATGTAAATCCTCAGGAGACATGCACATGTATATTTAAAGAGGTTAAAGAATACTGATTAAAAATTTTTTAGCTGTCATAATTTAAATCTCCAAATATATGGTGTCCTTAAGAAGCTATACCCATGGTCCTAAGTCTATATCATGACACTTGAAGGCTCTTACAAACTGATCCTTAAAAACTATCTCCTCTTAGGCTCACTTCAAAGAGAAGGCAAGGCAGGAGCTATTTCCCTTTCACAAATATATATTTATGCAGATGTTCCTCAACTTACAGTGGGGTTATGTCCTGATAAACCCATTATAGGTTGAAAATATCCTAAGTCAAAAGTTCATTTAATACACCTAACCAAATAACACCATAACATAGCCTCGCCTGCCTTAACTATGCTCAGAACACTTATATCAGGCTGTAATTGGGCGAAATCACCTAACACAATGCCTATCTTATAATAAAATGTTGAGGATCTTGTGTAATTTATTGAATAATACACTGAAAGTGAAGAACAGAATGGTTGCCAGACACAGAATGCATGTCAATGTATTTGGTGGTTTACCCTCATGATCATGAGACTGACTGAGAGCCATTTCACAAAAAAAAGTTATCAAACTGCACATCACTAGCCCAGGAAAAGATCAAAATTCAAAATGCAATGTACAGTTCCTACTGAAAGGATATCACTTTCACACCATCATAAAGTTGAAAAATCCTAGGTAGAATCATCGTAAGTCAGGGACTGTCTGTATTAACATACAGATCTGAGGGTCAGAAGTCTGACACAGCACTCAGTCAGGGAGTTGGCAGGCCCTTCTGGAAGCTCTAGGAAAGAACACATTTCCTTGCTTTTCCAGCTTCCAGAAATGGCCTGCTTTCTCCTTCAAGCCGGCAACATTGAACCGGTCTTCGTGAGTAGCATCTCCCTCTGACCACAGCCAGGGAAGATTTTCTACTTTTCAGATCATATGGGATTAAATTGGGCTCACCTGGATAATCCAGAGTAATCTTCCCAACTCAGTTTCATTTAATCTTCCCACTTAATTTAATCAAATGCACAAAGTCCTGGTTTGCTGTGTAAAGTAACATAGTCACAGGCATTAGGAAGTGGACTTTTTTTTTTTTTTTTTAATTTTTGAGTATAGTTGACACACAATGTTATGTTAGTTTCAGGTCTGTAACAGTGATTCAACCTCTCTGTATGTGATGTTACCCTCACCAGGAGTGAGCTGCCATCTGTCACCATATAACCTAGGGACTATATTCCTTGTGCGGTGCCTTTTATTCCCATGGCTTATTCACTCCCTACCTGGAAACCTGAATCTCACACTCCCCTTGGCCATTTTGTCCATCCCTCTCCCCACTTCCCATCAGTATGTTCTCTGTATTTATAGGTTTGATTCTTCTTTTTGTTTGTCTACTCATTTGTTTTGTTTTTTAGATTCCACATATGAGTGAATTTATACAATTCAGCATCAAAACAACAAGCAGTCCAATTAAAAAAATGGGCAGAGGATCTAAATAGAAATTTTTCCTAAGAAGACATATAGACACATGAAAAGATGGTCAACATCACTAATCATCAGGTAAATGCAAATCCAAACACAATAAGATACCACCGTATATCTGTCAGAATGACTAAATGAAAAAGACAAGAAATAACAAGGGTTGGCAAGGACATGGGAGGAGAAAGGAATATTTGTACACTGTTGGTGGGCATGTAAATTGGTGCAGCTACTGTGGAAATCAGTGTGGAGGCTCCTCAAAACTTAAAAATAGATGATATGATATGATACAATAATTCCATCGCTGAGTATTTGCCTAAAGCAAACAAAACCACTAATTCAAAAAAGATATATATATATATATATATATACACATCCCTATTTTTTTTTATGTTTGGATACCATTAGTTTATTATAAAAGAGAGACATGAAAATTATTTACATGATGAAAGATTTCACAACTTCAGTGGAATGGGCAGCTTCACTTCATGCCATTTCAATAATGATTTCTTTCAGTCTAT
>CM053577.1:32578905-32621608 GCA_028646485.1 Cryptoprocta ferox | reverse complement strand
GGCAACATTGTTTACAATAGCCAAGATATGGAAACAACCAAAGTGTCCATCAATACACAAATGTATAAAGAAGGTGTTTTATGTATATCTATATATAAAACATCTTCTTTATCCATTTATGTGGATTATGTATATCCATTATATATAATATTATTTGTTATAACTGCATGATATTGCATATATTCCATGATATTCCATATGAATATTATATTCCAAATATATATAACAAATATATATAACAAAGAATGAGATCTTGCCATTTGCAACAACATTGATGGACCTAAACTGTATTATGCTAAGTGAAGTAGGACGAACAGAGAAAGACAAATACCACATGATTTCACTCATATGTGGATTCTAAAAACAAAACAAAGGAAGTGGATGCTTTGAGGGGCCATTATTCTGCCTACCAAAATGGCATAAGGGTTACAATTATTAGCTGTTGGTCATAGTCATTCATTCATTTTGAAGTTTCCTTGATAAAACTCTGCAGCAGTCAAAAGAAAACAAAAAGGAAATGCTTTAGTAACAAAACTGTGGGCACAGAATGACACATTTGCTATGTCATCAACAGCATAAGTCAGTGGCCAACGGAAATTACTAAAAAGTACAGTACTGATGCTTACATATTACACATATATATGTAAGAAAGCACATATATATAAGCCAAGGGTTCTTCCAATACCCTCTTATTTGTTTAGGTGTTTTTCTCCTCTTTCAGCTTTATTGAAATATAATTGACATATAGCACCATGTAAGTTTAAGGCATACAGCAAAATGACTTAACATGTGTTGCTAAATGATTACTACAATAAGTTTGGTTAATTTGTTTAGGTCTTTAACATGAGGAAAACAGGGCTTACATTCAGAGAAGCTTACTATGATTAATGAGAAATCCTTGCTAAAAGAAAATGGTGCCTGTTCCTCTTTAGAATTCCCAATACATTTATTTCTATTTTGCTTATTTTTAACTGTTTTTTCAAGCTCTTAGAGATTTTTATTTTTATTGTTTTAATGTTTATTTATTTTGAGAGAGAGGGTGCACGCACATGAGTGGGGGAGGGGTGGTGAAAGAGGGAGACAGAATCCCAAGCAGGCTCTGCCCTGTCAGCACAGAGAACGACACGGGGCTCCATCTCATGAAACATGAGACCAGGACCTGAGCCAAAATCAAGGGTTGGAGCCTTAACATACTGAGCCATCCAGGCACCCCTAAACTCTTAGAGATTTTTAAACTATATTTCAATCTTTTGGTTTAAAAATCCTCAAAATGATATTCTTGATGTTTTAAAAAAAATTAGTAAACAAAAAGCCATTTTTTAAAGGAATAACATTTTTTAATTTTTTAAAGTAGTCTCAACACTCAGTGTGGAGCACGAACTCATGACCCAAAGATCAAGCATCACATACTTTACCAACTGAGCCAGCCAGGTGCTCCCAAAAAGCCATTTAAAAAATATTTTAAGAGACCAGTAGTCACTATGTCAAATAACCTCTGAAACATTATCATGAAACAAGGGCTTAATTTGTGCCAGATCTGGCGACTTGGGTGTTGGGGGTGGGCCAGGGAGGGAGCACGGGGAAATGTGTTCTTATGAGGCCTGTGAGGAAAGATAGAAAACAACAACAACAACAACAACACAACAACAATTCTTTCTTTTGACTCCTAAAGCTCTATAATTTAACAAAGCTCTCATTACTCATTCTTTTCTTTTTTGCTTTTCCATTTTTTTCAACTTGTGAAATGGTATGGAATGATATAAAATTTAATTTCTTTCCATTTATAATTTGATTGCATAAATTTTCTCTGTAGTTATAAAATAAAACTGTTTGATAATGCAATTGCAGTGCATAATGTACTAACTTCTCTTAAATGCTTAAAAATGGGGCCTCAGAGCCTGGAAAACATGCTCTGTTCAAACTAATCATCGCCATGTAACTCATGGTAAGATTGCCAGTAGAATGCATGAAACAACAGTTCTTGAGCTTCTCCTATGGACTTTGCATATGCCTTCTCTTTATTTTCAGGAACCGTTTTTGGAAACGTGGATAAATGTTCACAGGTGGTGGAGACAAGAGACTGCTGTAAAGAAAGATGTCTCAAGTTCAACCAGACGCTGCTGACCCTGCTGACCCTTCTTTATGTTCTTGAAATTATCGGTAAAATCTGTTACCCACTAACAGCTTTGGGGGAGTCAGGCATTTATTTTATTTGTTTATTGTGGAAATTGTGAAAAGTCTGAGTATTTCATCTGTCCCATGAGACATGTTACAGGGCAGCAAATAAACTGAACTCTTTCTCCAGAAGCTTGGGCTCAGAACAGGATGTGACCACAAGTAGGTGGTCAGGACTAACACAGGGAACAGAGGGGATAAGGGTTTGAACTAATCTTAAGTAGGTCTTGATAGGGGACCCAAGCTGACATCTGTGTTAGAGAACAAATCAAAATATTTCTCTGGCTAGTCTCTCACTGCCTGGCAAAGCCATTTTTAACTCTAAGTACTTCTTAAGTCAATATATACTCATTATATAAAAGCTAAGTATGTAATTATGTGTTTGCTTATCTTTCCTAAGAAAAGAATATCAAAAATATTCTGCATTCAGGAAATGCCCATGCAAAGTTGACACTTTCCTTCTATTTTTTATCTCAACCATTCAAGTTGGGGAATCATAAATAAAACTTTAAAAACCTCTCATACGGTTCTATACACTACATACAGCTGATTTTGATCATATTTCTCACTTCCATTTCATATCCCTAGACGCACAGCATGTTACTTCTCCTCTGTTGTAATTTGTGTTCCTCTGATTCATTTCTGTGTTTCACACGACCTGACATTCATGTTCATCATTCCCCTGATATTACCAGAGCCAATGACATTCCTCTGAGTCAAATCCAGTGTCTTTTCTCATTTTCTTTTAAACCTTCCTTACCTTATCATGCCCTTGACCATAATATTTTTCTTAATCTTCTGACTAGTATCAGCTTCCTGGATATCCCATACTCCCAGGACTTACAATGGCTTATCATGTCTTTTAGGAAAAGGCCTTTTGCGTTTTCTTTGCCTACTCCTGTTTTTCTCTCTCTTAGTGTTTCCAAAACCCTACCTGGCCTGGGGCACCCCGGGTGGCTCAGTCAGTTAATTGTCTGACTCCAGCTCAGGTCATTTTCTTGCAGTTCACGAGTTCAAGCCCTGTATCATGCTCTGTGCTGACAGCTCGGAGCCTGGAGCCTCCTTCGGATTCTGTCGTCCTCTCTCTCTGCCCCTCCCCAACTGGTGCTCTCTGTCTCTCAAAAATAAATAAAAATTAAAAGAAAATTTAAAAAAAAAGAAATCCCCTACCTGGCCAAATCTACTTTTTTATTATTATTATTTTGTTCATTAAGTCTTTTTATGTATTACTACCTATATGTAGGTGACCCTAACATCGTTTACCCAATCAATGATTTTCACAAAATACACCCTGGATTTTTATTTCCTATGTTTTGTCTCTCCAAAAAAGAATTATTTCTTGAACAACTCACTATGCTTTCGAATCCTCTGTATATGGATACTTTCAGGGTCTATTTTAGTGTCTTATATTCTAAACTTAATATATATATTAAAGAGTCTGAGCACTTCACCTGTTGCATGAGATATATTATAGGGCTGTGCATAAGCCCTGTCAGTCACATAAGCTATTTCAGCAGAAGCTTGAGCATAAGAGCAATTTGACTATAAGATGATCAGGGTAACACAAGCAACAGAACAGATAGGGCTTGAACTGATCTTATGATATATACATATAGGTATATACATATATATACATATACATGTATGTGTATATTATATATATACATGTATGTGTATATATATATATATATATATATATATATATGAAGTTTTTTAAGTTACCTGAGAGACAACTTTCTAGAAAGAATGGATGGTAAATTACAAGAGCATTTCAAGAGTAGAAGGTTTGAAGAAAATAATGTTTACCTAGCTTTTATTCTTTTTAATTCAGTTTAGAACAGATATTCCTTAACTGTACATTTTATGCAGGATGATATGCCAGGTACTATAAGAGATTAAAAATAAATGCAAAACATCTCTGCCTTCAGTCATTTACAAACTAGACCACTAACTTTAGAATGAGCCGTAATATAAGATGAAATATATAATGTTCCATAAGTTCTTCTGATGACAGAGAACTTCATCAGGTTGGGTTGAGGTAGGTTTTCAAAAAGTCTTATATAGCAAGGAGCACAACTGTATTTTTCTATGTGACAGTACCTAGTCCATTGTAAATACCATAAAATGCCAGATACATGGGTGGATGGATGGGTTGGTAGGTATGAAACAGACAAATAACATTTGAGTCAAATTATAATGGAAAGGAGAGAATTCAACAGGCAAAGCACATTGGAGAAAGACATTTTAAGTGGAGAGAAAACCATGAGCAGACACTATAAGGTGGAAAATCAAAGTGTTTAGGGCAGAACAATGGCTCAGTTTGGCTGGCTATAGGTATGTGAGAAGAAATAGGAAAGTCTACTTAATAAATTAACTCAGGGCCTCAAGAACTGAAATCCCAGCTCTGATTATCAGCCAGTGCAAATCCATATGGCGGTACCAGCTGCTAAAATACTGAAATCTTCCATATCATTTGGGGACAATATAATAGAAACTGAAATAAGCAATGCCAACTGAAAATAAAAATTCAAATGTGAATTCATTAGTTCAAACCTAGAGTTGAAGGCTGTCACAACAACCACTGTAATTTGGGACTCCTGTCACATCAACAACTGAGAATATTTCCAACACAGTCTACGTGTCCAGCTGAGGTCACACAACCTGGATGTCTTCCTGAACATTTTTTATAAGATCCTGCTCCACAAGAATAGCCAGTTTATCACCATCTTCATTTGCTGCTGCTTCAAAATAGTTTACTTTTTCCTTGAATTATCATCAATTGTATAGGTCGTACACAAGCACCTTGTGATTCTTGTGTAGGTCATAAGTGTGCAATATTTTGAAAGTCACAAAGTTACATGAATAAATATTTTTAAATAAACATTTAGAATGAAGAGGCAGGATGGGGCACCTGGGTGGCTCAGTTGGTTAAGCGTCCGACTTCAACTCAGGTCATGATCTCACGGTTCGTGGGTTGGAGCTCCGCATCAGGCCCTGTGCCAAGAGCTCAGAGACTGGAGCCTGCTTTAGATTCTGTGTCTCCCTCTCTCTCTCTCTCTCTGTCCCTTCCCCTCTCATGCTGTTTCTGTCTCTTGAAAATAAATAAACATAAAAAATTTTTAAAAAAGAATGAAGAGGCAGGATATTTTGGATAAGTCTATAACTTTTCTTATAAATATAAGCATGCTCTTCAGAATGTATGACAGAACAAAGAAAAAAAGAAATTTACACTGAATCTCAACCTAGGTTGGTTTGATGGGAAAATTAAAACAGCCCAGAAGCTCTTCTAAGACACTCTAAGAATCAGCAGACAATGCACACATTATGTGTTTCTCTACAATGAGAAAAAATGATCATTTCAACAAAAATATAAGTGGGTTATTATTACTATTGACAAATATTGGATACAAATGATGCTCCAAATGATATCACTCAAAATTAAATTTGCAACATATTTACATATTACCTCAAAATGACAAAATGATTGTTCTGTTAAATGTCACGGTTCAAATAAAGAAAAATTTTAAGTTTCTATTACTGTCAATTATCTAGTGAACACAATCTGGTATTTTCAGATTTTCTAGAACTTAAAAAAATGATTAATATGTATATATCATTATAAGCTTGACTTATGGCACATGCACACACACACACACACACACTGAAACAAGAAAGCCACATTTGGGAAAACTTACTACTTTATCATTATCAACTATGTTTCAATTTTTATATGAAAGTATTTTAATATTTTAATTAAAGCATTACATTTAGTATTTGTGGATAGTTTAATGGTTTTTGTGGGTTTCATGAAGGTGGGATGACATAGGTGAAATGACTTATCAAACGTTATGGTCAGAGCTCAGGAAGAATGGCTTCACTGTCAAATGTTTAATGAATTTTGGAGAAAGTACCAGTGGAGAAAGTCTGGAGTATTAGCCCAAATATTACAAAAATTCCTAGATGTTCTAAGTTGGCATTTCACTCTCTGGATGATGAAATAAAATATAATTCAAGTAAATCCTTTTAAATCCCTTGTTTAAAATGTGAATCAAATACCACAGAGAATTAAAGAATATGAGAGCTGATGTTTGAAATAACAAATTTGGCTGGATTATTTAGATCTGATGATCAGCATAGTCAAAAAAAAAAAAAAAGAGAGATGCAGAATATATAAAATTCCCAGACACTATCTTAAAGGCTAGCATTTTAAAAATGTGATTGAGGTTGGTTCACTACAAGCTGAAAGAAGATTCACTCAATACTATGACCTGTATCATTGATGATAGAAGTCATCCTATGAGGAACTTTTTTAAAAAGTTGATGTCAAATAATGGTTCAGATAGAGATAATATTTATCTAATGATGGTCATTGTCAAATTACGATATGGCCATAACAACAATTTGGTAATTACTAGAATATTTTGATGAACAATATACATTACAAATTATACTACCTGGGCCAGTTATATAGATTGAAAGATACATAATGGATGGATGGATGGATGGACGGATACCTCTCCTATACTGAGTTTTTAAAATTTTAAATATCATCAGCCACATCCTCCATGCAGCATGACAGTGGAAAGTATATGGATGGGTGTGAATTAGAAATAGACCTGGGTTTGATCCTAACTCTGCCATTTACCAGCTATGTGACTTAGCAAGTTACAAAATCCCTCTAAAAGGATTTCCTCAGTTTAGGGACAATGAATAAAACGCGTGTTTCATAGGGTGACTGTAAAAGCTCTTGAAATCATGTATATAGATTGCATTCAACAAACATATAGACAGTGCTCCTCCTCCTCTCAGGAAAATTATACTGGATGCACTGGTCAGGCTGATCGTAGCTTCTGACTCCATGACAGTATGTTTCCTATGCCCATATTATTTCCTCTGAAATTCTGAAGGAAAAGTTAAAATTAGCACTTTGAGTAAGTGTGCTTGAAAAGTAAACACTACTACTATTAGAAGCTTTGTTTTTCCTAACGCCATCACGGTTGATATAAATATTCATTTAATAGAGTATAAGCTCCATGAAGTTGCTTCTTTTCTATCTTATGTATCACTTGTCTTAAGGCAGGGAACAGTCCATGAACTACAGAAGAGTAGTTCATGGTGTGAATGAGTGAATAAGTGAATGAAATGAATTAATTTATCCTAAAGGGAAAAAGAGAAACATTGAGTTATTGGAAAGAGGAAGCTTGAGAGGTGGGGTCATGAAATTCACTCACACTACAAATTTGATGTATTATACATATCCAATTTTTTCTTGCTTTTCTCCCCCACACTTACTTTGATATTCCCTCCAAGCCTCCACATAATAGCTAGTAGGAAAAGAAATTAACTAAATGTAAAATATGAATTAATAGCTTAGAGCAAGCCAAAATTTAAATCACTACTTTCAAACTGAGGGACATGACACATTAGCTGGTCATGATTTTTAGTTTAATGGGTTATCACCATCATTGATTTTTTTTAGGAAAAGAATAGAATAAAATGTAAAAATATATCAGAATGACACGAGTCAGCATTATTTGATGGAATGTATTTTAGTGCCCCTGTGGCCCTGTACCAGTGTGTGTGTGTGTGTGTGAGTGTGTGTGTGTGTGTCAGTTCTTACTGGAAAATCTATTATTTACTGTGGAATCACTGAAGAATTGAAAAGACAGTGATGTAAACAGTCCATTTGGTTGCTTTTAGTTCCTTTTGGATGAAAATGTCACATAGACTTCTCCACTCTGGTCTTCTCCCTGAGATGGTTGGGGTGTGAGGTGCCATGTGAGCATGGGACCCCAGGCTTGGTGGTGGATGTACTAAGTGGGTGTCTAAAGGAAATTAAATGATCTCTTCTCTCTCAACACGACCTTCTTCTTAATCTTGTTGCTTTGCTGTAAAACTCTAAGAATCTGAAGGTTATCCCCTTTTCCTCCTTGTCTTCCTAGGGTAAAAATGTAAATCTCTTCATTGACCCCTCCCTCTATCCTAGGAAGAAAGAATTAGATGCACTTTAATAATTTTCTAAATGTTACTCTTTCGACATTTAGTAGAAAAAGAGGAGCAGCATTTCTCCAGGAGGACTTGAGGACAAGCATGCCCAACGCCAGACCGGTAGAGTTCCTGCCCTGTCTGGGGTTGGGGTTGTCACAGATGTAGGGATGGGGGGGGCACCAAGAGCCCAGAACATATTCATGAATTCTATGAGAAGCTGTTTCAAACCACCCTGTAGCTGAGATATTGTGCAAGCAGAAGAGAGAGAGGGCCCATTCTTCCTCTGCCATTGCCACCGTCATTTGAGACCAAAATCATTTCTAGTTTTAATTTGAGTCCCTAAACTGGCTTCTCGACAATTTCCATAGTAAATTAATGAATAAAAATCAGTTTTGCTTTAATTTCATTGTGTGAGCCTCTTTTTTGTTTTTTTAAATTTTTTTAATGTTTATTTATTTTTGAGAGAGAGAGAGACAGACAGAGTGTGAGCAGGGGAGGAACAGAAAGAGAGGGAGACACAGAATCCAAAGCAGGCTCCAGGCTCTGAGCTGTTGGCACAGAGCCTGATGCGGGGCTTGAACTCACGAACTGCGAGATCATGACCTGAGCCAAAGCCGAATGCTTAATCGACTGAGCCACCCAGGTGCCCCATGAGCCCCTTTTTTCTAGAATCAAATCATTTTTGCACAGCTAGAAAGCCAGATCAGAAATTTCATAGAGTTGGCAGTAAACCTGGGGACTTTTCTGCCCTCTGAGAGACTGAATATACAAATGGACAATGGCTAAACCATAGACAAAAATAAACTCTGACCCACACCCTACAGCAAACTTCCTGGAAACCAACCCTTATCTACAGTAATCAGTCTGGGAAGTCAGCCTGCTAGAAGTCAGAAACAGAGGAAGTCAGACTGCTATCTCTACTAACAATCCAGGAAACTAAACAATAACTTCTGTTGTTTAACAATTGGTCCCAAATGTCCAGGACTTGATTAACAACTGACAGCATCCCTAATTTTGTCCCTGTTCCCAATTTAGGAGAAAGCCAATGTGTGGAGAAAGCCAATGTGTAGAGAAAGCCAAATATGCACCCAAAACCAATCATACCAGATGCCCTCCTTCTAGTTAGCCCGTCTACAGCTTCCCCAGGCCAACAGCCTCCAGTCAGGGCACACCTGAAGCCTTTTTCTGTTTCCCCCACTATAAATCTTCTCACTACTCTGCCTGCCTTAGAGTTGCTGCCAAATGCAAATGATGCTGATGGACTTTCATGCTATAGCAAGCTGTGAAATAAATCGCCTTTGATTTTCATACTGGTTGGTTTTCATTTATTTCCACATGTCAATCCACAATATTCTTGATTATTTACTAATAATGTTCCTCTTTGTCTTTTACTATTTGTTTTTAGAAGGGCATTTGGTTTTGTACTTGAATTTGATACTAGTTCCTCAAGTAGGTTGGGATAGGTCTTGAATTAAGAATCATTCATCTATTTCTTCTGAAAGATCCTCAGTGGAATGCAAAGTCCATCACAGCAAAGAAGCATTTCCCTGCAGCTGAACTCCCAGAGAGAAGTAGGTTTGTTGTGTATCATTTTGCAATCATTTTATAAATAGCCCACCCTTCAGCCCTTTGCACAGCTGAGATTAGATCTTAGAACTGCTACCCAGTGAGACCTTATGACAGAGTTTCCTATGGTTTACTTTGTTTTGATGCATTACATTTCTAAAATACTCTGTTTGGCTTTCTTATGAATAGTCCTACCTATAGATTAACTTGGAGTTGACATATTTAGAGATGAGTATTATTTAGGTTAGCATATAATATTTATTGTTTAAAAAGCATTCTAGCATTACAAAAGATAGATTTATACAGGTAGAAAGAAATTACAACACAAATCTAATATGGACTGTTAATGTTGCAGAATTAAGTTTAAATACTGAAATTAATAAGTCCTTTATCTTACTGTTAAAGACTTTTAGATTTATACTTGAATAAATGTGTCATGTTAAAAAATGACAGGGTTATTATTTTCTCCTTTTAAGAATCCAGAATATTTCTTATCTTTATTTTTAGATACCTCTTAGATGTGTTTAATTTGGCGGGGGGGGGGTGATATTAAAATAAAAGCTGCAAACATTTCTGAATCAAAGAATGTACTAGGCAATATTTTCAAGGACAGTAAGATCAGGAAATATTAAAGGAATTAGAAATTACTTTGTTAAAGGAAGAAAAAGGAAGCAACTAGATGTCAGATAATATCACCCCAAATCAGTCAGACAGCTACATCAGTTGGAGACCTACTCCAGGCTGAGCATTAGAACAATGTGCTTTTGTCGATTTCCCTGCCTCCACTGCAAGAATTGTATTATCTAATGAAGGAAAAAGGGCAAGTAATTGTAAAGTAACTGTAAAATAACCATGAGTACATGTTGGAAGAAAAGGAACAAAGGAAGGGATTAAGAGAAGAAAAGAAGGAAGGAAGGCATTGAAAAGGTGGAGAAAAAATAATTCAAGTCAAAAGCGAGGAGCACTTTATTTATGATCAAAGATTGATTGTTATCAAGATAATTATAAACATAAATTAAAGAACCCAATGAAAGGACTATAAAACCAACTAGCACTCAAATCAATGGTCCCTCAAACATACACCATATAACATCACTGAGAATTTTAGCCTGGAAAAAATTTTAAAGTGCCTGTAACTCAGGCCCTACCTTAGACTAAAAAAGAGAGAAAGGGGTAGCAGGGAGAAAGAGTGAAAAGGCTTGAGAATGTTTATCTTTGAGCAATGTAAAAATACTTTTCCTCACTGGTACCTTGGAAATACATCCTTAGCCTACATCGAAGGCATTATAACAAATAGTTTCATGAGTCTCAAACTTACATTGTTATCAAGATGCTATTGAGGGCATCATTCCCAGAATTACTGAATGTCCTCTTTATGCAGACCCACGGGGGAAATTCCTCTTTGTTATCAACACCAGGAATAGTTGTACTGCCCCCGAACAGCTGGTTCATCTGATCCTGTGGACACTAAATGTTGTAATTAATTACATCTCTCTCTTTTGGGGCTGGCACCAAAAGGCTTAGATCCAAATTTATGGCTTTCCTCTGGCAAGCAGACAGAGTCAAACACCATGTGTTTTGTATACTAAATTTATCTTATTTTTCCTATCCTAATTTTTCTCTGTCCTGATTTTCTCACCCAGTTATTTTTTTTCATTTTGTTTCATCTTATTGTAGTGTGCGTATCTTATAAATGACTTTAAATTCTTTCTAGAATCTAGCAGTGTATATAACTAGATACAACCAATTAAAGTTGAATAGATAATTACTTGTTGCTGTTCCAAAGTTTCATGCTCGTACATAGTGTTCCCTTTCTTGGAAAACCCTTCCACCTGTCTACCTGGAAAATACTCCTTCTCTCAGGTGCAGCTGAAAAAGTGAATCCTCTACGGTGCCTTTGCTGACCACTACACCCTTGAGGAAGATGTGACCACTTGCTCCTTTTCATCACACTGAATTGTAACATTTCTTTACATATCTTTCCTTCTAGAAATTACCCTTCTCGATGGGAGAGACTCTGTTATAGTCATCTTTATAGCTCCCATGCCAAGCACCATGAGTACATGTTGGAAGAAAAGAACAAAGGAAGGCATTAAGAGAAGGAAGGAAGGAAGGAAGGAAGGAAGGAAGGAAGAAAGGAAGGAAGGAAGGAAGGAAGGGAAAGAGAGAAAGCGAGAAAGGGAGAAAGGCATTGAAAAGTGGAGAAAAAATAATTCAGGTCAAAAGGGAGGAATACTGTATTTATGATCAAAGATTGAAAGATATTGTGAAGAATATATTTGTTATGGGTCCTGCTTTGTGTTGATTCAATCAGTTGTTTCTTGCTATTCCCTCTATTCCTTCCTAGTGTCTACAAATAATTTGGGCTAAATTGACCTATTCTGGAAAGGAGGAGAGCACTGTGATTTCACAGGGAAAATGAAAAAACTTTTTCTCTCATTTCTGCCTGTCTCAAAGGTCCCAGCTGGTGAGGTGCTTCTGAGGACAGCGGGGCTTGACACCTTTCTCATTTCACCTTCTCTACCCCCAAGCGGAGCTGATGGTGTAGCACAACAGTCTGGGCTGGTGCCTTGTAACCAACAAAACAATGGCTGGAAAATGAGGAAGATGAGCTGGGAATAAAGGCACCTTTGGACAGAGGCCTCAAAGTCCATGATCAGAAATTCTGGTTTTACCTGAGAAACCTTCAGGCATCTTCCCAGACTTCCGCGAAGACGAGTGACTTAATTAAAAGCAAAGTCTTGAGGAGGACGCTTTTGGCGACTGTGTGGGAAGGTGACCTGATGCTGGGGAGGCTGGGGAGTCAGCAGACACATAATCACAACTCTCTAGGTATAGATCTAGCCTCTGAGTTATTAAGTCTGGAAGAATCCCTTCAATGGATTGATTTTGTGTTTGAATTGCAATATGTTGCCTGAGGTTAGGAAGACCTTTTTCTTTTCAAATTAGGTAAACTGTGACAGCTGAGACTTTCTTTTGAAATAGTTCTGGAAAGTTTCTTCATGAAATTTGGAAGATAATTCATCTTTCCTTCAGAGCCATCCTTCTGAGGCCACAGGCAGCACCATGGCAAAGGCAAAGGTGATTCGGGGAGGGCTGTAGTGTCACAGACCATGGAACAGTCAGGACAATCTTGAAGTAGACAATTTTCCTCTTCCCTTTCTGCACCTTTCCTTTCCACCCCACCCTTAGCTCCTACTGCAAAAGTTCCCTCAACAAGGCTTTGATTTCTCCACATTTTCCTATCTCTGCCTGAACTGTCCTTGCATCCTTCAATGGTGAACAGAATTTGGAGATGCTCCTGCAAGATTCTGCCCCTTGGGGTACACTTGGTGTACCCTGAAGTGTGGGTGAGATTGTAAATATAGTGAATTTAATTGTCAGGATTAGGTTTCATTTTACAAAGAAAATAAAGGTTCAAACAAAGTTGACTTTGAGTTCATGGAGAAGGAGATTATCCTGGGTGGGCCTGACCTGTAGGGGAGCCTTGAAAAGGGATTGAACCCTTTTGGAAGAGCAAAATTAGAAGAAGTTTCCTGCTGGTTTTGAAGAAACAAAGTGCCATGCTTTGAAGGGGCCCACATGGAAGACCTCTCAGGCTGCTCCCAGCAGCTGAGAACTGCCCCTAAATGACCATCAGCAATCAAGAAAAATGTTCCTTCTACAACCACAACTTACTACATTCTGCCAATGACCACATGAGCCTGGAGGAAGACCCCAAGCCTCAAATGCCCCAAGCCTCAAATACCCCAAACCTCAAATGAAAACAAAGCGGAGCTGACACCTTGGTTTCAGCCTGGTGAGACCCTCTGAAGAGAACCTAGCCATGCCACGCCTGAACTTCTGATCTGCAGAACTGTGAGATAAAAAGCAAGTGTTGTTTTAAACCACTCAGTTTGTGATAATTCATTATCCAGTGATATAAAAGTAATACACTTTCTACACACTATCTCCTACCTTCTTTCACTGAATAACTCTCCGTCACACTCTGAGATCCTGCCAGAGAGACACCCCATACATGGGCCAGTCCTCACTCCTCTCTTCCCATTGCTTCAACCCTTCCCACAGACAGGCCAGTATAAGTGCCTCTTCTTTGCTCTCCTAAAGCAGTGGTCCTCAAAGTCCCCCTTCCCCAACCAAATTTTATGGGATCCACAAGGACAAAAATATTTTCATACTAATGCTACAACATCATTTGCCCGTTTTCACTATGTTGACATTTGCACTCAGGACCCAAAGCAGTGGTGGGTAAAACTACTGGAGGGCATTATGAATCCAGGCAGTGGCACCAAAATATACTAATGGTCTTCGGCTATGTACTCACAGGGAAAAGTATTAATTTTGTTACATACATCTCAGCCCTCAACTACAGTCATTTTAATTCCGAGTAGCAAAACGGGATGTACATATAAAGCAGTCCTGCTACATATCAAAGCTTGATAGTTGTCTTAAAGATCTGCATGATGTCTGAATGGCAAGTTGAGCTAGACGGTTGTGGTTCTTTTTTTTTCCCCTCCATGGAATACCATTTTTACTTGAAAGAATAACTGACAAACTATGGCTATTCAGTCTTGGATTCTTGGCAGATATTTTCTCAAAAGTAAGCCAATTTAGCCAGTCACTGCAAGGAAAACAATTGGTAGTATTTGTTGCCAATAACAAATTTAATCTTTCCAGTGAAAATTAGAATTTCAATAAACATGTATCTGCCACCGTGAATTTGACAGCTTCCTAATTTTTTAAAAAATTGTTTAATGTTTATTTTTGAGAGAGTGAAAGAGACAGAATATGAGCAGGGGATGGGCAGAGGGAGACACATACACAGAATCTGAAGCAGGCTCTAGGCTCTGAGTTGTCTGCACAGAGCCCAACTCAGAACTCAAACTCATGAAAAGTGAGATCATGTCCTGAGCCAAAGCTTAACCAGCTGAGCCACCCAGACACCCCAACATCTTCCTATTTCTTTTTTTAATGTTTTTTATTTATTTTTGAGAGACACAGAGAGAGAGAGAGCGTGAGCAGGGAAGGGTCAGAGAGAGAGGAAGAAACAGAATCTGAAGACAAGCTCCAGGCTCTGAGCTAGCTGTCAGCACACAGACCGACGCGGGGCTCGAACCCACGAACTGCGAGATCATGACCTGAGCTGAAGTCAGATGCTTAACGGACTGAGCCACCCAGGTGCCCCTCATCTTCCTAATTCTTAAAAACATTTCTAAGCAGTGACTAGATTAGCTCGGTGATAATATCAATGATTTTTTAAATACTGTATTAAAATATGTCTACCTTTGAAAATTCCACATAACTCAGTGAAACAGTATTTTCCAAACAACCAATGCACTGTGTTGCAAAATCATACATTGGAAAAAGATTGATTCAAAATGTGACATATGCCAGTGGAGTTCAATGCAAAACAGTACAAAAAGGTCACTAATACACTTTCAGATTCCACATTCCACCTAACCTATAAGAAATTACTACTTGTCCAATTTTGATGTGTGGTCAAAGAACAATATACCCATTTATCTGAAAAGGCTATTAAAATACTCCTCCCTTTTCCTGTCTCACATCTGCATGAAGCCAGATTTTCTTCATATATTTCAAACCAAACAATGTACTGAAATATCTTGAATGCAGATACAAATACAGGAATACATTTGTCTTATCTTAATCCAAATATTAAAAAGAGTTCCAAAAATATAAAATACTGCCGTTCTTACCAGTATGTTTTTTGTTTTGGAAAATGCAGTCATTTTTCAGAAAACATATTTTTAAGGTGAGCATTCCGTGGATTTATTCTTTTTCAATGAATTAATCAATAAATAGGTTTTAATTTCTCAATTTTAATTTCTAATTGATAGATTGATAGATACCTCATATAAACCAAAGCTCTGTGGAGTCCTCATCAATTTTTGAGACCATAAAGCAGTCCTGAGACCAAAAATCTTTTGAGAAGTGCTATCTCATAACTCCTATTTGGGGATCTATGTTATATTGAGATTATCTTTCAGGTGCTGTATTTCTTCTTGGATTGTGAATGCCTGCTGGGTACTATGACAACGTCTGTGTCCTCCTATTCCAAGCACCAAGCACAGAATTTAGTATACAGTAGGTGCTTAAGAAACATTTGCTATTGAGCTTCAAGGTCCCTGTGGTGCAATCCCTCCCCCACAGAACTAACAAAACCATTGGGTAGTTAGGGAATGCACCCTCAAATAGGAAAATTGTCTATTCTGCTTTTTACTAACGTGCCACATGAATTATAAAAGACAGAAGTAAGAACACTTAGAAGTTCCTGAAGCTAAAATACCCAAAATGCCTTTGTATTTAACAATCTTTGTAAGATGAACCTACGTGAAAATTCTAGGTCACACAAATGTTTGAAGAAACTTACAGCAAAATTCTAATTAATTAAAAGAATTTGAATAGTCTTTTGCTCTTTCTGTACTTATAACACACAATTATATTTGATTTTCAATTGTGAGGACTGAAATTCTACCACCTTGAAAAGCATCTGGGATACTACAAATACCCAACCACGATAAAATAAAAATAAAATTCTGTCGTGAATCAACACATCAATATAAGGGAGAAACTGATCATAGTTCGAAGTTACCTGTAAACACTAGCTGGAAATGGAAAAGCAAGAGTGTTGCTAGGAGATAAAGTGAAAACAATCACCTGCTTTTGTTGTCAAAAGCATTTTATCCATTTAATGTGTTTTCTTTCATTTTTGCAATTGCTCTAAAAGACATTACTTCATACTAAAGGCATAATGTGGAACCTGTACCTGAACACAAGAATCTTTTATAGAGGGGAAGGAGTTTTGTCAAAGAGACCAACTAAAGAGTCTTTCATTGGCAAGATATTATTTTTACTGCCGATAACTCTGGGTCCCTAAGCTTACAGCAGCCTAAATCAGTCTACCGGCCCCAATCACTGCAACAGGTGTTTCCCAGGCCACCAGCCAAGAGCCACAGCGGGGTCACACTCAGAAACAAGAGAACAGCAATTTGTGACTTGTCTCCACCAGCTGGCTCCCTGGAATGCAGCACCTCCAAATCCCCTCCTCTAGCTCAGAGAAAATACCTACTTGTCCTGCACCTGCTGTCTTTCCCAGCTGCTGGCCAGTGGCTCCCAGTTTCCCAACCTATACCCAGAGAACCCTGGATCTGCTAGTGCCTGCCCTGCTGCCCTCCGTCTCTCCCAGGGAGACCATATGGTTTCACTGAAAAGGTTTCTCCCTTATTTACCCTGTTTGATCTGGTCATTTCTTTTTTTATTGTCCAAAGGTTGAAGTAAGAAGGTAGTTCTGCCTAGTGTGCTCACTATCACAAAAAACAAACAAACAAAAAAAACAGAAACAACAAAACCAAACATACTTTTTTTTTGCTGCTCGTGTGGTTTTTCTATTGTTTTGTGTTATATATATACAACCTTACTCTTCTAAAGATTCTGGCACTTGTCCAGAGAGAGGGCCATGTCTTATAAGATCCAGGAACACAGCACAATGCTCTTAAAAAAGAGACACGGTTCCCAGTTAAAACCGATGCATTCCTGAGAGGTCCCACTGTTATGAACCGAATTTTGTCCCCCCACCAAAATCCGTAGGTTGCAGCCCTAACCTTTAATGTTACTGGGTTTGAATTTAGGGCCTCTAGGGGAGTAATTAAGGCTAAGGGAGGTTGTAGGGGTGGGGCGCTAAGCCAAATGGACTGGTGACTTTATAGGAGAGGAAGAGATAACAGATATACCTAATGCACAGAGAAGAGGCCATGTGAGGACACAGCAAGAAAACAGCCATCTTCAAGCCAAGGAGAAGGGTCTCACCTGAAACTAATCCTGCCAACACCTTGATCTTAGACTCCCAGCCTCCAGAATTGCGAGAAAATAAATTTCTATTGTTTAAGCCAACCAGTCTATGATATTCAGTTATGGGAGCCCTAGCAGAAAAATGTGGCCACTGAAATAACTACATAAAGGAGATCTAAGAGAGTAGGAGGGGCTATTACAATGGAAAACAGAATTTAGAACATTTCTGGAAGACTGAAGATGCATAAAAGCTTATTGATAGATGAAACAGCTAGAGAGTGCACAAACCTAATTATAAGGAGGCAGCATTCAAGATGAGAGGGAATCTGCTAGTCTGACCCCTGGGGGATAAAAATGAAAAGTGACATTTCCATCATCCCCCTCAGTCCTGCACCAAAAGCAAAGACAGTATTTGTCCCCAAAGACAGAGTGAAGTGGCAGAGATGAAGTAAGCCTTCTAGCCTAGTGGACATTGGTGACCCAGAATGAAATTGTCTCACATGAGAGTCTGTGGTCTAACAGGCTTCTTACACATGTACCAAATACTGTACTGTTGGATACAATTTTTTAAAACTCTTAGCGAACACTTCCAATCCTAATCTGCAGAATTTTTAGGCAGAACTCATCCTCAGAAAAGAGAATTGAGGGTGGAAATCTTAAACAAGAGCAGAGAAAACTCAAACATATTTAGACCTTTCGACTAAAAACAACCAAAGTTCACCAGGCATTGAATCAGTGGGATGAATAAAATTGAATAAATTAAACAAAAAGCTGACGTTGGAGGGAATAGAAATAATTCAGGAAAAAGAAGAAAAAGCTTTTATGTACTCAAATGTATGTACTTAAGATGAGTCATGAAATAAAAATAAGATGCTATCAAAAAGAGAACAAAACCCTCCTGTATTAGTTATTGCCATATAACAAATTACCACAAACTCAGCAGCTTAAAACAGTACCTATTTATTACCTGCCCATTTCTGTGGGTCAGGAATCTGGCCGCAGTACCACTGAGCCCCCTGTTTAGGGTCTCACAGGGCTGAAGGCAAGGTGTTGATTGGGCCATGCACTAATGTGGAAGCTTAGGAGAAGAATCCACTTCCAAGGTCACGCAGGTTGTTGGCAGAATTCATTTCTTTTTGGTTGTAGGACTGAGGACCCTGGCGTTTTGCTAGCTGTCAACTAGGGTCATTCAGTTGCCAGAGGCTGCTCACAGTTGCAAAGGGCTCTCTGCGGTCTTGTAAGGAGGGCTTCTCCAATATGGCCACTTACTTCTTCAAGCTAATGAGAAGAGTCTATAGAACAAGGTGAAATATTTTGTGCTACAATGCAGTAAGAAGGAGCTTCCTGTCTATCGTTTAGAAGCAAATCACATACTCAACAGGAGGAGATTATAGAAGGGTATGTATACCAGGGGGCAGGATCACTGGGCAACCACCCTGGAAACTGTCTGCCGCACCTCAGAAAGATTCAAGTTTTGACTAGTCACATTTTAATAATTCAATAGAAATATTGAATATGATTATTGAATGTAATTTTTTAACTCCCAGAATATCAAAAAATAAGAAAGAAAAGAAAAGGAAAGAAAAGAAAAGAAAAAAGAAGAGAGAAAAGGCAAGAGAAATTAAGGACTTTTGACACCTGAAGAACAAAGATGTAGAATTTGCTGAGTTTGCTTTGGGGGAAGATGCTAGTGGGAGAGAAGGGATGTAGGAGAAGAAGGGCATGAACAACCTTGGTAAAAATGAAAATATCTTTTGTTTTTGTCTTTATGTTCTAAGAACCTGGAGTGGGGCCATTCACTACTAATCAGGTGAGCTTATACAAGTTACTTTTCCTCTGGGAGCCTCAATATACTATCCATTACTGAAGATGAGATCAACCTCCCATCACATCACTTCTGAGGATGAAAGAAAATAATTGCAGGTAAAGCACTTAGCTCAGAGCCAGGTTCAGAGTGAATTCGGCTAACCTTAATGCCATATACGCAGTGTTTCCGCATTTCATGCACTCGCCAGAGCCTTCAGTAAGTGCTCAGAGATTGTATCCACACTTTGGGAATTTGTGTTTGCTCACACTGGAGTGAGCACTATCTCTCCTCCCAAATTGGGGAATTAAAGAGCAACTTCAAGTCTTAGGTGAAATTAAGACCGCCAGCAGGGAATGTTTTGAACTACGACTTTTGCCATTACTGAAATATCTGCATACATGGAGAAATGAGGGGAGCATTCACTAGCCAGACTTCTGCACCTCAGTTCTTAACACGTATCCATTTCCAAACCAGCTTAAGAGCCTCACCCCTCCACACACCCCCAACACAGATACATCTACTTGGGAGACCTTTAAACCTACTTGTAAAAAATAAACATTTCATGTACATTTGAACAGTGATAATCATATACATTTTACAAACTAGGACAGTAAGAATAAACAGAGGAAAAATCTACCTCTGAAAGGAGATGAAGACATACATTTGAAAGGAAGTTGAACCAGGGAAATTTTTTCAATATTTTTAATTTGAGTACAGTTGACAAACAATGGTACATTAGTTTCAGGCTGTACAACATAGTGATTCAACTTCTCTACACACTATTCGATGCTCGCCACAAGTGAGCTACAATCCACTACCATACTATGCCACATCACCACCCACATTCCCTATGCTGTGAATGGGGGTATTTTTATCAGCTGTGATCTTAGCTTAGTGAAACACCTAATAGACGTTCTTTCGAATATGGAATGTTGTGTTCTCTCATTACTTACAGCGTGTGCACCCCTTCATGTTGACTTTATCATCAAGTTCTTCATTAACTCAGAAAATCAGGTTCCTGGTGGTGGCACGCCACATCTCTACTGTAATTCTCAGTCTAGTCTGACCCACAGATACTGGCTGGCACCCTGCCTTGGAGACCCCTCATCACACCATATTCTCGGGTCTTCTAATGAGGTTATAGTTCCCTTGTTTCTTTCCTTTACCTGAGTATTATATGTTTTTCAAATTATTTTTTAAGTAATATATGTATTTTTTAAATAGTACATAAAGGAACAAAATAATTTCCCTCCCCTCTCCTTAAACATCGAAATCACTGCTAACAATTTGTTGTGTACTCTGAAAAAATTTTAGATCTGCATTTTATCTTTTGTTAACACAAGACAAATAGTGATGAGACACCAAATGATTAGACCATTCTAACATTTATTAAGATAAAAACTACCTTTTCATTAAATAAATTTTATCTGAAAATTCTAGTGCTTAGTGCACAAGGTGTAGCAGAGTTTTGTGTGTGGCTCTTAAATCCTTCTGTATAGCAGTCCAGCCTGAAACTGAAGGGGTCTTGACTAGCCACTTTTCTTTCTGCTTAGAAAAATCCAAATAGAACGTCCTGGTAGTTTGGGGAACTCTGGCAATGAAACTCCACACAAACAGTCTGATATTATTTGAGATATCAAAAACCTTGTGGAAATATTTCCCTAGGGCATTCCACACCAGGATATAAATAGCACTATAGTAAAAAATAACGGCAATTGGACAAAAAGGCATTGAGTCAGAAGTGCTGAAATTCATCCCCACTTCTCTGGAGAGATTGAGGAAATACCTTGCTATTCACCTAATCTGGTACAGGATCAGTTATTTTTATTATAAATAAAGATAAAAATGGGGCGCCTGTTTGGCTCAGTGGATTAGGCATCTGACTTCTGCTCAGGTCATGATCTCAGGGTTCACGGGTTCGAGCCCCGGGTGGGGCTCCGTGCTGGACAGCTCAGAGCCTGGAGCCTGCTTCAGATTCTTTCTCTCTCTCTGCACCCCCCCTTGCTCTCGCTCTCTTTTTCAAAAATAAATAAAAACATTAAAGTTTTTTTTAAATATATATATATATTAATACCTCTCCTATTAACATTATATGGTTATTACAGGATTAAATAAAACACTAAATTTAAAAATTCTTTCAAAGCCAAAAGTCTCATTGTCATTTTTGTTGTTGTTGTTGTTACCTTTTAAACTTCAGTGGCTTTTTTTCACTTCCACAACTGAATTTTTCCCCAAGAAAGAGAAAAATGTGGGTATACCCTGAAAAGCTTTTTTGCATTCATGAATAATCCTATCCCAAGAGAGATCAAAAACAAAAACAGAGAAACAAAATACTACAAATATCATTTATTTTTGCCTGACTTCTAGTTGATAAATCTATATGTGCAATCATGTCAACCCCTTATAAACACCTCACTTTAGTGAATGTGGTCAGTCACACTTATAAAACCTTATGTGGAGCTCACCCATTAGTAGCTGAAAAGAATACACTGGTTCTTAACCAATTACATGTTTTAAACTGATATTTGTATTGGACAGTAAATTCAACATTGAGTCCATCGATTCATACACCATGTTTGACAGAATGGCAGGACCAGGTTGTACCATGGCAAATTGGAGTAAGAGGATCTAATAAAGCTGTTTTTGAATCCTCAACCTTGTCAAAGTTGTAAAATAATGTCTAAACAAAGGTTTCTAACACCGAAGTCCCTTTCATCATGATTAATAAACCAGCAAGTGTTGTTATTCAAATTCTGAATCATAAGTTGAACAGAATGCAATAACATCACAGGATTCTTATCAATTTGACAAGTTCTCGGCCCCCACCCTTCCTTCATTTTACAGTGATTTACCATAAAAGCATCTATCAAGTGATGAACAGCACAATACCAGAAGTACACTTCTGGAATGGAAATGTAATAACATCATCTGAATAGGTATACAGTCAATTCTCAGTTTCTTTGCCTTTGGGGAGACAAAATAGATATATGAAATTGTAAAAAAAGCACTATAATTTCAAAGCCTCTTGTTATCAAACCAATTCATCATCACCACCACCACCTTGATTAAAAAAGAAAAAACAGAGGTTCCTGGGTGGCTCAGTTGGTTAAGCTTCTGACTCTTGGTTTCGGCTCAAGTCATGATCTCACAGTTTGTGAGGTCAGGCACTGCACTGACAGTGTGGAGCCTGCTGGGATTCTCTCTCTCCCTCTCTCTCTCTGCCCTATCCCTACTTGCACACACCCATATTCTCTCTCTCTCTCTCTCTCTCTCTCTCTCTCTCTCAAAAAAATAAACATTAGAAAAAAATTTTAAAAAGAAAAGAAATTGGGGCACCTGGGTGGCTCAGTCGGTTAAGCATCCAACTTCGGCTCAGGTCACGATCTCACGGTTTGTGAGTTTGAGCCCCGCGTCGGGCTCTGTGCTGATGGCTCGGAATCTGGAGCCTGCTTCCGGTTCTGTATCTCCCTCCCTCTCTCTCTCTCTGGCTTGCACCTCCCTGGTTTGCACTCTGTCTCCCTTTCTCTTTCAAAAATAAATAAACATAAGAAAGAAAGAAGAAAGAAAGAAAGAAAGAAAGAAAGAAAGAAAGAAAGAAAGAAAGAAAGAAAGAAAAGAAAAGAAAAAGAAAAACTTTGACAAGCACGTTAACTTTTCTTTGCTGTACACAAAACAATAACCAGAAAATGTCTTTGAGTCTAGAATTACTCAGGTATCCACAACAATCAGTTCTGGTTCTTATTCTTCCGTTTCATTCCCTTGAAAAAGTGCTGGAGCAGTGGACATGCTAGACAACGGATGAATCTGGAGCAATCTACAAGATAATTGTTGCTACCATCAAGGAAGCCAAGAGAAGAAGGGCAAAAATCCAAGTATTTTTGTCCTCTCAAAACTTGTCTGAACAAAACCCTGACAAAGTGAGGTAGCTTTGACTTTGAGCCCAGGTAGGTGCTAAGGTGATACTTCAGAGGTGTCATTCTCTGGAAAGAGTTTGGGGGAAGACAGTACGGAAGCCATAGCTTCAGTAGGAGATAGGGGATGAAATTCTTTGAGCCCAGGTAGGTGCTAAGGTGATACTTCAGAGGTGTCATTCTCTGGAAAGAGTTTGGGGGAAGACAGTACGGAAGCCATAGCTTCAGTAGGAGATAGGGGATGAAATTCTCTATGCCTTTCCCTTTACACACACACACACACACACACACACACATACTCCCCCACCATCCCACATCCAAGGTTGGATATTGTGAAGGGAAGAAACAGGGCCCATAATGAGAGGCATTCTCACAGCACAATGTGCCATAGTCTTGTGTCCTCCTTTCCACCCATAAGAGAAAGTCACTGAGGCTGGACTTCAAACAGGCTAAACTAGCTGTCCCCCATCACATGCAGGGAGGGAGAAGACTCAATCCAGGAGGAAGAGTACAAGTAGAAGTGGGAGAGGGGGGAGGAGGAAATACCCCAATGTTGTCACCCTCCCATCCCCACCAAATGAGCAGGGACTTCAGAGCGTCTTGGAACACATCCTCAGACATTATGAAATTACAAAGAGTCACACTCTTGGTAGAGCAAAAAGTGCCTCTGTTTGTCTTCTGGGTGTGAGTAAAGAGCTGACCCAATGGTTGCTAAAGAAGGAAGGTTTAGGGATGGAGCCTACAGATAACTTCACTTCTGGGTACAGCATCTTTTCCTTTTCACTCCTTCTTTGTAACTGATGAGGAGGTGTGAGATTACAGCAAGCTTCTCTCTCAGACCCAGCATCCACGTAGGATCTTAATAGGAAGATATGGAGGTAACTTCATTATCCTTTTTTTCCTGTGAGTGTCAGACAAATGAGAGGAAGGGGTGAGAAGGGCTGTTCGTCCTACAATGCAGTACTTGAGACTTGCATCCTACCATGCAGCCTTTCCACAAGTACATCTTCAGGAAAGAGGCAAGTATGGGCCCATCCCAGGGGAGGGGAGCCCTCATGACCACAATATTTTACATGGGAAAAGGTTTAACTCAGTAAGGACTAAGGAGAAAGGAGATGGAACCAAATAGATCCAGAATCAACTAGAGAAGCCTATAGCTGACACTCTCCTGTCATTCTGTAACCTAGCATGAAAGTAGAGCTATTTCTCTAGGGTTGAGGGACCCTGAGGTGAAGGCTGTATGTGCACATGGCCAAATGAGAATGTTCAAGCCTACTGAAATAAATCAATGTTTGGCCTCCTCCAGCGATCACGTAAACAAATGTGCTCTGAAAAATATTATTAAAACTTATAGCTCCAAGAAGTTATAGGTTTGCATTGGCGAAAGTAATTACAGAACTAATTTCACTGTGTCATTGAAAATGCCTTCAGCTTGGTAACCTGTTGACATGGCAAGAATGGCTATCAGTGAAAACAAAAACAAGTTTCCTTCTTTCTTGAATTTACTTTGGACAAAATTCTTCCTTCCGTTGTTAAATCACAGGACTTTGCCCATGGTGGTCAATATAACAAATGAGACAAACAGTCTGTGCTGCATCTATACTCAGGACCTATGTAGAATAGGCACACAGACTAATGGACACTAATGGGGACAAATACTACTCTTGGTCAGAGAACGTCTTAGATCAGTGGGTCCAAAGCTCCCTGCGAATCAGATCACCTAAGGAGCATTTTCAAACTACAGATGTTCTCCACCCCCAGATGTCCACATTGGATTCATCTGTGTAGGACCAAGGCAGCCGTGTGTATTTAATCTAAGTTCATTATTTCAACATTCATTTAGTAGATATTTACTGAGAGCTTATTATGACTCAAGAGTGTCAGTATATTACAGTGACTAAAACAAAACCAGTAATCCCAACCTCTGTGGAATTTACATCTATTGGGGGAGAACTGCAATAAATAAGTAAGTAAAATAGATAGCATGTTAGGAAGTCATAAGTGCTAGGAAGAAAAATAAAACAGAGGAGAACAGGAAGTTTGGGAGGGGGAACAATTTTAAACAGGGTAGCGGAAGGTGACTGTTAGCAAACAAGTAAAAGGGATTAGAAAGTAAACCAAGAAAAATCTGAAGGGAAAGTATTATGGGTAGATGAGACAGCTTGTGCAATAGTCCTGGGGTAAGAATGTAGCCAACTTGTGTTCGCAAAACAATAAGGAGGCACTGTAGGCTGAACTGAGTGAGGGAAGAGGAGAATAGCAGGAGATGAAGGTAGAAAAATAATGAGTACATACTTTGGCTTTTAGTTTTTGTGGGTTTGAGCTGAGGGATGATCTGATCTGCCTCCAGTATCCAGCCAGTAGCACTCTGGCTACTCTTGAAAAATGGAAAAATAGTTAAAGGGGAAGCAAGGAGACCCCCACCCCTGGAAATCTATTGACATAACTGAGGCCATAGTAGCTTGGACTAGGGATGGTAGCCATGGAGGTGACAGAACGTGGTCAGAATTTGGATATATTTTTAAGGCAAGACGATAAGATTTCTGATTGATTGGATGTAGATCTGTGCAGAAAAGAAATAAGTCAATCATGTCTCTAATGTCTTCACTTACACAAATTAAATTGTTTTTACTAAAATGGAGAAGACTAGCGAAGGGACTAGGTAGAGCAGGGAGAAATAGTAAAAGGCCAGTTCAGACATGCTATCTTTGAATTGCCTATTAAAGTCCAAGTTGAAACATTGAACAAGGAGGTTGGAGTAGAGTTCAGGGACACCTCTGTCTGTTTCTTATTAAAAAGAAGGCTGGTATGAAGCTGAATTCACTCATGGCACAACTAGATTTAAAATCATAAGAAAAAAATAGTATCACTCCATTCTGTGGAAGAACATGATTGATGGAAAACCTTAAGTTTCTTATCCGCATTTTAAATCACCACCTTGCAGAAAGCCATGAAAGTATATATCCATTCCCCTTCTGAATAGTGATTAAACTCAGGTACCCTACTCCATCCTCCCATAGCCACATGCCTCAAGTAAGCTCCAGGATTGGTCCTGGCCTGGTCTAAGGATAATCTCATTCTCGCTTGCTTCCAGAATAGAGATGTAATCTTTAGTCAATGAGAAAGGAGGAGTGTTCCAGGCTGCTGCTAAAAAAACCTCATGGCACTTAAAAGAGAGCCATGTTGGGGCACCTGGATGGCTCAATCTGTTAAACATCCAACTCTTGGGGCGCCTGGGTGGCCCAGTCGGTTGGGCATCCGACTTCAGCTCAGGTCATGATCTCACTGCTTGTGGGTTCGAGCCCCGCGTCAGGCTCTGTGCTGACAGCTAGCTTCGAGCCTGGAGTCTGCTTCTGATTCTGTGTCTCCCTCTCTCTCTGACCATCCCCTGCTCACGCTCTGTGTCTCTCTCTCTCTCAAAAATAAATAATCGTTAAAAATTTAAAAAAAAAATAAACATCCAACTCTTGATTTTGGCTCAGGTCATAATCTGGAGGTTCATGAGTCTGAGCCCTGCACTGGGCTCTGTGCTTACAATGCAGAGCCTGCCTGGGATTCTCTTTCTCCCTTCTCTCTGCCCCTCCCCAATTCTTGTGTGCATGCATGCACTCTCTCACTCACTCACTCTCTCTCTCAAAATAAATAAATATATTTAAAAAAGAGAGAGAGTCATGTACCTTGCTTCCTTCTCCCTAAGGTTTCTGAAGGGAACACTAGGGACTATACCTTAATGGCCACCTTACACAAATTATCTCTGAGAAATTAATAATAATCTGCATGAGATGCAAATCTGAGAAGCTGGCACAGAATCATGGAGCTTAGACATAGAAAACAACCCAGAAATGTTAAGTTCAGAGCAAATTAAGGTCAGGGTCCAGAGCCTGGTTGCCTGACTGCTGGGTCAGCTCCCCTCTACACCCCCTGACCCCTCAGCTCATGTTCTTTCAGCACTTACTCTGCACCTTTTGGTTAGGCCCAGTGCTCTCCTAAGAACTCCTAATTGGTGTTTCCACCATCTGCTATGAAATATGGTCTTCAATAAACAGCCAGTGAGCCTCTGACAGAATGTTACAAGGAGCCTGACTTTATCTATCAGCAGAAAAGATCAAAGGCTCTGGTGGATGCAGATAGAATACAAGTAGCTGGTCTGTCTTGTTAAGCATTCAAACACTTCATGAATTTTCAAAAAAATTAAGAACTACATTATGCCCTCAGTCTGTGCATGTTATTTTTGTTTATATCACCAGAAGCTGTTTCTCCATACCAATCAGGAGATTCAACCCAACAAGTCTAACCATGGGGAAAGATGAAAACACACAGAGATGGGGAAAAGTTGCAAGACTATGCCCTACTATCCTCAGATAAATTGGAAAGTTGCTTAGAGCTAGGAAGAAGAGGAGAGGGGGACGGGCTGAAGTCAGTAGACAGTGTGCTTTTTTTTTTTAATCCTATGCAAACAGTGTGGGTAAGTAGGGAGGGAGCACTTGGATTACCATATGGAAGCATTAATCTCCCATAATAATAAGAATAATGAGCATTTATATGGTGCCTGATATGTGCCAGATTTGATGTTATAATTTACCACATCCAGATGATCTTCCCCATTTAATTTAATTTAAGACACATTTGTGGGTACACACACACATACATCTAGAAGCATACATGGTAACTTCTAAATTCTATTGTTCTTTCCATTTTTTAAAAAATTTTAATGTTTATTCAATTTTTGAGAAAGCGAGAGAGACAGAGCACAAGTGGGAGAGGAGCAGCGGGAGGGGGAGACACAGAATCTTGGAGCAGGCTCCAGGCTCTGAGCTGTCAGCCCAGAGCCTGACGCGGGGCTCGAACCCACAAACTGCGAGATCATGACCTGAGCTGAAGTTGGACGCTCAACCAACTGAGCCACCCAAGTGCCCCTGTTCTTTCCATTTTAGAGAGACACAGAGAGGATAAATAACTTGTCCAAGCTCACACAACTGGTGACAGAGATCATGACCTGACTTCAGGTCCTTTGCCTAAAAGCCACACTGAATGATGGCCTCTGCCAATGGGGCATCCACAACTGTGCAATCATTGGTCAGGGCAGAGAAAGCCTAAAGGTTCTGCTCACTAGGGAGATGATAAAGAGGACCCTGAACTTCAGTTATTTATATTATCACTACCTGGTCAGCAATAAAAAACTCAGTTTTCCAAGGAAGGAAAAAAATAAAACACCTTTTACAATTTTTTTCCTGCTTTAGGTTACTCTGGTCTACATCACCTCTGGAATTCCATTCTGAATTTGAAAAAATTTGACCCTTACATTTAAGTAATGTGATGATGTTTTGTTTTAATCTTCCAATTTAACTGTGGAAATTAACACATCAAGATTATAAATCACTTTGGCATATTTAACAGAGCAAGAATACCCTGGGTTCTGCATCCTAACAAGGTTTTATTCGCCACGTGTGAACGTTAGTGAAAAAGTGGCTTCATTTGCCAAGTACCAAGAGATGAGTCACTTAACTCATTACTACCTTACTTTCCCAAGAGTTAATGACAGGTACAATGCCTCAAAATTTGGCTAGAAATCTTCATCGATGCAACGGGTATGTCCTTCTTAAACATTTGGCAATTTCAACTAACAATTCTTGATGGCCAGGCTGTTTAAGCAGGTGGCTGCTTTGAACTGAGGTTAACGGCACAAAATAACTGATAGCCAGTAAACTATCAAACTCCATAACATTTGTCCTCCTCGCTCAATGCCTTTTTTCCCTTTACAGATCATTTTAAAGTGATCACCTTTGGGGCGCCAGGGTGGTTAAGCGTCCGACTTCGGCTCAGGTCATGATCTCATGGTTCGTGGGTTCGAGCCCCACATTGGGCTCTGTGCTGACAGCTAGCTCAGAGCCTGGAGGCTGTCTTCGGATTCTGTATCTCCCTCTCTCTCTGACCCTCCCCTGTTCGCGCTGTCTCTCTCAAAAATAAATAAAAAAAACATTTAAAAATTTTAAAACATAAATAAAGTGATCACCTTTTTATTTGCACTAATATTCATATTTCCCTTTGATCTAAGCATTTTACACTGAATATGTTTTCAGGTCTGATAGATATGAGGCACTCAATCAGAGACAGACACCAACAAAATACTCAAGAATTCCAAAAATAAGCAAAATGTAATACACCATCCAGGAGTTACAAATCACTCAGACAAGTCCAAATTTTTAGAATGGCTATTGGGTGAAATTTTACATTTTATGCAAGAAAGTTTTCAAATAGAAACATTTTTCTTCTGTGGGTGCCATGAAGCAGCTGTTCATGTGACAAGAAGGCTATTTAGAAGAGTGATGGGAAGCTTTAATTAAAGCCCGTCTGCTGTTTCACTGTTTCAGACTATTAAACACAGTTTGTGTTATTAACATAATACTTGGAAATGTAATTGCCTTCAGGTTTTGTTTGTTGAGATGCAAGCCTGCCGCTTCTCTCTGCTGCCTTCTTTTATCCAGATATTTTCCAATCAGTCTCAACATAGATTAAAAAGGAAAAAGTTCAGAGGTGGCTCAGTCTGTTGAGCGTCCAACTCTTGATTTCAGCTCAGGTCATGATTTCACCGTCAGTCATGAGATCAAGCCCCATATCAGGCTGGGTGTGCGTGGAGTGTGTTTGAGATTTTCTCTCTCTTTCTCTCTCTCTCTCTCTCTCCCTCCCTCCCTCTGCCCCTCCCCTGCTCATTCTCTCTCTCTCAAATAAATAAATAAACAGGAAAAAGTTCAGTTCACAAACCAATAAGGAAATCAATGATCACTGAATGAATGAAATTAGAGGGTCACTTTGCCCCGTGATTATAACTACATTTCACATGGGTCAGAACCATGTAAGGAATTCTCATCTTAATAAGTCCTCAGGAAAATAAAAAGGAATTGCTTATTAAACAAGTCTAGTTATATCCTTCCTCTGCCCCTGTCCTGTATTGAGGAAATAATATACATTAGCAAGCTAAATCCTCTGAGAAGTCCTGCAGTTTGTTTAAATCAGCTTAATGCGTAACTGTGTTTCTGAACTTTTTGACTCTGGAAAACTTCTGTTTCTCACTTATCATCACTCCTCAGAACTTGTGTCAATGAAAACAAAATCAAGTAAAGCCTAAATCAAAGTGTTAAATGGGAAAAAATTATAAGAACCAGAAAAATATGGCTAGCCATTGAATGCTTTTACATAGGATTTCTGATTGATAAAAAAAAAACCTAATATTTGACTACATAAGAATGAACATATTGATACACCATAAGATTTTATACAAAAGTAAATGATTATTGGTAAAATTTGACCATCAGTATCCTTAGATAAAGAAAGAGCATTAAAAATCAATAAGGTACACATCCCAGAAAAGTGAAAAAAAGAGCAACAAATTTACAGAACAGGAAATATAAGTGGCCAATAAACATGAGAAAAGGTTAAAGCTTACTGATATTCAACAAATGAAACCTTATTAATATGATGCCATCATTCTTTTATCAAATTGGCAACAACTTTTTTCAATAGAATGCCTTATATTGAAGTACAGCAACTAGGGAATGTTCTTGTCCTCTCCTTATGGAGCCTAAATTAAACAGCTTTTCTGAAAGGTCATCATGCCACATCTTTTGCACATTAGTTCCATTTCTAGAATTTTGTTAAATACATGAATACAGTTTATCAGATTATTTATTATAGTGGAAAGTGTACAAATCTAAATATCTGACATTAGAAAAAATCATTAAGCAAAATAACATAACTAATATAATGGAAAATATTTCATAATGCTCTGAAAAGAGTTTCCCATATTATTTGAAAATAATCACAATTTTACAAAAAAATAGAATCATACTGATTATATCTCAGTAATTATATACATACATGAATACAAAAAAGACTGAAAGTGGGTGCCTCGGTGGCTCAGTCAGTTAAGGATCAGACTTTGGCTTAGGTCAGGATCTCATGGTTCATGAGTTCAAGCCACACATAGGGCTCCTCGCTGACAGTGTGGACCGTGCTTGGGATTCTCCCTCTCTGTCTCTCAGCCCTTCCCCTACCTGTGCACAAGTGAGTTCTCTCTCTCTCTCTCTCTCTCAAAATAAACAAACTTAAAAAAAAAAAGACAATGAGGTAGATTTAAAAAAAAAAGACTGAAAGTAACATCAATACACAAATAGCAATTCTCTCTGGATGCCATGTCACATGATTTTTCTAAATGCTCTCCGATAAAAAGAAAGAATGATTCATGCCACCAAGTACAGAGCTGACTCCACTTTTATTAATTATCTAAGAATTACCTCGAATTAGCACATTGTTTAATTATAAGCAGGTGCTAGTAGTTTTAGAGATCCTGTTAAATAGTTTTTTAACTGGTTATCTTTACACCCTCAACTGAAGTTTTTCTATATATACATATTTTGGGCAAAGATAAACTACACCGTAGTCTTTACATGCACAGGACAACAAAGATAGATTAGGACTGGTTAGCTATTGGATGCTGCTGTGTTTCTGCTAAGGAAAGGATTGGAAACAGAACAATAGATAATTCAACTCCTAAGTAATGCACATTCTTTCAAATGACTTAGAAGAGAGCATGTTGAAACTTCCCTTGGCTCTGCTTTTCTCCGACATAACTAAGGAAAGAGAACTCTTACTTCATGGAATAATTTCAGAGAAGAGCTAGACCAAAATGGGGTTATTGGGGAATTCAAAATTCTAAGAAGAAATGCAGCTCTCTGCTTATGAGTTGCTTCGGGGCTCTAAGTACATTAATTCACTGTCACTTCCCCAGTGCTCTGACATAGCAACTCACTACTGAGTGTCAGTAATTACACTCACAACTAGAAAACCTGAAGACTGTAACAACCATATAGGAAAGATCAGACAGTGATCCGCTAGAAATTTTCCATCCTCATTTTCAAGTACAAAATCCATACTCTTATTTCATCACTGCTTTCCTAGAATAATGTTTCTAAGAGATAGAAATCACGATGATTTCAAAGCCATTAAAGTAACACATAATGTAACCCCAGTGTTTACCACTTACTTTCCACACTTATCATTAACCTTAAAATCAGATAGTAATTGTTTAATGTATGATTCTCATGACAACCAAGACACATTTGGAGTGATGAGTTTTTCAATCTTATTCTAGCATTATAACATGGGCTCATCCCACTTTAAATTTAGATCTTGTCAACAGATAAAATAAAGGATCATCAATCCACATTATGAAAGGATCCTTGTATTTATCAAAGGTTCATTGCAAGAAGTTTCTTTAAAGGATGAGCTCTTACATTTAAAATGTTTCCGTTTAGAACAAGTTAATCTGCCTGCAGCTTTTCAGTACTGAAGGTGGAACGAACGTCAATGTACTGAGCACGTCTCATTATAATGATAGAACTTTCCAGACCAAAAAGGCGCTCACCCATGACTCAATAAATCAGAAGAAGAAAAAGGAGGCTCAGCCAAGGAGAGTCATGGAGAAGGATAAAGCAGGAAGGAGGAAGGACAGGATAAGATAAGAAGCTTCAAAGGTTCGGAAGATTTGGAAGTGAATGCTCTGAAAAATGTTAATCCTCAAATATTTGGTGGGACAGTGAAAGATCAGAGCAACTGCATGGCTTGTTTACATTATACGCATATGTAGTTAATCTGCCCCAAGAGTATTTTGAGGTCAGAGGCTCTGTCCTGCTGTCAGGCCCCACCTGGCCATGAGCCCAAATGTAGTAGGCCTCAATAAATATTTGTGGGATGAAATAATTAACAAATGACACCAAACAACACATTTGCTAAATTCCACTGAATGGACTCCTCATTTTGGTACCTCTGAAAATATGGTCGCAGGTAAAGGATGGCACAGGGATTAAAAATGTTGTTCGATCCTCTAATACAAAAAAACCAAAATACCAAAACACAACTACTGGAATGGTGATTATTAATTATTCTCCTGACAATGCAATGAAACAGCCACCTACGTTTAGGAGTTAGGACTAATCTAGTTGGTGTCTGTGACTACCAGTACGTCCTCTGTAATGGGTTCCCTCCAGATCCCTTGATCAGAAGTCAGGCTTGTAGGAACACCATGACTCCTTGCTCCCAGCTCGAATACCCAACCCACAGCCAGACCAGGACCCCCTGCTCCTCCTCAAAGGGGAGGGTCCCACCTACTGATGTGTCCTATCCCTCTGCCTACAGACGGCACCCCTACCAGCAGTCTAGGACTCTCGCCCTTATCACTTGCCTCTTGGAGATGCAGAAATGCTGCAAACAGCAACAGGCTGCCACTTCCAGTTCAACCATCTTCTCCTCCAAATGGGGAGAAGCTGCAGTTAATGTAGAGAGCCTGGAAAGAGATAAAAGATTTGTGTCCTCAAATCCAGAGGTCACTGTCCCAATCTGTAAGCCTGGAAGCTGATTACAGTAGGTGTTGTGGCATCCACCTCTCCTGATTCCATAGCCAAACCTCCATCGGGTTTGCTAGTGGACGACAGGCAGTATGTGCATAACAGAAGTTCAGATAATCCCAAACCCAATTGTAGCTAGTGGTTCCACCTCCAAATCCCTGATCAGAGCAGCCCAGCAAGAAGCCGTGTTGCAGAGCTGCGCCACTCCGCTGTCAGCGTACTTTTACTCTCCCGTCAAGCCTGCCAGCCTTCTGTTTTCTCCTGCCATTCGCCCACCACCACATCAGTTTTCCAGAGTGGGCACTTATTAGGCAAAACAGTAGAATTCATGGGTCCAGAGGAAAGAGAAGGAAAAAGAGTCTTCAAAACTGGCCTCTGAGGGATGCCTGCGTGGCTCAATCAGTTAAGTGTCCGATTTCAGCTCAGGTCACGAGATCTGTTCACAGTTCGTGAGTTCAAGCCCCACATCGGGCTCTGTGCTGGCAGTGAGGAGCCTGCTTGGGGTTCTGTTTCTCTCCTTCTCTGTCTCTGCCCTTCCTCTGCTTGCACTGTCTCTGTCTCTCTCAAAATAAATAAATAGACTTTAAAAGAAAAGACCCAACTCAGTTCTGAAGTCTCTATTTTCAAAATCTATCTCCAATCTGAGCACCTCTTGTCACTCCCATTTTGCCCCACCCTAGGCTCAGTCACTATGACAATACTGAAATGTTTCTTATTATCCTCCCTACCCATGCTACAAAGATCATACATGAACTGTATAATCAGAATAAATAGTAGTCATTATTGTTAAACCACTGCGCACTGAACAACGACCAACAATTTTAGTCTGACATTTAAACTCCTCTGGAGTCCGAACTGAACTCTCATTTTCCCCCTCAGTGTAAGCTTCAGGCCTCTTTGGAATCACTTCAGAGTGGGCTGTCTCTGGAAACCCAGTGCCCAGCATCCCCGGAACTGACTGTGCTGAGATATCATCCCAGGAAGAAAATGTCCCAGAGAAACCTGCCTGCCAACTCTGAAACTGAAAGTCCTGAAGCCATGCTACAGACATAGTAAGCTCGGAAGGCCATGACACTAGCAACTGTCAGCAGCCGATAAGGACTGAAAGACCAGCCATAGGCTGGTCCTTGTAAAAGCATCCAGGAGAAATTCAGGCCCGTGAGCACACATCTGAACCAGCAACATTCTGCAAGAGCCCCGCCAGCTAACCACGGTGCTGACTTCCAAGTGGCTGAGGGCCACGCCAGATCTCACGGAAGCATAACTGACCACCCCATCCTTCCCCCACTCCTCCCCCAGGCCTGGCCTAGAAACATACAGACATCTGCATACCTGGGCCAGATCATCATTCCCGAAGTTCTATCACGTCGGCACAGTTACTAAAGTAAACATCTACCCACCCCTCTAGGCCTCCGCAGGCTGGCTTCTCCTGATCCAATTTTATCCGTGGGCCTCAGAGGCCTCAGCTGTTTCAAAACTCAAGCTTCCCAAACTCTTCGACCCACCTGATAGGGCTAATTTAACCAGATAGACAGGTGGGAGTACGTTCAGCTGATAAAACAAATAAATTAATTAAAAGTTTAAGAAATTGGAGAGTGGACCCTGGACACAGGCAGAGATTAGGATAAAAGCAAGAAAAACAATAGCAGCAAAGGGAATAAAAAGAGGAAAATATGTCATCTGCCATGTGCTGATCTGAACTAGGGCAGATATAAAGAAAGGGATATTAAGATCACTTCACACTATAAAGGTCCAGCATGTTGACTAAGAGGTTAGACACTCATACTTTCAAAGAGGACAAGGGAAGGTCAAACGAAAGGTCCATGTCCTGGTCTGGCAATAAAAGAAACAATGTCTTGTTTCAACAACATGAAACAAAGAATATTGCTTAAGTCTGCTGTCCAAGAACCATGGATTAAAAAGGATTAAAACCATGGACCTTTGGATTCTAGGGGGAGTCTCTGGCCAAAACTCTTGCGCTTCTTCTAAATCTTTAAAAACATAGTTTCAACTTAAAATTCAGAATAAGTATAGTAAGTGGGCTTCCTCTTTTTTTTTTATTTTTTTGCCCTTAATGACAACAATGTAGTCATAAGTATTATTTCTCAAGTGGATTGTATGTTTCATATAAGAAGGAGGAAAAACCTGTAAGGAGGTTTTTCCCTTAACAAAGAGCCAAAATTATGAAAGTAAACTTACTTCCCATAGACAGGAAGACGTGCTAAGAAGTAGACTATGCGTTGCAAGGAAAACCCAGGCCCTGGGGACAGTTTTCAGGGGTCAAATCCTGGCTGCACCATTTATTTACCGTGTGCTTTGTGCAAGTCATCTAGCCTCTACAAGACCGATTTGCTTACGTGTAAAATTATAATAATGTAGTTATAGTGTTGTGAGGATTTATGAAATGCTTATGTAAAATAAGAAAGAAAAATAAACTCAGAAAGTAATCTGTATGACGCCCATAGTACAGTCCCCTCCACATCATAAGCTCACAATAAATGCCTGCTAGTACCATCATTTTTAGTCTAATTAACAAAGAGCCTACTGAGGCCACCTGAGGATCATAGAATGCCAGTGTTAAAGGGGTTTAAGGACTCTTCTTTCTAGCCCAGTACTCGCTTCCTCCCCCCATGGACTCCCCTAATTTGACAAGGGAAGAAAATGAGTCAGTTAATTCAAAGCCCATTTTTCTCAAGAAATGACTGCTTATCTTTTGCTTTCTCTTTGTAACACGTTAGGAACTGGTTACCTCCAGTACAGATTTTCTAGCCGTGCTGGCTCTTACTTTTTGGTGCCACCAAGTGGCCAAGCTTAATGGCACAGTGATACTTCCCCCAGAGGCTTCCCCCAATTAGGTATAGCATAAAAGATCTCTTTTAGGTAGCATTCAACAGCTCCTTAATGCTCATCGAATTAATGGGTAACACTCTGGATTGAGCAGAGATGCAGAAGTGGCTCTAAAGAACACTACGGGGAAAAAAGAAACCCCCAGTGAGAAAGAGGAGCGGACAAAGGGTTGGCCAGCTTCAGCCATTCCTTTGATGCCTGGGAATTACTTTGTTCAGGTCTAAGAAATACATGCCTGGCCTTGTGGGCAGGAAGGGACCATTATTATGATAGAGGAGCACATAATACACATTTTGAGTGAATACTGAACAGTCAAGTGCAAATAACAGTGTTTGGCTGGAAATTAAGATCAAAGCTGAATCTAGCTGAATCAAAGAACAAAACCTCTAAAATACAGGCAATATAGGAAATTTTATCCCCCAAGTTGCAATTTTATTACTGACATTTTTAGCAGTCAAATTTAAAAGGGCAAGAACACAATTTCACAGTATTGTCATTGGTCAACTACCTGTGCTACACAATTGCAACACTGTAGTGCACACATTCAACTAGCTCATCTAATAATATTTTTAACCTTTTTGTGCACAGTAGAATAAAATTCAGGAAAGTTTTCAGAAATGTAATTTCTATAAGGAATTTCATACCTTTAGCTTCACAGATTTGGAAAACCTAAAAAAAATCCTCCAACTTGAATTACTAAAACCGATTGGCGGTCAGAACACCAGAGCAATCGAGTCACCAATTTTTTGTTTAAAGTTCTAGCCTCCGTAGAATGAAAATGAAAAGAAACTGTCTTCTTAAAACGTTTTTTGATAAGATCTCTTGTTTTAATGTTGGATTAGTCACAATAGTCTCTGCTTGGGGTGCTCATTCTCCCCTAATATTTTTTCTTCACACTTTTAAATTCTTCATTCTGTCTGGACAAATGATGATTCATCCTAGATGCTGTTGTACATGACTTTGGAGTTTTTAATTCCTCTTTGTAAAATTCTGAGATGACAATATGGATGCTCTACTTTTTAAAATTCTATCAAAATGAAAAAGTCCTGGGGCTCCTGGGTGGCTCAGTCAGTTAAATGTCCAACTCTTGATTTCAGCTCAGGTCATGGTCTTGTGGTTTGTGAGATCGAGCCCCACATTGGGCTCTGCACTGACAGCATGGAGCCAGCTTGGGATTCTCTCTGTCCCTCTCTCTCTGCCCCTCCCCTGCTTGTGTGTGTGTACTCTCTCTCTCAACATAAATAAATACACTTTACAAAAAATGAAAAAGTCCAAAGATTTTTTTTCCTAAAAGACTCAATGCCTAAGGAAAATTAGTGATCAAAATCAAATATAGTTGCTAAAGATTGTATTTTAAACATATGAATGACAACACAGCAAACAAATAATTGAAGAGAATTATGACATAATCTAATTTCTTTATTCTATCTTGTATTATTTAAAATTTTACAAAGTTTTTGACTCAAAAAGTAAATAATGATCTTTCTAAAGCTATTGAGCTACTGAATCTAGTTCATTCATATTTTTATTATTTTTTTAAATTATTAAAAAAAATTTTAATGTTTTATTTTTGAGAGAGACAGTGTGAGCAGGGGAGGATCAGAGAGAGAGGTAGACACAGAATCCGAAGACAGGCTCCAGGCTCTGAACTAGCTGTCAGCACAGAGCCCAATGCGGGGCGCGAGCCCAATGCGGGGCTCAAACCCACAAACTGTGAGATCATGACCTGAGCCAAAGTTGGACGCTTAACCGACTGAGCCACCCAAGGGCCCCAAGTTCATTCATATTAACTATCAATCCAGCTCCCTATTCATTTGGCCATTTTAAAGTTCATAAAAACTCTTCTGCTACATAAAGCTAACAACTCTACCACCCAAAGCATTCAGGTCCTGCAATAATAAATATCTCAATCAACTGACAGACTTTAAACATATGGCCAATGAGGAAGTTTTCATTTCAAGTTACATTTGGAATGCTTACTGTGTTTAAATGTGAGTATTCAGATACAGACAACAAGCCCAAATGACAACCCTTCTTCACACTACTGATATTGGCATATCGATTAGATATAATGAAAACCATGTGATGACAATTTGCTGATCAAAAGTTCAAGGACGCCACAAATAACAGTGAAAGGAACATTTAGCTAGTTGGCCTTCCAAAGGTCAAAGCCAAAGCAAACACGAATGACAAATCTGGACCAAATCCAAGGCCCAAGCCCAACCTTTAGAGCAACCCTCATTATTTGCAGTCTTGGCGTGTGCTGCAGGGGAATGTGCCTGGGCAATGCAGTCGTCTAGACTGATTCCAGTCTTTCTAACTCCTTCCACCTGGGTAATGTGGGCATGTTACAAAAGCCCTCCGCCTCACTTTCCTCATCAGTAAGACAGGAACAATGTAACCCAAAGACTGAATGAGGTTGTGTAGGTGAAGCACGTAGCACAAGGCCTGTCCTGTGGATGCATGAATCCTAGTTACTACAATTACTATAGTTGTCCTGATCATCATCGTTAATGTCAGGATCATATCACAGCACCTGGGTGGCTTAGTCAGTTATGTGTCCAACTCTTGATTTCAGCTTTAGGTCATGATCTCACAGTTCATGAGATCAAGCACCACATCGGGCTCTGCGCTGACAGCACAGAGCCTGCTTAGGATTCTCTCTCTCTCTCTCTCTCTCTCTCTCTCTCTCTCTCTCTCTGTCCCACCAGTGCATGCACACACTCTCTCTTTCTCAAAAATAAAAAAATAAACATTAAACAACAACAACAAATATTTGGATCAAATCTCTCTGAGGGCTGTGAGGATTACAGGCTACCTATAAATAGCACATGAAGCACTTTGTGCTCATTTTATAAAAAATGGATGCTGGTATTACCTAGACACCCAGAGAACTTTGAAAAATTCTATAAATAAAATCTTAATTGTGAATTCAGAGCAAATGCAACTAACAGGTTTTTACTCAGCTGAAATAGGCATGTCATTTTTTCTAACCCAGTGCCCTCTCCTCCTTGCCCTGTATAGGGAACTCTGCCCCTTAAAAACCCTGGAAAAGGCAGATCGTGTCTCTTCATAAAGAAGCTGAAAACACTACAAAGTGTTTTCACAGCATTCCCGGAAGTGAAGCCTAATAAGCTCAGCCAATCAGATGCGTCCACTTGGGATATTTGCATCTAGAGGTAGTGACCTCATGCAACAGGAGCAGGAAATCTTGCTGAGGGACACAGAAGAAGTATTGACATCCATCTGCAGGTGCAGCAATGATGCCTCTACAAACTGTGATATTCGGTGTTGGGCAGCAGTGACTTCAATCATCCTCAGCAGGGTGAGGCTGTGACAAGAATTTGCTGTGCTCTGATGTGCAGCTCCTTTATCATGACTTTTTCCAAACCTAGTACTCCAGACTTCTCAACATTTCAGGAAAGTCCCCAATACCTTTTCAATAAGTGGCTATTCTGCTTATATCAACTGAAGTCCCCTTCTGTTGATTGCAGCTAAGGCTGGTAGAGAAATTGGTGGCAAGCAGTGGGGTGCTGGGAATAGAGCCCCAAGTGTGTTACTGGCTGAATGCAGGTAAGGTAGTGGGGACTGCACTATTTCTCACAACACATATCCATGAAGACTGGCTACCACCTGAACATGGCACCAGGTGGTGAGCTTGCAGACTGGGTTTCCCACCTGAGAATTGGTGATGCATGTTACACAGGACTAAGACAATTGTTTAGCTGTTACATATGTCTTGGGATATGTGTCTGTAAAGGCCCTCATATTAGGAAGAATTCAGGGTGTTGGATGGTGTTAGCTATGTCTTATGGTGTCCAGTAAGATACTGAGAAAAAATAGACTTAAGTTGCAAGTGGATGGTTTTGTTTCTCTCAGAACACCAATCCCTAAAGTGGCTGTCTTAAAAGCAGAGAAGAAAAGGAGGTATGGCTTTGTTATTTGAAATCAGTGAAGAAGATTAAGAGGCACAAACTTCCAGTTATAAAATAAATAAGTCATGGGAATGAAGAATACAGCATAGGAGATATAGTCAATAACAGTGTAATAACTGTATGGTGACAGATGGTAACGCACTTAAAATGGTGAGCATTTCATAAAGTATGTAATTGTCAAATCACTATGTTGTACATCTGAAATGAGTGTCAGCTACACTTCAAGTCTTTTGTAAAAAGTTCTTTCTACCTGTGGCCTGCAAGCTAAAATGACTAAAATCTGATCATTTACTGCCTTGCAGGATTGTAAAATTAAAATTCTCTATTCCAGGGGTGCCTGGGTGACTCAGTCGGTTAACTATCTGACTTCAGCTCAGGTCATCTTCTCACAGTCTGTGGGTCTGAGCCCCACGTGGGGCTCTGTGCTGACAGCTCAGAGCCTGGGGCCTGCTTACGATTCTGTGTCTCCTTCTCTCTCTGCCCCTCCCCTGCTCATACTCTGTCTGTCTCTCTCTCAAAAAATAAATAAACATTATTATTTTTTTAATTCTCTACTCCAAACTAAAGCTTTCCAACTGAGGCAGAGATTGCAGTGACTAAGCAGGAAAAAAGACTGGAGCAGAAGATAGGCTTGATCACCCAGGCCTTACCCATGAACTTCCAGTAAACCTCATCCATGGGACAGAGAGTTAAATATGCTCAATGTGAAGAAGCAGCTGGAATGAAAGCAGCCTGCATTTAGGTTATTGTTTTGAAATATCCTTTATACTGGACTCAAGGGTGATGAGGCAAAGCACAGAGGCAGAGAGCAAGCAGACAGAAAAGAGAAACCACAAAGGTGATGTCTGAATGAGAGCCCTGGCTGTGGTTTCTACTCTGTGGAAATAACCATAAGCAAGTAAACAAAATACCCATGTATTTTCTACATCTTCTGTATTACCCACAATGCTCTGGTTGCAGCCAACATCTTGTGATAGTTTGACTCTTCAAAGCAGTCACAAGCTGTCTGAATTTGTACCTACAATAAATAAATGGCTGAAGATTTGCACCTCACAGAAAGGGCATTCCTTTTCCTAATGCCGTCGCAGATGTGCCCACAGAGAACAGTGGGCAGAACATTCTTTTGTAGTCCAGAGCCAGGGTGTCAGAACAGCTGCCAGGGCATGGAGCTTGCACTCATACAGTCCAACATGTGCTTTGAACCAATGAGCACTGGATGCGATTTCCTTTCTCCCCTCTTCTCCAATGAGTATTTGCTGTTGTTTTCATTTCTACTAGTGCATATGAGATAATGTTGCAAAGGGTGGTGAGTGACTTAACTATTAACTGGAGATTTCTGGACCAAGAGGAAGATATCACTGAGAAACATTGACCTTGGAGCCAGATACAGAATCTGAACAAAGCTCTGAGATTGCTCCCTTTGGGAAAGGGTGACTGCATTTCACATAGACATTCACCCTTTTGAAGGTGTGCTCATGTGAAGAAGTTAGTTAGCCAAAGGAGTGTCATGGCATATTGTTATTTGACTGTTTGGCATCTAATCTTCCTGTAATATTTCCTAAGAGAGACCAGATTTAGTCCAGATATTTAGCCCTCCTTCAAACTACCCAAGCATATTTGAATCAATCTTAGCCAATGCATATCAAACTTGCCAATGGTTGGTTCAGGAACCCAGAGCATAGCATTCCCACACAAATATTGTTATTGGTTTAGGGATGGGCACATGTCCTAAGTAGATCCAATTAATGTAAGGGAAGTTCTTTTAAAAAAAAAATTTTAATGTTTATTGTTGAGAGACAGACAGACAGAGCGTGAGTGGGGGAAGGGCACAGAAGAGAGGGAGACACAGAATCTGAAGCAGGCTTAGGCTTTGAGCTGACAGCACAGAGCCTGATATTGGCTTGAACTCACGAATGCGTGAGATCATGACCTGAACCAAAGTCAGACACTTAACCGGCTGAGCCACCCAGGCAACCCTTTAAGGGAAGTTCTTTATAACCCATGGTGTGGGAGAGGTTCTTTCTCTTGGTCCCCACCCACACGCTCCTTATTCCCTCCACCATATTCCTTCAGTTATGAACCATCTTGCAACCTTCAGAGAAGCCCGCCCATAAACATGTGGAGAAAGGCAGCATGAGGAAAAGAGCAGAGAAATTGAGACAGAGCCATGATCATACCATACCTGAGGCCTATGTTATCTCTGAACTTCTTGTTACTTGAGACAATAAATTTCTTTCTTGTCTATAACAATTCAAATTGGGGTTT
>CM053577.1:32367296-32578405 GCA_028646485.1 Cryptoprocta ferox | reverse complement strand
AGACAAGAAAGAAATTTATTGTCTCAAGTAACAAGAAGTTCAGAGATAACATAGGCCTCAGGTATGGTATGATCATGGCTCTGTCTCAATTTCTCTGCTCTTTTCCTCATGCTGCCTTTCTCCACATGTTTATGGGCGGGCTTCTCTGAAGGTTGCAAGATGGTTCATAACTGAAGGTTGCAAGATGGTTCCTAACTGAAGGAATATGGTGGAGGGAATAAGGAGCGTGTGGGTGGGGACGAAGAGAAAGAACCTCTCCCACACCATAGATTCCTTTATCTATGTAAAAAGGAATTGATTTAAAGAAAAATATTATCTAAATAATAATACAGGTTGTCTTAGTTTCCTGGGGCTGCTGCAACAAAGTATCACACACTAGGTGGCTTAAAACAATAGAAATTTCTTCTTTCACAGTTCTGAAGGCCAGAAGTCCAAAATCAAGATGTATGTTGACAGAACCAGGTTCCCACTGAAGTGTCTAGAGGAGGATCCTTCTTGGTTTTTTCAGCTTCTATTGGTGGCCAGAATCCTTAGTGTTCCTTGGCTTATAAAGTCATCACCCCATTCTCCTATGGCCTTCTCCTCTCTATGTGCCCATGGCCCTATGTCTGTCTTCTTATAAGGACTTCAGTCATTGGATTGAGGCCCACCCTATCCAGTATGACCTCATCTTCACTGGATTCTATCTGCAATGACTCTATTCCAAATAAGGAAGCTCATAGGTATCGGAGGTTAACTTATCATATAGAGGCCACCCATTTGGTACAGCATTTTTCTGAGCATCATTCCCTATTCAATCATTGATGTCTTCAATTGGAACTTAATTCTATTATTTCAGGCTAAAATAACCCATCATTGTACTCTGGCAGGCCTTCCATTACTCTGGGCACTATTTCCCAGTACCTGACATTAGCCTCTGATTTCCTTAGTCCTTGGGTGTCCCTCCTCACAGGGAGATAAAGGGCTTATAATTTGAGACTTAAGTTAATTATAGAAAGTAATTATTACATGCTGTACCTCAAAGAGCCTGAGTTGTGATTAACTACTTGGCAGAAATGGGGGAGGTGAATTTAGGAAGAATAATTTTCATTTGGGAGACCAGAATTGGAATAGTCACTGTTTAAAATTGAGAAAGAAAGTCTGGGGTGAAAAAATAAATCTTTCAAATGGTTTCATGAAATCTTGGGAGTTTTAAATATTAGGAAGGTTTTCCTGTCCCATTTGTTGAAGTAATAAAGTGTGAAGAAATGTTAAATCTGATTAGCTACGCCTGTCAAGCATTAATCTATGGTCTGAAAGGAAAGAAAAAAATATTCAAAACTTCAATCACTGTCCTTTCCTGTGTTTAATCAGTTAAAAAATATTCTCCAAGGCTGTTCAGAAAACAGTGGTGTTAAGGTACTCTGAAAAATCATTCAGGAACCCATGGGCCAGTGACTAAGGCAAATGCATTTTTCTGAATATTGTCAAAAGCTGTTTTCTCTTCACAATGTAAGTTCAGATGCTTCTTGGCTGTTTGTGAACCACCTGGTGTTCACAGACCAATGCAGGAATGCAGAAAGCCGTTTCCATGGTGATGAGACTTTCCTCCTGGCAACTACCCCTCTCCCACCTCCCATCTTTCTCCACTCTTAGGAGTTTAAATAGGGTTTCTGGGAAGGGTGGGATGAATATACAGCCAGCATCTTGTGGTTTTTCCAAGTGCAGCTACTGTGTATACACACGTAGTGGATGAGTCTCCTGCCCACATGTGGAGATGGTCATTCCAACCCATCAGAATCCAACCAAAATCTCACATTTGAAATCACTCCACCAATAACAGTTTATTTAACACCTGATTATATGAACAGACACTTCTCTATAGTGGGGGTCAGCACCCTCAAAGTCCAACTCCAGCCTGCCACATGTATTCGTAAATGAAGTTTTATTGGTAGATGGTCACACTCAGTCGTTTGCATATTATCTATGGCTGCTTTCACTTTCCGATGGCAGAGGTGAGTAGTTGACAGAAGGGATAGAGACAGTAGGGTCCACAAGCCTAAAAGCATCTTCTATCTATCTGGCCCTTTACAGAAAAAGTTTTTGTCAACTCCTGCCCTAGAGGATGTGGGGTCAAAATCTGGTAAGAAAACTACAAAGCATAGAAATAGGCACAATGTGCTACCATAAATACAGAGAACCAAATGAATGCTACTAAGAATCTGCACGGGCCACTGAGGACAGGGTGGGCTGGGGAGAATCTCTAGAAAAGGCGAGACTGAAAGATGGGAAGCCTTGGGATATACAAATCTGGGCTGGGGGAAGAGGCGTGCTAGATAAGAAGTGGTGAGCACGCAAAGAATGGTGAAGGGAATGCTACCTGAAATCCTGACACGTGGAAAACCCATTAACACTGGAAAGAACCATGCAGACATGAGGTGTTGCTCTCATGGTGAGCACAGTTCACAACGGCAGAAGGAGAGAGAGTGTGAATAGCAGGAGGTGAGGTTGGGACCCAACATATACAAGCTCCTGAAAGTCAAGCAAAGAAAAGGATCTTAATCTGTAGGGAATGAAAACTTACCACCCTAGAAACTGATCTGATGAAATCTTTGTTAAAAGTAAACTCAGAAAATCCAATGAAGGATGAACTACAGACAAAGGAAGTAGAAAGAGAGGGAACCCGGTCACTATCTCCCATTTATGTCATGCTTACTACGTGCCAACCATTACACTAAGCTCTTCATATGTATTAACTCACTCACTGCCCCTAACAACCCTATGAAGCAGGTACTGTCATGATGGCCACTTTATAGATGACAAATCTGTGACTAAGAGAGGTTAAGTGACTGGCTCAAAGTCTGACAGGTGGAAATGTGCAGAGCCAGGATGTGAATCTAGGTAATGTAGCTCCAGAGTCCAGCTTCTTCTGTAATCAGTCAAGAGATTGTCACAAGAGTATGAAAGGGAGGTGGTACGAATTCACTTAGACCCGTTGCCATGGCACACACAAGGTACTCCATAAATATATCTGATGAGTAAATGCTGAATGAAAGAAAAGAAGAAAAAGGAAACAACAAGGACAAAGTGTATTTTTCAGGGGGTAGAGAAATGGGGGGAGGTGAAAATAAAATATAGGAAGGAGAAGGAGATGTCAAAGATAATTCTAATAGTTCTCCTTAGGATGGCTAAAAGGATGAGAGAATTCACATACAGACACACAGACACAAAATAGAAGGGAAAATCAGCTCTGGGGAAAAGATGGTAAATTCAGTTTGAGATTAAACCGGTAACGAATTTGATGAAATGACAGAGCATTCAAGCAGAGAAACACCAAAAAGCCCTTGAAGGTGTGGGGCCAGAACTTACAGGGGAGCTTGAGTCAGAACAACAAAGATGGTGGCTGGGCTGCTTAGAAGTGATGGAGGGGACAGGATGTCTTTCTCACACTGATGGGAAAAATGAAGTGATCTTCACCATGACGTGTACGATAAATAAAACAAAGAAAACCATTAGATAGTGACAGGTTGCAAAATTGACCTAGTGAAAAGAATGCGGGGCTGGCTCTAGAGGAAACTGGGAAACGGAGGAGAATATTCATTTATTTAATGCCTGTTACGTGTCAGGTGTTCTGACACTGCATTTGGTGATCACTGTGAGTCTGAAACAGGTGGTGTATCTCCCCTTGAGAGTGAAGGAAACAGAGAGGATAAATGACTTACAGAAGGACACAAGCCAGAAAGTCACAGAGTCAGGCTTTAAGCCCAGGTCTGCCACTCCAAAGCCCACACTCTAAATACCACCCAACTGCACAAGGGTCCTTCCTTGAGTTCCCTCAGACCCTCAGCACCATCTGATAGGATATGATTCCGTACATTTTCCCATGATCTTTGTATCCTGTGAAAGGATAAATCGCTACTAACTGCTTATAGAGCCACCCCTCCGTGGGGTGTTATCACTAAAATGCTCATTTCAGACCAGTTGTTAGAGAGAACGCTGGAGGAATGGGCTAATGTTCCTAAGCCTTTAAAAGCCACTGAAAGGTTTCTCCCTAGTTGCTTTCATTTCCACTTTCTGCCAAGCAGGCCCTCCCTAGGCAAGGTGGTAGGCATTGAGGACTGGTCCAGAGTTGTGCCTCTGAAAATTGAAGTCCCAGGAAGCTCTCTTCCCAAACCTCAGTGTTTAGTATAAAGACATAATAATTCATTTGGAATAACCAAGGTAAAGTGCATTAGTCTGCTTTTAAACAGGAATAAAAGAAACACCACTAAAGGCCATAAAGATTATTTTTGAAAAAGAAAGAGCTGTCTCTTAATAGACACCCTGTCTTCATTGACCTGGTTTGCATCACACATTTAAACAAAGTTTGTGTTTAAATTCCATATTAAAAGTGCTTTGTAATTTCACGAATTGTCTTAAATATACCTATTCTAATTCTTTATTTCTTCTCAGATCAGGCAGCCAATCTCACAGATGTTCTTGGAACAAAGTTCTTCAATGATACTCTCATTTTGTAATGAAATCGCATTGACTCATTGTATACCTCAAATAAACAGATTTCTTCACATAAATATCAACGTTGACAAAGCTAAGGAAACAATGAGGGAAAACTGATCCCGAGACCAGGACTAAAAGTCCGAATGCCTAGCAGTGAAGAAATAGAAGTACTGTGTCTATAGAAACCCATATTAGCAATACTAGTATGTAGGTTCTTCCTTCTCATAGAAAATGAAACCAAGGGGCCGCAAATAATTTCAAGCAAGCAGTGCTGTGCTTCAGATGCAGAGCAGGTCTCCAATTTCTCTTAAAATCTCACACCTTTGCATGCTGCGGGCAAACGGATTGAGCTATGCAAAATTGCAAAAAGCATCTGGCTTGACATTTCTTGAATGTAATTACCCTCCAGGAGAAATAGATCCAGCAGAAAGCAAAAGCCTGCCCTACTATACCTGTGTCAAGAGGTAGGATACTGATATATCTAAGACATGACGACTAGCCCCAGCGGGAAAGTCCTCTCTCCATGACACTTAAGAATATTAAGTGTCTGACCAGTCACGAAAGCCCTTGCTGTTTAATGGCAGCTGCACTAAATGAAGTGAGCTGACGGGGACTGAGGAAGGAGCAATAGGGCTGAGTAGGAACATCATGAAAATAGCCTTGAGTCCATGGAGCAAGGCATATGCCTCTGCCAAAACTCACCTGTCAATATTCTGGGCTTCAAATCTATGGCAACTCTAGCATACAGACTCGAATTTCTGGGCCTTGTACCTCCTTTGAAAATAATTTTATTTTCTTTCCCTAAATGATTGTTTCAGGTCCCAATCTCAGTATGCACCAAACGCACTTCTATTCTTCATGTAAGACAATTCAGCATCCCCTCCTTGGGTGTTCTTTCCTGATAGCCCTCAGCAGCATTGCACTGTACCATTATGTAGGTTTCTGTTGCATTATACAATCTTCCATTCGTTCTCTCTCTGTGCTGCCAGCATTTGCTAACTTGTCTTCACTCCTGGACTGTGAGTTCCTTAGGGCAAGCAGCTATATCCTCATCACCCAACTCAGGGCACAGGTGCCAGACACCTCCTCAGGCATTCTCCAGGCCCTGTGACCAACCACTCTCCCATCCCATGGTCAATTAAATAGTGTCTTTCAACAGTTTATATACCCATGAAACTCAGAATGTGACCTAACTTGGGAATTGGATCTTTGCAGATGTACTTAAGGTAAGAGTTGAAAGAAGACTTTAAAGTGTTAAGATGGGCCCTAAATCCAATGATAGTACCCATATAAGAAATAGAAAAGGATGAATGGGAAGAAGGCCATGTAAAGATGGAAACAGAAATTGGAGTCACACTGCCACAAGCCAAGGAACACCAGGAGACACCAGAAGCTAGAACAGACAAGAAAGGATCCTCCCCTAGAGCCATCAGAGGGTGTGGCCCTGCCAACACTTTTATTTTGTACTTCTGGTCTCCAGAACCATGAGAGAATAAATGTCTGTTATTTTAAGCCACTAAGTTTGGGGTAATTTGCTACAGCAGTCAAAGAAAGCTGATGTCCGGAAACTGGCTTCCCACCAATCCACGTGGTTTTAGATTCTGGGAAGCCATGTTGGGACTACAAGATTTTGTTCCCTCATCTCATCTCAGGGTCCTCTCAGTGCTGCACACATATTGAAGCTGGGCCAGCAATATTCCTTCCCTGGGAGTTTGGGAGACAATAAGAAAGAAATGTTCTTTTCCCATTCTTCTCATTCAGGTTTCTACCCAAAGGCCATCACCTCACAGACACATTCCCAACATCCTATCTAGATTTCTTCTTCTCATGACTCTAGATCTCTATTCATGTTATTTTATTTTGTAGTCCTTATCTCTACCTGGCATTATATTATTTATGTACTTGTTTTTTCTTTTTGTTCCTCTGACCTTCCTCATAAGAGGGTAACGTCCATGAGAGCAGAGACATGGTCTGCTTGATTTACTACTATATTTCCAGTCCTAGGACTCAGCCTTGCACACAGCAGCTCTGCAGGGAGACAGATGAGGCTGACCTAAAGAGAGAAATCAAGGGGAGAGACAAAGAGCAAGTTTTCTATCAGAGTACTCATTCCCTGTTTCAATTCCTTCTAAGGCCTGGCCATATTTCTGCCTTTAGCTTCTAAGGAACACTCTGAAACAATATGCTCTTCTATAAGCTAGTTGGTTTACACTTCTTGCATCTACACAAGAAACCAAAAGAAACCTAACTAATATATCACAGCACTTGGTAAGAGCTCCAGAACCTCAGAGGAGTAAATAACAGAATGAAAAATGGAATGAATCAATGTATAATTTAACTAATTAAGTCAGTCTGGCTCCTAACAGGAATAATCTTACAAGTAAGTAAGGTGATTTGAGAATTGTAGGATGTATTTACCTCCTTCAGAATTTATCTTCTTGCCACCAACTTGAGTGTCTGAAATTCTATCACTACAGAATTTAAAAACACTCCTTTCAGATATAAATATTCCTGAAAAAAGCAAACCTTTAGCCAGTGACTATTTTAACATCTTGAAAGCTAGGCTCTTCTGAATGATGCATAGTCACCTTAATGAAGGATGAGGGAAGGGATGACAGACCTGGGAAATGGCAGGAGAGCAAAGATGAATTTCCACCACTTTTCCAACATGGAGCTGGTCTTGTAATCCTGGAGAATTATGGATTCTATCCTCATGGAAGACTGATTGCATTGATGGCCCAATGAATGGCCTCTCAGGATCTTGCTTTTATAATGTGATTCTGTAACTCCTCCCTTCAAGAGGCTGGGTCTGTTGCCACACTGCTTGAATCTAAGCTGTTCTGTGACTTGCTTTAACCAAAAGAATGTGACAGAGGTGACATTGTACCCAGGTTCTTCTGCTTCCACTGTTTCCTGGAAACCTGCCATTTCCATGAAGACAAGCCAAGCTTACCCTGCTAAAGAATGAGACAAGTGCCTATCCAACCAATCCTCTTTGCCAGCAGAAGGTAAGTGAGGCCAGCATCCAGCTGATCTGCCAGCTATTTACAGACACATGATGAAGTCCAGCCAATCTACTGCCACGCTGACCGTACCCCTGAGTAATCAAATGTTATTGTTCTAATCCATTGATTTTTGGAATAGCTTATTACACAGCAATGACTAAATGACAAAGTCTCAGTCTACCCTGGAAACCCCAAATGTTGCTTTCTAAAACCATCTGAAAGTCTTAGATTCTCTTCTCTGAGAGAATTTATACTTGCAGGTTGGGTTTTCCAGGTTTGACACCTACCTTCTACTGACCCTTCAACAGTACAATATTACCAAGTGTAATGGTGTTTCTAAGGAACCTGCATTTAGTTTCTCACTTGGATGTCAGGAACACAGTTCCCTCTACCATACATTTAGGACCTTCATCTTCTCTAGCACCTAGCACTCACACTGATAATGACTCTTGCACTTGGGACAGAGGACTCAGCTGGGAGCCACTGCTCTAGAAAAAATGTATACAAAAATGGTTGTAGAAAAAGGGGAATAGAGCAGAAGGCAGTGAGCAATTGACACAGGGGGCTGGAGTTGGAGCCAAAATTGGGCCTGGAGATAGGGCATGATGAGGAATCTCAACAGAAACTGGGAGAGCAAAGTGGTGGAAGTTGGGCTAGTGGGGAGTGAATAATAGCACTGAGATCACATTTGTCTCCCCCTTTTTCTTGTTTCTTTCATAACCATGTCTAAAAGGGAGAAAAGGACAGACAAAAAAGCAATACATCTTCCTTCCCCCCCTTTCCTTCCCCCCCCCCTTTCCTTCCTTCCTGTTCCTGCTGTGAGTTAGAAAAGAGCCTCAGTGTACGTCTGGGTAGAAACAGCTGCTTCTGCCCCCAACCTCCTCCCTTTGTCCTGTCCTGACCCCTCCTTATTACACTATCACTACCTACGGTAAGAGGTAGAACACGGGGACTGTTTGGGCATGGCACAGATGGGATTCCTCTAGTTGGGTGACCAGCCTGTCAGTCATGGAAGAAAGCTGTGGGGAGTCAGACTTCCACGGCTGGACAGAGAGATCCTCAACCTGCCAAACCAATGAGGACCACTGTCTTCTGGAGACCCGGTATGTGTCCGCTGGAGAAAACAGGGCAGTGTTCCTTGTGATGAATAAAAGAGTTTTGTTTGCTTGTTTGTTTGTTTTTATTTATTTTTATTTTTTAAATGTTTATTTATTTTTGAGAGAGAGAGAGACACAGAGCGTGATCAGGGGATAGTCAGAGAGAGATGGAGACACAGAATCAGAAGACAGGCTCCAGGCTCTAAGCTGTCAGCACAGAGCCTGATGCGGGGCTCGAACCCATGAACTGTGAGATCCTGAGCTGAAGTTGGCAGCTTAACTGACTGAGCCACCCAGGCGCCCCTGTTTGTTTGTTTTTAAGGCAAGAAAGGAATCTACAATCATCATCAGAGCGTGTTCTAATAAATATCCTTGCAGGATAATTTTTTATAATAATGTTGTTTGTTTTTTCCCCTGCTTTTTCACCTTGGGCCTCTTTACAGGGCAGAGGGGCAGGTTTGTGTTTGTGTTACAGACTCCAAAGCAGATGTTGCTTGTAAAGACAACTATTGTTTTCCTAAAGCTTCAGCCATTAAAAATATTATGCTTCCCTGTGGTTCTGCAAGGAAAGGAAAAATGGAGAAAGGGAGGCAAGGGAGAAAAGGGGTCAAATCTGTAGATCTGGTGACCAATAGACCCATCCTCTCCCTGACTCCCACCACCCTGGGAAGGGGCAAGAACAGAGTAGATGCACAAGATGCACCCAGAAGTGGTGAGCCCAGGCAGAAGTGGTCCAGCCCCAGCAAAGATTCCCACATCCCCTGGGTAGAAACCCAGAGACAAGATTTGGGGACCAGTAAGGACCTCAGCAATGAGAATATCAGCAGAAATCATGCGACACTAAAGTTAGCATTCCTTCAGTTCATCAAGCTCCATGAATTCTGATGTGACCTTGGGAGAGGAAGCAACCCCAATACTAATGAAGGGGATGGTGTGTGGTCTCTGATGTGGATGTATTCAATTAAGATCAAGAAATGGATAGAGCGCCTGGGTGGCTGAGTTGGTTAAGCATCCGACTTCAGGTCAGGTCATGATCTTGTGGTCTGTGAGTTCAAGTCCCACGTCAGGCTCTGTGCTGACAGCTCAGAGCCTGAAGCCTGCTTCAGATTTTGTGTCTCCCTCTCTCTCTGCCCCTCCTCTGCTCATGCCTGCCTCTCTTTCTCTCTCTCTCTCTCTCTCTCTCTGTCTCTGTCTCTGTCTCAAAAGTAAATAAACATTTAAAAAGAAATTTCAAAAAAAAGATCAAGAAATGGCTTTATAATGCACGCCTTCATTGGATGGTGGTTCATACCACTTGACTTGGGAGACGTACCATGCCTAACACATTACTGAATGTGTGAGTGAGTTCCTAATCCAGTTTTCTTAGTTCCTTATGAATCAGAACAAACTTGTTAGGCTCCTATTCCATAAACCTTTCAGAGAGATATCCTGCCTCTGCAGTTCTACTATATCTTAGAGGTTTGCTATAGGGGCCAACTCAGTGCATGCCCCTTCCATCATCAGTGAGAAATGAGACAAGAAGCATGTGGGAACAAAGGGGAAATAAATGCAGTACAAGTTTTTGAATTTGTAGAGGTGATGGAGATTGTCTTCATTGCATCTCAGGACTCTCGATGTCATGCTCAAAATCACTGCTTTTTATCAAAAGAAAAATTTTGCCCCAAAATATATTAGATGCCCTTTTGAAGTATATATATTTCTTCTCCCCTTATCATTTCCTAATAAGATTAATGAAACAAGATAAGGCATTCAAAGAACCTAGTATAGGAGAGGAGCTTGGTAAATTGTGTTGTGTTGTTCTATCTTTATAAGACAGAAATACTCATGCATCAAACTTCTGGTGTCCTAAGATGAAATCAGTACAGAAAAAGCCTCAGCCAATTCCACACTAACCCTTGTTTGCAGCTCATTATAGGAGCAAATTAACAGCCCACTTTGTAGGCAGTAGGTTGTCAGGAAGCACAAAGACCTGGACACAGAAAAAAGAAAAAAGAAAAGAGGTATTTTCTCAAATCCATGGAAACTAGAGACTTACATAAATTTCATTATACAGTGTGCCATTGCTACAGACTTATATACTATTTTTGGCTTTATTTTACTTTTGCTTTAAAAAAAAGTCATCTTACAGCTGCCAAAATATGAATTGGGACATCCGTCTACCTGTCACCTTCGCCTCACTCAGATACCATGTGATTCTGCAGCTCATGGCCCATGTTGCTGTGGAAGGTAACTGATGGGGACCCTTCCCTGTGCACCTGATTTCAATGAGGGCAACAAAAATGGAAAACCATCATTCACGTGTCACTGAATCTCTTCAAGGGAGGGTAAGAATGTCGCAGTTCTGACGATGTAGAGCAAAGTGGCTTTTAATTCCCAGATTTTCATGAAGAGAAACTACAGTTGTATCCATATCTTGAAAATCACATCAAAGGGGAAAGGAAAATGGTACATTTTTACCCTGACATTTGGTTACTCTTAAACTACAACCCACTCTGTATACTGGCCTCTAAATTAATGCATGCTTGGCAATCATTTTTTAGATCTCTCCATCTACCTCATTATGGCAGCCAGTATCCTTTACTTTTAAGGGAGTGGGTTTTAGGCAGTGGTATGTTGCAGTTGGCTTAGGGTCAATAGATTGAATCTCTTCCCAACTGAGTTCTGTGTTGTCACATTGGGTAGTTTCAAATCAGCCACAATGGGAATATTTACATAACAGAAAATGGCAAATGCCACAAAATAGAGCTTTTTTTTTTAAAGATAGATGGTTCTTTTTTTATGTTTTATTTATTTTTGAGAAAGAGAGAGAGAGAGAGAGAGAAGAGGAGGGAAAGAGAGAGGGGGAGACACAGAATCTGAAGACAGGCTCCAGGCTCTGAGCTAGCTGTCAGCACAGAGCCCGACGCGGGGCTCTAACTCATGAACCGTGATTTCATGACCTGAGCCAAAGTAGGATGCTTAACCAACTGAGCCACCTAGGCACCCCAAGATAGATGGTTCTTAAACACTACAAACACGGCACTGGTTTAAGGAAGATGAATGGGAGCAATCATGAGGGTACCAGGTGCTTAAGCAGAAGAAAGAATTGATGGTGTTGGAGATGGAAAAATGGCAGAAATGAGGTTCATAAAAAAGGGGGCCCAGAGCAAAGAATACCACCACCTACTTCACCATTTCTCTTGAACTTTCTGCTAATGATGCCCCACCCCAGACTGTAAGGTCCTCCCTGTTCCATATTTACCTAGCACATTCATTCACATATGCTGTCAACTTAAAATTTCTTATCAAGCATCTCCAAAGATTCTCTGAAGCTGTACCCAGATAAAACTTGCATATCTCACATTAAGTAATCTTTTCAGAGTATAATACCCCTACTTGCAAACTGATTAAAATTTTTGATTAAAAAATCTCCATATATATTTTCTTTTCCTGTTGGATGTAAGGAAGTTTCACCTTTGTGTTGAGCTGCTAGTTTTCAAGTAGAAAACCAATACCTACCTGTATGTTACTTTAGCTGCTAAATTAATTGAATTCTTGAGAGAGTGAAAAACAATTAACTGTTTATAAGGAATCAGTATTTCATGCTCTTTACCACTTTCAGCAAAGGGCAACCTAATCTATACTTGAGGTGACAGATATAACTTCTAAATTATTTATTTTTTTCCCTTGTTTACTAGAAAAGGTTTGATGCTGGAAAAAGGAAGTGAACAATACAGGAAATTATATGCCTGTAATTTTAATACTGGCACAAAGTTGGGCTCTCAATCAAATCTTATCTACAGAACTAAAATGGTCAAGCAAAACACACAGTACCCATTTATCATGAAGATCTTTGGGTCTGATTTCAGTTAGACTCTGAGGGGGAAGCAAAGACTAAATGAACTATCGGATTAATGACATTTTTGTTTGGTGTCCAAGAGCAAACACACTTAATTTTTAATGAAATTATCTTCTTTAAAGGACACTCCTTTATAGGATAATGATGAAAGTGGAAGGTCTCTTAAGGAGAAGAAATTTAATAATATTAAAATTTAATTCTAGGGGCACCTGGGTGGCTCAGTTGGTTAAGTGTCCGACTTCGGCTCAGGTCATGATCTTACAGCTCGTGGATTCGAGCCCCGCATCAGGCTGTGCTGTCGCTCAGAGCCTGGGGTCTGTCTTCCGATTCTGTGTCTCCCTCTCTCTCTGACCCTCCCCTGCTCACGCGGTCTCTGTCTCAAAAATAAAATTAAAAAAAGAAGTATTTATTAAAAAAAAATTTTTAACTCTATTTCACCTCTACAGACTCTAAAATGAAATGTGGTAGATCGCATTAATGCCCCAAATTCTTCATTCCTCCATGTAGCTATGGCCTTTCTCAGGAGACTGCAATTATGCAAAAATGTGTATTTCCTGACCCCTTGACTCCAAGTTTTCAGTCATGTGTCTTTCCAATAAGTAAAGTAAGAAATAGTCTTACATGCTTCCACTTGCTCTCTTGAGCTTCTGTCATCACCAAGAAGGAGAATGCCTGGGCTAGTCTATATCTCAGTAGGAGGATAAAAAGCACATTAAGCAGAGCTTCACCAGATAAGATGCTCTAGCCAAGCCAAGCTTAGAACAGAACCATCAGCCAACCCACAGACACATTAGCAGACCCAGCCAAGATTAGCCAAGCCGTCAACACCCAAGTATATAAGCTATAACAATATACAGCTATTATAAGCTGTGGAGTTTAAAAAGTGGTTGGTTATACAAAATAGCTAAACCATACATATATAACATTACTCTCTTTCACAGTTTCTTCTTGAAGAGTGAAGAGTTTTACATATGTAACGGATTTCCTGTTCAACATGCAAGTAATTCTCAACATCAGACATTTCTACTTCATAACTATAAACATGGAACACTTTAGGAATCAACATTATCCTATTACATCTATCAAGTCTCAGAATTAGTTCAGTACCAGAAACATTGACCAATCTACCAATATAATTATGTGCTAGGTTCTGGGAACACAGAATTGACAAAGAGCTCTGAATTAGAGCTCATGGTCTATGTTGGGGAGGAAAAACTTTTCTCTACCATTTAAGATTCTTCTAGCTTGTCTAAGAATTAGACATAAGACAGATTATCGGGAGGGGGAAAAACAAAGTTTAATTACATGCACACAGAGGCTCAATAATAAAATTGAGACCCCACAAAGGTCAAAGCAGGCATCTTCTATACTTTTTAGACAAATAAACAATAAATCTGTGAGGAAATGACAGGACAAAGAAAACTTATGTTTGGGAGCTTTAATTAGTAAAGTATTCTACATAGAATTTGGGCTGGGGTAGTAAATTAGTAATTAGTAACTAAATTTGTCTGTATAGGCTTTTCAGCTCTAAATTCGCTATCTTTGCTGATAAGAATGTCTCTTTACCTCCTGGTACAGGAAGGGTACCTTTCACATGGGAGATTTATTTCCTGATTTCTTGAGACAAAGAGAAGTCAGAGTATTCTTACATTGGCTATTTCTTAAGCAGTGTTAATTCAAAATAATAAATATGCCAAAGTGGTAAATTTTGTGGTGGCTTGCCCTTGGTCCCCACATCTATCAAGGGCCTGATGATGCCAAGACAGACAGCCAGTCTCTGCCGAGTGCTTTTCTAAATCCAGATGTGTTTAGTTCTGATTTCTTATATTGGAAGCACCAGTCTGTAAAGACTTTCTTCATTTAAGGAGAGTTAAGTTTTACAAGGGGCTTCAAAGATTCTGATACTATGTAATATTTGAAGATTTTCGTCAGATAAGAAGTTGAAATTGAGACCAGGGATATCTTAAATTCTAGAAGAAAACTCAGGAAGCAATCAGTATGTTTTTATATTGAAGGTGCTAAGATTGGGCCTTTTTTCAGCTAACAATAAATTTTCACTAAGCTATCTACTTTCTCCACAGCTGCTAGAAGTTTTTTCTACCCAATTTCCCCTGAGCACCAGGGCTCAATATGTGAGAAGAGAGAAAATGGCATTACTCCAGGAGCTATGGAGTGATTTTGATGAACAAATATGAAAGGATTTTTTAAATCCTTCTCAGCTAATTTTCTGAATATAATATATAAATATGCCTTTTATACTCTAAATTCATAGTAATTATATCAGTGATGAAATCACAATCTTAACCATTTCAGGTTAATCTTCTCTTATAGATAAGCCTTGCAAATATGGTTTTTAAATTCTTTCCTATTAAGAATTTCTATATTCTAGGGGTGCCTGGGTGGCTCAGTCACTTAAGCATCCAGCTTCAGCTCAGGTCATGATCTCGCAGTTTGTGGGTTGGAGCCCCGTGTCTGGCTCTGTGCTGACAGCTCAGAGCCTGGAGCCTGCTTCGGATTCTGTGTCTCCCCTTCTCTCTGTCCCTCCCCTGCTCATGCTCTGTCTCTGTTTCTCAATAATAAATAAATGTTAAAAAAATTTTTTTAATTAAAAAAAGAAATTCTATATTCTAAGTCTACATAAATCTAAGATTTTTGTGACTTGTTTATCGTTTATTTATTTGTAAAAACTATGGATGATTTCTTTGATGGGGAAATGTAAATAAAATAATGATTATCAATGGTTCAAAGTACTTTACATGTCTAAATTCATTTAATTCTTACAACTTTGTAAAATGGGTGTTATTATTGTTCCCACTTTATAGAAAAGGAGATGGGCACAGAATGGTTTAGTGAATTGCCCAAGGTCACTGAGCTGGTAACTGGTTTATCAGAATTTAAAAGCAGGAAGTCCTCCAGAATCTTAGCTTAGACCACCAAAATAGACATCTCTCCTCCACCACCAAGCAAATGGCTGCCTGATGCCCTCCCCTGCTGCATACCCTTTTTATGCATTCAGGTTGACTCACTGACACCAAACATTTAGGAAAGAGGGGTACCTTTTTATGTGCAAAGCATTTTGTGCTGGATACTGGAAATACTCCATAAATAAGAATATTTGCCTTCTTTGAGCTTGTATCCTAGTGAAAAAAGAAACTAAATAAATGAGCAGTTAAAATAAAATGCAAAAAATGTAATCTAGTCAAAGGCTTAGAAAGACCTACCAGAGAAAGTAGCATTTAAATTTAGATCTAGGGGCACCTGGGTGGCTCAGTTAGTTAAGTAGCTGACTTCAGGTCAGATCATGATCTAGTGGTTCATGAATTTGAGCCCTGCATCATGCTCTCTGCTGTCAGTATAGAGCTCACTTCGGATTCTCTGTCCCCATCTCTTTCTGCCCCTCCCAACTTGTGCTCACTCTCCCTCTCTCAAAAATATTGTTTTTAAAAAAATTAATAAATTGAGATCTAAAAGATGAATAAGAGTTAGCTAACAAGTAGAGGAAATATCATTACCAAAGGCCAATAACAAGAGAGCACCCAAGAGCAGTGGAGTGTGCCTGAAGTTTATAGAGAGGGACAGAAGCAAATGACAGGAGGGTTGGGATTTATATGGAGGAAAACAGAAAATCATTAAAGAGTTTAAGGAAAGGAGTCACATGGTTAGATCTACAGTTTGAAAACATAATAATGAGAGATGTATTTGAGGCAGAGTGGCCTGTGCCCCTATAATTACCAGCTCAGAAGAGTCCCCATTGGATACCTAGGGGGTATTATGTGAAATAAGTCAGATAGAGAAAGACAAATACCATATGATTTCATGTCCATGTGGAATCTGAAACACAAAATAGACTCATAGATAGAATAATCTGGTGGTTGCCAGAGGGGAGGGGGGAGATGGGCAAAACACAGGAAGGAGATTAAAAGGACAAACTTCCAGTTATAAAAGAAATAAGACAAGAGGATACAATGTACAGCATAGGGAATATAGTTAATATAACAACTTTGTATGGTGACAGATGGTAGCTAGATTTACCCAGGTGATCACTTCACATGTATATCAATGTTGAATCACTATGTTATATGTCAACTACACTTCAACTCATACCAATGTAAACCTGTGGAGAGTCTTCTAGTGAAGACCCGCAACTCTGGACTCAGTAATTTTTGTCTGTTCTGATTCCTCCCATCTTAAAAAAAAAACCTCCATCCTTAAGGAACCCAGGTTTCATCCCATTTCCCTGCCTTCTTTCACTCTTCTACTCCAGTAGGGTCCGATCCCTTTCCTCCACCAAAATCACTCTCATCAAGGTCACTGGTAGCAGCAGTGCTGCCAAATCCAAGAGTCCCTTGTCTGCGGTTATCTGTTCAAGCTTCTCAGCAGGAGTCCATACCATACGCTTCTCTAAGAGCACTTTATTCTCTTGGCTTCTGTGACTGACCAACCTACCACATTTTACTCCCATCTTACCTCACTAACTTCTCCTTGGGGGCTTCCTTTGCTGGCTCTCTTTCTTTATCAGGTTCAAATTCCAATTGTTGGCATGCACAGGGACTCTCTGCCGGCTTCTCATCTCCATCCTCACCCTCTTTCAGGCTGATCTCATTATGGGCCCACAGCTTTAAATACCAACTAAATGTAGGTGACCCTCAACTAGACATTGCCAACCCTGACATCTCCTGAATTTTCATACTGCATTGGCCCCCACAAATCATGCAGTCAGTCCCATTCTCAGTGCAGGATGCTGAATTCATCAATGAGGGAAGGAATAACGGATCTGTGGTGTTTCATTTTCTATCTGTAACTTTCTCAGAGAGCATTTGTTAATTTCACACATCCTCTAGCATATTGATTCAGAGAGAGATAAAGACCTTCGGAAGAAAATCACAATTGTTTCCCAGGGAAAAGTCCGCTGTATTAAACCAGTAACTCAGGAAGCAGTTGCATAATTTTGTTGTTCTTTTAACCTTTAGAATTTTATCACAACTATAATTTTGCTTATCAGAAGATAGGATGAAGATAAACTGACCAGTGATGACTAAGTTGTTTTTTTTAATCATTTGCTTTTTGAGCGTAAAAAATGCTTTTAGCCTTTATTCCGTAATTTATCTTTCCTTAAAATAATAATGAAGAACTCCTTCTATTTTAAGATATAATAAAAATTTTAGATTTCTCAAAGGTCTTCTGAAGCTTTAGTTTTATGCATCTGAACCATGGAATGGCATTAAAGCCACCAATCAACAACCATCACCTGCTTCCACCAAAATTCTTTACTAATTTCACACTCTTCTTTACCTTGTAAAATGTTAAATATTGAAAATTCCAATTTTTAATGGACTATGCTTTGTGATGTAATTTTCTTCTATCCCTACACTTACTATGATGATTCAATGATACCTTTTTCTCTATTGCCCCTTTTCATAGCTATGCTATAATTGTCTCCTTCCTTCTTGTGGCCTTGAACTATAGGTCAAGGAAAGAGACTGCATTTAGAAAGAGAGAGACCTAGTTTCTAACCTTGGCTGTGCTACTAATCAGCCATGTAAGCTTAATATATAGAATTCTGAGTATTTTATTTTGATGAAGAAATTAAGATCCATAGGGTTAAACGATTTGCCCAGTTAGAAAATGCTGAAGGAACAAAACAAACTGAAGACATCATTATTTTCATCCTCATTCTGTACACCAATTAATTGTGGCTTTTATTTCCATACTTTTTAAGTAATAAAATTTGCTGGATTCCTAAATGTGAGCGAGACCTAATTCTCCAGGTTTAACAGATGGCGTTTCCAAACTTCTCTTGTACCAGACTGAAACAGAGAAACTAAAGGGATCCCATGAAAAACTACTTTTTTTTTGCTCTTTTTCTTGCTTCTATTGCTAGTACCTACAGGCCTGTATTACACATGCCTTACAGAACAGATAATATATGTCCTCCTTGTAAAGGTCAAGGATTTAATGATCTCTTTGGAGTCTTCCAGCACAATAGGTAACATCTATGGAGAGACTGGGAGGGGTCATCATGAAAGTTTTCCAAGATCACTGACTCATTAAGACCCCTGGATCCAGGGCTTCTAGAAAACAGCTAAACACTTGTCTTTGTTCCTGGATTACTGAGAAGCTGCTGCACTAGACTACCATCCTCAAAACCCCAGGCCCAAGCAAAGAACAAGACCCACTACTCTTTACCTTCTGAATTTCCCAGATGCTCTGTCTGGATCTACAGTCTTTCTGTATCTTTAATAAACTCTGCTCTCACTTCCTCTCAGCTCACATTTGATTTCTATCCTGCATGAAGCCAAAGACCCTCTTGACTTGTCCTATGGGACCTTCCCTCTGGGTCTTCATACCCAGTGAGCCTGCATCAAGACCTAGCAATGAAAGTCTCCTTCCCTGAGATGCCCTCCATTGCCAACTCTGGAGATTAGCCCTTGAATTGAAGAGTGCCTACATGCTTGCTGATGAAGAATTTCATTTTTTCTCTGAATCATGCATGCTAATAAGCATCTCCAGACAGTGTATTTCATTTGAACACTACCAAAGACTGAAGTTGCTGATCAGTTGGGCACATGATCAAGCAAGTGTTAAAACGTTACCATAAACACACCTTCCACTTCTAGTACAAGCCGCCTCTGCCTTACGCATGTATGATGCTTCTCCAACAAAGCAGCCTTCATTCTCTGATCCCACCTCTTCAGTATTCTGAAGGTAAACTGGACTGTGGCTTTGAGGGGTTGGGCAAAGATGAGTCGTAAGATCACTAGTAAGTAATAAGGCAAAGCTGCCTCTATACAAAGTCTTTCCAGCCCCCTTTCTTCCCTGGTCCCCATTCATGCCCTTTTCCCTTCCAGAGCAAAGCACTTCCTGTCTCTTGGAGCCCACAGAGGGTTATGTGGCTGTTGGCTGCCCTCTGACCCTCCTGCCCTTTACATCCAATTGTCACTCTTTCTACACTCCCCACCCTGAAAACTCCAAATTACATTCCCTGAATCTCAGCTAGGTGGTAGCAGAAAAAGAATTTAATCATATTGACCCACATCACTTATTCATGCATTCATTCATTCATTCAGCTTGCATTTCTTGAGACAGATATCCTATGACAGGTGTCATTCAACTTGCATGTCTTGCCTTAATATCAGATATTGAATGGTACAATGACATAGAAAGATGTGTGTAAGTGATATTTACAAACTAACTAAGGAGATATATAAATAGTTACCCGAGTCCCAAAAGTGTTGTCAACCTAAGTGATTTTCAGTTGGTAAAATTTTAAACTGTGGTGTTTGAAGGTAATGGGAAGCGGGAGGGGGGAACTGATGGTGGAGAAGAGAAATATAACTAAATCCTACCATTTAGATTACTCTCCTTCTAATCGGAAAGATTATAGAGGGGAGGGAATGGAGGGGAAAGTGTTCCTAAATCAATTCCCTTCCCCTACAAAGAGTTTAGAGTTTCACCAAATCCCTTTAAACCACTATGTACTTTGCTACTGTAACTGAGGGGACAGCCCTAGAATCAATTATATGCAGTTAAGTTGGCCTCAAAAGGTGGTTGAGAGGAAGTGAATTCTTTGTATTGTAGGAACTGGATCATTCTTATCTTTGTTTCCCCTGCATTGTGTAAAATCAATCACTGAAGAATTGGTGCTCCACTGGAGGAACTCTTTAGACATAATCGGCTAGAGAATAGTCCTTTCTGACCCCCACAGTGCGGTCTACAATAGCCCCAAGTGCGATGCTTTTTGCCCCTTATTAAAAGGGGATGACTTTCATTACAAAAGGACACACAAAACTCTGCGTTATGGTCTGTTACTTTATGCCTTGCGCCAGCTACCGAAAGCCTGGAGCAGAGGCACCACCACCAACCAGAAAGCATACAAACCATGGCACTTGGGACTCTTGATTATGGCCCCAGAGTAAGTGTAGCATCTCCCAGGCTCCCTTTCTCTTTATTCAGCAACCCCCACATAGACCCAGGGTCAGTCCTGTAGAAGAATGGGAGTTATGGTCGTTTCCACAAGCGGATTTCCACTGCTGTGGAAGTTACTTGCAGCTCAGTTATGACACCTTTCATTATCAACCATATGTGATTACAACAGTAAACCCCTTTCACATTTTCTCAGTTTCATTATGTATTGGTTATCCATCATTATTTTTAAATTTTTTTTTACATTTATTTATTATTGAGAGACAGAGCACGAACAGTGGAGGGGCAGAGAGAAAAGGAGACACAGAATCTGAAGCAGGCTCCAGGCTCTGAGCAAGCTGTCAGCACAGAGCCCGATGCAGGGCTCGAACCCGCAAACCGTGAGATCATGACCTGAGCTGAAGTCAGATCTTCAACCGACTGAGCCACCCAGGAGCCCCACTATTTTTTTTTATTTCAAGGATATATTGGTTTCAGTTCAGTTAAGAATGTTGGTAACACTTCATTTTTTAGAGAAAAATCTATAGAGAAGGCAGAAGTTGTCATAAAAGAAGTGTGTTAAGGATTAAAAAAAAGTGTGCTGTTTAAGAACAAGTGTTACGTTTATGTTTAAAGGTTTGCATTAGCACTTGACACCATCTACCAACTAATGCATCTAAACAACTTGGACAAAGGGTCTAAGAAAGTGTAATTGCAATCATGCTAAAAATAGCTACTTTTGCATTTTTTGGCAGTACCATTGTAGACCACATTCCTATATATTTGCATTTACTCATGAGCTGCCAGATTCTACTCAAGTAGCAATTAACTATTCATTCAGCTAAAAAAAAACAGAATTTCCATATCATATTAAGATGAGATATTGACCTTTTTGTGCCTGTTTATTATGATCTTCCTGTATCTTTAAACAAAAACATGACTTAAAAAACATCTCTTTAGTCAAAGTGTAAGGTTCACACGTTAAGTCATTTTGATAAAGCTGGAGAGGAAATGGCTTCCTATAATACAATAGATATTCTGATTGCAGATTTTGAGTCTGAACTTTTGATCAGGCATTGCCTGTGTGAAAGACTGACAAATTCAAGAGGAGTAGCTACTCAGTTCTGCTACTTCCATAGCCTTACAAATAATAGAGATGCCCGAGTGATTGCAACAGAGCCCTCAAATCATCAGAGCCTGGCTATGAGGTTTCTAGCTCCTTTTCCCTTGCAGCATCTGAATAAATGCAAACATTCTGAACTTTGGAACCAGAACGCCAAACTCACCATCTAATATAACTGAAATGGGAAGATCATTTTTCAAACCATTTACCTATGAAATTCAGGAAAGTCCAAGCATCTACTTTGTACCTGTTTTCCTTCTAAGGTGTCCTATCTATCTTCATAGCGTGCTTTTGTAAAAGTGTATTAAAAATCTACAAATTACAATATTAAGATTTCACAATCAAAAGAAAGACCAGACTACATGTTTTTAAATGTTTCTTTTTGAGAGGGAGAGAGCGAGAGACAGAGCGCAAGCAAGGGAAGGGCAGAGAGAGAGGGAGGCACAGAATCAGAAGCAGGTTCTGGGCTCTGAGCTGTCAGCACAGAGCCTATGCGGGGCTCAAACTCACGGTCGCGAGATCATGACCTGAGCTGAAGTCAGATGCTTGATCGATTGAGTCACCCAGGCACCCCTAGACTATGGTTTTAAGATCTACTATGGCTGGGAATAAATAAAATCTTATAGATATTTTTAAAGACCCTCCCACCCATCCCCAAAACTCTGTAATCAGTATTAACTATTACAATTTAATGTAGCTCAAGTGGAAATTTTGCTTAAGATAGATTGCGCATCAACTACAGAAATAATAAGGCTATGTAAACTATGTTCATGTGCAAACGACAACAACCAATCAAGGCTTTTGAATATCTGTAAGCAAAATGCTGTCTTCAGTGCTATGAAGCAGTTCAATGCTAAGTACATTTCAAAACTGAATAGCCTCTCCAGGGGCTTTGACTCCCATATGAATGATAAAAGAACCAATTTATAAGATAAATTTAGAAAACAGAGAAGCTGGGTTGATGCTCGTTTCCTCTCATCAGGCCTTGATATCTTAGATAACAAATTAGGGTAATAATGTCTGTTCCATGGGATCATTGAGAGAATTGTGTCAGCTGAGTGTCTATAAAATGTCTGGGGCAATATTTGGCACTTAATGGACATTCATTAAATGACAGTTGGGCTCATGGCTGGTCATGGGGTTGCTGTCTTTGCTACCGCTCTTCTTGCTGCTGATGTTGTTAATAAAGAAATCACACTGAAGAGAGCAATCAGGAAACTCCTGTTTTGTAGATGATTGGATTTAAGGGACAGATGATTTTTGAATTCTAAATAAATGGGAATAAACATAGATGCGTGCTAAAGTCTTTCTTGAAAAGAGAGTAGAGGGCTGGGACTAGGAGAGGCCGTCTGGGACTTCCTTCTAAGTCTGCCCTAGGAGAGACCACACTGTCAGGGCTTGGGGAGATTCACCAGGGATTCAGGGTCAGGAGGGATCTCTCTTCACAATGACATGTTTCTCCTTGTTATCTCAGGAATTGAAAGGCTGAAAAGAAGAACGAGAAGACAAATCATTTTCTAACTAACACAAGTCAGAAACTAACTCATCCACATTCCTCTAAAGTGAAGCCCAAAACACTAGAGTGGGAAGGGGGTGGGAAAATAGACTGGGCCTCTGTCTTTCCCAATCTCTCTCCCTTTACCTCCCTTTTTCACTCAGAAAATCTTTCTGTACTGTAATCCCCAGATTTTTGAGCTCAAAAATGACTAACCTTTATCCCAGCCCCTACAGTTGAATGTTCCAGAAAGTGGAAAATCTGGGGTTATGACTTACTATAATGTAGGGGGGAAAGTAAAACTTTTCCATATACCCTCTTATGTTCATGAATTGGGGCCCTGCAAATTAAACTGACAAAAGACAGATTAACAGACGAGGGGCATAGAAATTTTATTCGATGTTAATTTTTACAGGACCTGGAGTTCTTCCTAGAAAAGAAGGAAGACCCAAAGAAGCAGATAGGCCTGAGAGTTTATATACCATTTTTAACAAAGAGCAATAAACTATGGAGATGTGACAAGACAAAGGAAAAGGGATTTGGGGTTTCTAATGGCTACAAACCTAAAGATAAATACATGTAGAAAATTAATGGAAGATAAGGACTATCTTGGCAAAGTTTGTTATGCAGGTCCATCTCTGCACCAACTTTTCCTCTTCTTCATGGCCATAAAACTTTCCTTGGAGAGGAGATTTATGGCAGTCCTCATTTCTCAGGAGTTTCTGCTTTCAGTCAGATGAGGAAAGTGCTGGGAAGGCTTCTTTCTGCATCTGTTGAATCTCAAATGACTTCAGCTCAAAATAACTCTTATGACAAAGTAGCATATTTTGGGGGCATGTTATAATACTCTTCAATTACAATGACAATTGTTAAAAAGAAACAGGCCCCAAATGGAGTCACTTATGTCAAGCCCCATCAAGACTTAATACCTAATCTAAGGCAGTTTCAGGCTCTCCCAGGAGTGGAATTTTAAGCCTGGAATTTCCTGATTGGCACTGGTGAGGTCTTCTGCCAGAGAAGACCACTGCCCTTCTTCTGAAGGGAAGGTAAACTTGTCTGAAACAATCTTTTCTTTTCTTCTGCTAATAATTTCCTGGTCCTGCCTGGTTCTGCCTACAAAAGCCTTCCATTTTATATGTAGTTTTCAGAGCTCCTTTCTACATGCTAGGTGGGATGCTGGCTAATTCATTAATCATTGAATAAAGCCACTGAGATGAGATCTTTGAATTGACTCAGTTGAATTTTTTTAAACACCTGGAAACAAGAGAACATTATAACTTTCAAACGTAACTGCTTGGCCCAGGCTCACCCTGTTCCTACTCTGTATTCCATACGAAAAGGATAGTAAGACTGTCACAAAGGCAATATTTTTCTGTAAGTGGTTATTTTAAGGTCTCTGAGCACAACTTTAGAAGAAGCTTCTCCATGGCCCTTCACTAATAAACCCTGAACAAGAGAATATGCGTAACATCATCTGGACGGACTTTGCCAAGGTTCCAAGTCTTCTGACATGTGGCATGAGTTGAGCTGATATTTTGGAGAACAGAACTGAAAACTATTTTATTTATTTGTCAAAATAATGATCACATTTCTATTTTATTCCATGATCTTTTTAAATTTTTTTTAAAAAATTTTAATGTTTATTTTTGAGAGACAGACAGAGAGTGGGGGGAGAGGCAAAGTGAGAGGGAGACACAGAATCCGAAGAAGGTTTCAGGCTCTGAGCTGTCAGCACACAGCACGATGCGGGGCTCGAACTCACAGACTGTGAGATTATAACCTGAGCCAAAGTCAGATGCTCAACCGACTGAGCTACCCAGGTGCCCCTCCACGATCTTTAATAGACCGTAGTCCTAAATGTATTTCCTTAACAGTCTTCCTGATGCAGAAGAAGAAATCAGGGTAGGCATCAAACACAACCTTTGGAAATTATTACCCATGCCTAACTTCTCCTAGACAAAGCAGAAACGAAGCTTTTCTTAGAATACAAGAGACCACGTATAAATTTTCAGTAATTTTTGGTTCAAGTGAGAGTGCTTATTTTCAAAACAAAATGACTTTTGCAATTTAAAATGCTTATTACAAGTTTCATGTCAAGGTTACTAATGTCAATGGTAGTATGTGTGTCTTTATGTATTCCAATATCGCCAACATTTCTCTAGTACTCCATTACTTTAACACACTGGGTTAAGCTCAAACTCTGTTACTATGACAACAGAGATAATTGTGGCTGCTTACACCAGTGTGCTCCTCTGTAAATCACACTTTTATGGGTAATTTTTCTAACAAAGCATTGTTTAAATTGCTTCAAAGTTCTAGCAATTATGTTTTAGATTATAAACACAAGAGTAGAGAGAAAAGCAAATTTAGTAACTCTAGACCAGGATTATAATAGTGCAACTGTAGACAGATGCAGTTTTAATGGGTAGGGCTCCTCACACTCTACACACACTGTTGTTGGTTCTGGGCAGAGCAGTGCAGGCAGCTCATTTCAATCTGCTTTATAGAAGAGCAAAATGTCCACGCTGCTCTTCACTTCCACTGGAACTTCTTTTCATACTGTGATTTTTCAACATGTTGCCATGAACATGGCCTCTTCCATACAACTGAGATGGAAATAACTTCTTTTCTACTATTAATTTAATTTCATCCCTTAAAACTGTATAGTACCTGGGTGCCTGGGTGGCTCAGTGGATTAAATGCTCGACTCTTGATTTCAGCTTAGGTCATGATCCCACAGTCATGGGATCGAGCCCCATGTCAGGCTCTGTGCTGTGCATGGGGTCTGCCTGGGATTTAATATCTCCCTCTTTCTCTGCTGCTCCCCCACTCATGTTCGCTCTCACACTCTCTTTCCAAATAAATAAATAAATATTTTAAAACTGTACAGTAATTAAATTGTCACATATGGTTGCAACTGATTTTATATATGTATGTAACTGGGTAATCTTTCAAGAGATGGCAGTCAGAAGGGGCTGCCATCACCTCCCAGCTCAAATGGGACTGAAGGATCTGCTTCTAAGATAATTCCTATCACTACTGACAGACCTCATGGCTATTGGCCAGACACCTCCCTCAGTTCCTCTCCAGTAGACTTCACAGGACTTCACAACATGGAAGGTGGCTTTCACCACAGCAAGTGATCCGGAGGAGAGACAGTATTCAAGGGGAAGGAAATTAAGTTCTGCTTCTCAAAAAAGTAGGAGTATTAAAGAATTTGTGGACATATTTTACAAATCACCATATCAGAGCTTTGTAAAGTATTAACTAGTATTACTCTTCTGATGCTTTTTCCAAATCTACTACGGCTAGATAATACTTTAAGACATGTGTTTGTTTCTATTCTCTTGTATCTTCCCTGCTGTCTTTCCACTGTTCAGTGGGTAGTTGACCAACCTCCCACTGCCCCTAGGGACTTATGTGGCATTTAGGAAAGCAGAACTGGCCTACAAGTCTAATCCCCTAAATGACAAAGTATCTATAGACGCTAAAAAGAAGGAGCATTATCTGTGGGTACAAACCAAATATTACAGGGCGAATACAGGAGAAAGGAAAGGGAAGGCTCTGGGGAGGTCACCAAGCTGCACCAAGCTTTCTGACCCACCTCATAGGCATGGCATGTTAGGGAGACGTCTGGCTCTGGTTTACCTGGAAGATGGGGCATAGGTTCCCTCACAGCCCTGGTGTGAGAGGAAGCTGAGAGAGCCTCCAGACACAAAAGAGCCAAGCAGACAAGAGCAGTGGTGCGCTTTCTCCAGTGACTGCCACTTCTTTGTTCCTAACACAAATATACAACCTGGGGGGCCTCCCGGGAAATGGCAGCCTAGAGTCAGAAATTGAGTTATAGAAAATGAAAACATGATATTTCCTTCATACTTGAGTCGTGACTGGACCCAACAGCTACATTCCTATAGTACTAAGCCCTGGCCAAGTCTGGTGCCAGAGACTTCATGTGAATGATCTCAGCTGATCTTCACTCCAGCACTCACAGATGAAGCAACAGACTTAACCAGATTCCACAATTTACCCAAGCTCATGCAACTGGTAGGAGGCAGGACCAGGATTTAAACCTGACTGCAACTCCAGGGACTGGGCCTTACCATAAAACCAGACAGAGAACATTAAAGATCTGAAGATGAGACCTAAAACCATAAAACTCCTAAAAGAACAGATAGGTAGTAATCTCTTGGATATCTGTCTTAGCAACCTATTTATGGATATGTCTCCTCAGGTAAGAAAAACAAAAACAAAATTAAACTACTGGGACTACACTAAAATCAAAAGCTTTGTACCGATGAAGGATACCATCAACAAAATGAAAAGGCAGTCTACTGAATGAGAGAAGATATTTTCAAATGATATATCCAATTAGGGGTTAATATCCAAGATGTCCAGTAAAAGTAACCTTGCACATACATAAAGGAAGCCAAGATGGAGCTTCTCAGCTAACAGTGAAATTCTGGGTTAGAGCACTGGGCACATTTGTAACCATGTGTCCATGCCTATCTCCCCATCAAACTCTCAAGAGCAGAGCCCGGGACTTGTTTAGCCTCTCCCCTTGGTGCCCAGCACAGAAGTTAGGTGCTCAAAATGGTTTGGTTGCCATTAATTTCCAATATTATCTCTTTATAATCCTTCAACCATCCCATTCTGCTTCTGAAGAGGAGGAAAAAAGAGGTTAAATAATAATGATTATTTAGGTATAGATGTTTAATTGTTTTTGAGTGATTCCTCATCAATATGAACACAAACAATAAAAATATATCAGTTTCTAGCATTGTGCCAACTAGAAATACCTATTATCTCTTTAACTCTGATATTTGATTCACTAGAATACCTCTCTTCATTTATCCTATAAGTTGGAGCTTGCCACACAGGAAAATAGAGATTTATGAGAATGTTACAAATGTCGAAGGAGCTATGCATATGATAAATATACAGTTAGAGTTCTGGTAAATAAAGTGTTGAACAAAATGACTTTTATTATATCAAGTTACTACTATACGTGTTTTGGTAAAATAGCAGTTAACCATGAATCACCTTTATTTGGAGATTTTTATTTTTAATGCCTTATTTTTACTTTAAAGAGGAAAATTCTGAATCTCTGTCTCACACACACACTTACCTACATATCCACAAACACACACATACAAGGCCTGGAAAGATTTTTTTACCCTCTTAAATTTGCTTCTGATTCCAAAAGTAAATGTTTTGAAACATAAAAAATTTTAAGATTCAGAAAATCAAAAAAGACGAAAATTCATATAATCATCCAAAGACAGATGCTTCTACCTTTCTCCCATACTAGTTAAAATGATACAGTATATTCAATTTTGTAACCTGATTAACATCATAGTGTATGTTTTTTCCCTTCATTAAGACCTCTTCAGATATATGTTACTATCAGGGAAGTTAATTAGGCTTGAAATAAAATAATTTTTTGACTTATACTCATTTAGCCAGAAACCATAGTGAATTTGAATTTTTTTTTTTTTTTTTTTTTGGAGAGAGAGAGAGAGAGAGAGAGTGAGCATGCATGCACACTCGAGTAGGGGAGAGAGACAGAAGGAGAGGGAAAGAGAGAATCTCAAGCAGGCTCCACACTCAGTACAGAGCCCAATGTGGGGCTCGATCTCACAACGCGAGGTCATTTCATGACCTGAGCCAAAACCTAGGGTCAGACACTTAACCAACTGAGCTACTGAGGAGGCCTGCGTACTTGAAAATTCTGATTCTCAGAGCATGAAGGAACATTTTTTATAGGTAGTCAACTGCATTCAGTTCTGTTTAACTCAAAAACTGTTTTTTAAAGCCTAATATATGAGAAATAATAAGCAAAGTGTTTATAAGATGTTGCCCCTGCCCTCAAGAAACTGAAAATTCAGTTGAAAAGACAAAATTTTAAGACACCAAAATGTTAAATAATAACGTAAAGCAGTATGTAATAAGGAATCCAGCAGAGCAGGGTAGACCAGAAGGGCCATAAGAGTTCAAGTATAAAAAGACTAAATGAGGGAGCGCCTGGGTGGTTCAGTCGGTTGAGCGTCCGGCTTCGGCTCAGGTCATGATCTCGCGGTTCATGGGTTCGAGCCCCACGTCGGGCTCTGTGCTGACAGCTCAGAGCCTGGAGCCTGTCTTCAGATTCTGTGTCACCCTCTCTCTCTGACCCTCCCCTGCTCACGTTGTCTCTCTCTCTCTCTCTTTCTCTCTCTCTCTCTCTCTCTCTCAAAAGTAAATAAAAACATTAAAAAAATTTTTAAAGACTAAATGAGGTCTGAGTGCAGGGCAAACGTGTGTGGCTCTCACTCTGAAATCATACAATCACAGGCATGATCACAAACAGCTCCTGGGGCTACACATTCGTCTAGGAGCTTTTTGCCAATCTTCTCTTCCCCAGTTCCTTGAAGAAGCGTGCAGGTGGTGAGGGAACAAGAGTCAGCACAGCCCTTCAGTACGTGAGTGCAGGGACGGTGGCAGTGGCAGATTATCCTCTCCTCTCATCTTTCCCTCGTCCCTTTTATTAACTGGCGCGCACAAATTATACATGCAAAACTGCATGGTACACAAACAGTAACACCATGTATTCATAAGTGAAAATACACAAAAAGATGTGCAACCGTTACGGGATCCCACTTAAATACAGTGACTACCCCCAAGGTTAATGCAGATCAGTTTTCCTTAAATTACTAATTTAAACATGAGCTCTGTTCTGAGTGCAGCATGGGTTTAGCTCTTTCTTAAAAATATGGAAAAGGTATTTTTAATGTCTTTAAAATAGCTGGGAAAAAATTGTTTTAGAAAATTCTTTTTGAAACCAAAAATCAATGTAGACGCTTTCAACTAAAAGACGAAATTTTTTTAAGGACAAGAACTTAAAAATGGCTGACCAAACACTGCATTTAAGTGTTAACTGTTACAGTTACTGTCACAGTCTCTGCAATTAAAATAAAACCGCATCTCACCCATAGCAACGTGAGTATCAACAGAAGCAGAAACATTGTATACTTAATGTATTATTCTGTTTTCAGCTTTCTAAGCTCCCTGAAATACTGGAGTCAAATATTGGGTCTGGGACACAGTAAGAATTATAAGCAGCGTTTATAATCCCTGGCAATATGCATAAGATTTTCCTTGCTTCACATCCTCTACAAAGGGCAATTTCTATAATGTTAAAGTATTTTTACTGTAACCTTTAGCATCAAGTCATGGCCCTAGTAAATGAAAAATTATGCCATTCTGTAATGTCTACAAATGCAATGTGAACATATTAGGAATGAATCTTGTTTCAAATCATTGATTAATTATTACAAATTTTCTTTACACAAGATTATCATCCAAAAGACACAGCACAGGAATAATAAGAGCTCAAAGACTCAGTAGCCATATAACCAACGTTAAATTGCATTTCATCCGTGGCATTTACCTATTTTTAATGTTGGAAAAGTTCAGTCATTTTGTATTAGAAGGATTACCAAAATAGACATTTGAATGGACAGGGGAGAAGATTTAATATTTTATTAAGCCACAGTTCTGAAATGAGCAGCACCCCCAGGCACAAGCCTCTAAAGGAGGCTGCCAGTTTCCTCAAAAAATAAAAAATAGAACTACCCTATGACCCAGTAATTGCACTCCTAGGTATTTAACCAAGGGGTACAGGTATGCTGTTTTGAAGGGGCACATGCACCCCAATGTTTATAGCAGCATCTTCAACAATAGCCAAAGTATGGAAAGAGCCCAAATGTCCATCGATGGATGAATGGATAAAGAAGATGTGGTGTACACACACACGCACGCACACACACACACACACAAAATGGAGTATATGGAGTATTACTTGACAATCAAAAAGAATGAAATCTTGCCATTTGCAACTACATGGATGGAACTAGAGGGTATTGTGCTAAGTGAAATTAGTCCGAGGAAGACAAGTATCATTATGACTTCACTCATGAGGACTTTAAGATACAAAACAGATGAACATAAGGGAATGGAAGCAAAAATAATATAAAAACAGGTAGGGGGACAAAACATAAGAGTCTGTTAAATATGGAGAACAGAGGGTTGCTGGAGGGATTGTGGGAGGGGGTATGGGCTAAATGGGTAAGGGGCATTCAGGAATCTACTCATGAAATCATTGTTGCACTATAGGCTAACTAACTTGGATGTAAATTTAAAAAATTAAATAAAATAAATAAATAAATAAATAAATAGGAGGCTGCCACGCCTGTTGCCCATGGGGAGGCAGCCAGAGTGGGTGGGCTGCCCTCACCCTTACTTCTACATCCTTCCAGAAGCTGCAGCTCCTAGATTCAAGAGGGTATTAAGCAGGGGGAGGTGGGTTAGCACAGGCAGGGGTAGTTCCCACAAGTGCTGTTATTTAGACAGAAACAGAGAGTTTGGTATTAGTGTATCTCACATTTTCTTATATTTTATTTGCTCCAAGTATCAAGTGAACAGGAAGTAGGGTCAGGGGGAAAAAATCCCATATCCGTATCACAGAACCACCCAAACACTACATGAATATGCTAAACCTTGGAGACTGGTTTGGCAGAGGCACACGTGGACCTACCCCCTAGCTGTGAATCTAAGGGGCTAGTTCCACCTGTATCCATATGACCATGAATCACACCCAGGGCATCCACAGCCTGGCTGCAGAGAGACACTGAATCTAGGGTTCTCCTGTCTCAACTATGTATTTAAGAGCCTGAATGGAGCTTTCATTCTCAAGATTCAGAGTAAGATTAAACTTTTTTTAAAAAATATAATTTATTGTCAAGTTAGCTAACTTACAGTGTATACAGTGTGCTCTTGGTTTTGGGGGTAGATTCCCATGATTCATTGCTTACATACAACACCCAGTGCTCATCCCAACAAGCGTCCTCCTCAATGCCCATCAGCCATTTCCCCTCCTCCCCCCATCAACCCTCAGTTTGTTCTCCACATTCAAGAGCCTCTTATGGTTTGTCTCTCTCTCTGTTTGAAACAATTTTTCCCCTTCCCTTCCACCATGGTCCTTTGTTAAGTTTCTCAAGTTCCACATATGAGTGAAAACATGTATCTGTCTTTCTCTGACTGACTTATTTCACTTAGCATAATACCCTCCAGTTCCATCCATGTTGTTGCAAATGGCAGGATTTCATTCTTTCTCATTGCCAAGTAGTATTCCATTGTATATATAAACCACATCTTCTTTATCCATTCATCAGTTGAGGGACATTTGGGCTCTTTCCATAATTTGGCTATTGGTGAAAGTGCTGCAATAAACATTGGGGTACATGTGCCCCTGTGAATCAGCACTTCTGCATCCTTTGGATAAATTCCTAGTAATGCTATTTCTGGGTCATAGGGTAATTCAGGAAACCATGAAAACCCTAGAGGGAAAATAGGCAACAAACTCTTTGTCCTCAACTACAGCAATTTCTTGCTCAATGCATCTCCAAAGACAAGGGAAATAAAAGCAAAAATGAACTATTGGGACCTCATCAAGAGGTCCTTACACTGCAAAGGAAACAATCAAGAAAACTAAAAGGCAACCAATGGAATGGGAGAAGATATCTGCAAATGATATATCAGATAAAGGGTTTGAATCCAAAATCTATAAAGAACTTACCAAACTGAACACCCGAAAAACAAATAATCCAGTGAAGAAATGGGCAGAAGACATGAATAGACACTTTTCCAAAGAAGACATCCAGATGGCCAACAGACACATAAAAAAATGCTCAACATCACTCATCATCAGGGAAATACAAATCAAAAGCACACTGAGATACCATCTCACACCGGTCAGTGTGGCTAAAATGAACCACTCAGGAAACAACAGATACTGGCGAGGATGTAGAGAAACGGGAACCCTCCTGCCCTGTTGGTGGGAATGCAAACTGGTTCAGCTGCCCTGGAAAACTGTGTGGAGGTTCTTCACAAAAGTAAAAATAGAACTACCCTATGACCCAAGAATAGCGCTACTAGGAATTTATCCAAAAGATTAAACATTTAAAAATATACAATGCACAGACCAAACATCTTCCAAATTGTTTCGTCATCCTTAGTAGATAGCAAACACACACTGCCTCAGTGAAAAAGGAGTCAACAGTCATAGAAAACCAGTTAAAAATAAAAGAAAATAAGAAATAAATGAAAAAGAAGTTGGCTAGGATAATAAAGACCTACAAGGAAACAAAATTAAAATAGAATGCTTTGGGCTGAATGTTTGTGTCCACCCGAAATTCCTATGTTGAAATCCTAACCTCCAAAGGTGATGTATGAGGAGGTGGGGACTTCGGGAGGTGCTTAGGTCATAAAGGTGAAACCCTTACAGATGGGATTAGTGCCCTTGTATGAGATCTAACAGAGCTCCCTTGCTCCATCTGCTTTGTGAGGACACAATAAGAAGTGAGTAACCCAGGAGGAGGCCCTCATCCAACCATGCTGCACCTGATCTCAGACTTATAGCCTCCAGAACCGTGAACAATAAATTTCCATTGTTTATAAGCCACCTAGTCCTGGTATTTTGTTTTAGCTGTCTAAGACAGAACTGAAATGTGCCATTCTGGCAGTAAAGAACAGAATGCACACAGCAGAAAAGTGAATCAGTGATACGGAAAACTAACTGAGTTCTCCCAGAATTCCTTGCAAAAGAAAGGGAGAAAGAGATTTTTGTAAATTAGAGGATAATGGTTATTTAGAACATAAAAATAAGATATTGCTTAAGGATTACTTTTGAGTTCCTGATAAGGAAATAGCTATATTAAAAGTGGTAATGGCACAATTAAAGGCTTTCTTTTGAAATTGCTAAAATAACTTCAATATGAAGATGAAGAGAGTCTACTGAGATACATGCTAAATCAATTCAGTGATAGTCTTACATCCCGACTAGAAAATTCAATTACCACCATGTCAAATTAGACCAAATTGTTTGTGATCCTCGACATTCACCCTATACATTCTGCTGCTACTTTACTTGTAATGTTCAAGAATTCCTTTTGGACAGTGATAGATTCCAAACCAGGTGTTCCTCCTCCGATTAGTTAGGACTTCACAGCAAAATACTCCTCTCAATCTTGGCATGAATTCTAGCAATCAAAAGATACAGTATTCAGTCAAAATGACTAATCTGAGGTTGTCATCATTTTCTGGAAAAATGATGACACTTGAATTTTAGTTTCATCATGGTCCAGAACTGGCATAAGCAATGCCGATCTTTGAAACAGCATATTGAAAGTGTTTGGCTGAGGGTTGGGGAGGATATCGCCTTTGGACATGAGAACTCATGTGTCTTATGTGCCAATGGATTATATTCTTGTTGCACATATAGTCTCCTTGTATATAAATCCCTAATGGATGCTTTGGGATTTAAAGGCATGCTACTTCTTTAGTTTCAATATGAGAATAAATAAAACCTTAATGGACTAAGATTAAAAAATAAAGAGAAAAAAATTGACAAGAGATCAAACAGGAATTACCAACTGTTTACAAATACACCCAAAAAAAGTGACTTAAGAGGTCTCCCCAGAAATACCAATTGGCAAAAGACACTGGAGAAATGTCAATGGAATTTACAAGGAAAGGATTATGACCTAGGAATGTCCTGAAAGACATTCTCAGGTATGAAAATGCCTAGAAAACCTATACATGTACCTCTCTTGGAAAAAAAAATACTTAACAGAATACTCCAACCAAGGTAAATAAAAAATTTCAAAACTCAATAATAGTCCAACTATATAAAAGCACTCTTGAGACTTACACAGGTTGAATTCTAAACTAAGAAATGCAATTAAACAAGTGTTGTCAGAAGCATTCAATAGCCCAGTGACAAGTCCTCACAGAGTTAGACCTTCTCAAATATTTCTCTTCTGCTTCTGAGTTTGTTTCCCATAATTCCAGAAAATGTGCTTCTTGAGCCTGATCCTTCACCCCAGTGAATAGTTGAAATCCTTTGCTTGCTATATATTTTTTTAAATGTTTAATTATTTATTTGGGAGGGGAGGAGCAGAGAGAGTGGGAGAGAGAGAATCCCAAGCAGAGAGAATCCTATCAGCGCAGAGCCTGACACAGGGCTCTGTCCCACGAACCGAGAGATCATGACCTGAGCCCAAATCTAGAGTCAGTCGCCTAACTGACTGAGCCACCCAGGTGCCCCTCACATGTTATACTTAATAATCATTTAAAAGATTACCTGATGAAGTCCAGTTCCAGCTGTTGCCAACAGTGGCTAAATTCTTTCATGCAGGTATGACACTGGACAGGGAGAAGCCCCCAAACCAGAATTTTCTTCCATCTCTCTGCCCTCAACATACACAATCAGTTTCCTGGAAAAAAGTAGGAACCAGTTTATTAGTGAAGTAACCTGAAAACTTATTTTTTATTTCTTTAAAATTCATTTTTAATGAACTGATTTATTAAGTTTTTCTATGAAAGATAAACATATTATCTGTCACTGGCCCATCTGCATAGCATCATCCACAAAGCTTTACAATATTTTTCTGCTCATTATGCCAAATGAATCACTATTGTGTACCTCTAATATATGCAAATATGCAAAGAAAAAAGATTATAATTAGAAATGAAATATTGATAGTGGTTATCCCTGGGTGGGATTCTAGATTACTTTTATCTTCTTTATTTTTCCAATGTTCAACAATGTTATATTATAATCAGAAAAAGATAACTTTAAAATCAGTTTATACAATTTATATGTCATATGATCACAATTATTTCTGAATATATAACAAAATACCTGGGCCCAGATACACAAAAATAATATTAATGGCAATTATCTCTGGGTGATGGATCACGGGTTGTCTTTCCCTCTTGTGCATTTAAAAAATTTTTTTCTATAATGATAACAAAATATTTTATTATAGAAAATGCTGTTTGTGTAAAACTCAAGGGTTTAGAATGGCTTTGAGGAACATATACTCACCCATACCATAAAATATTTATTGAGCTTTATTTCCATTTCACATTTAGAATTTAATAGACTGTAAGACACCCTACAGAATAAGCCACCTGGTACCCAACTAGACATAATAAAACAGGCAGAAACAGAGAGGTGACACATTGGGACTGTTTTGTCACGCCGCATGTGTCACAGAGAGCAAGGACTGCTTTAATTACGAGTCATTGGAATTTCTGATAGATATTATGGAAAAATTTAAATCTTGTTAATTTACTTTGGCAGCTTGACAACAGGCTCATTTACAATCCTTTGAGGGGACTGCAAATTTCCTATGCTTCAATTTGGGGTGAGATGGTATTCTTCATATAAGAGCACGTGGTGGAATTCAGGGCTGAAGGCTAGTCAGAATATATTTTTAACCCATCGGAAGCCTAAGTCATGATTTTTAAGTTAGGAAGAAGTTATACAGGGGAAAACAAATCAGTTATGAGCTTACAAAAATGCAAACATGGTCCAACCTGATACTTCTATAATCAGGTTTTTAAATCTGACCTAATTTTAAATTAAAAATCAGGTTTTTAAATCTTTAAATCTAAAATTTTATCACTGGAATACTTCCATAGAACTACAAGATAAATGCTAAGTTATACTGAGCCCTCCCAAAAATCTTCCAAAATTCTTTTGACTAACACCTTGAGCAGTGGTTTCTTTTAGAAACTAAGCTGTCTCTCTTCCTTCCTTCCTTCCTTCCTTCCTTCCTTCCTTCCTTTTTTAAAGTTTATTTTTGAGAAAGAGACAGAGAGAGTGAACAGGGGAGGGGTAGAGAGAGGGGGAGAGAGAATGTCAAGCAGGCTACACGCTGTCAGCACAGAGGCTGATACGGGACTCAAACTCACAAACCATGAGGTCATAACCTGAGCCAAAACCAAGAGTTGGACCCTTAACCTACTGAGCCACACAGGCACCTCAGAAACTAAACTTTTTCAATCTTAGATTGTAAACTCCACAAACAGAAGAAATTTCCCTTCCTTCATTTACCTCCATCCAAGCCCTCAGTTCAATGCCATAAACATTTAGAACACTGGATGAACTCTATTCCTCAGAAATGGGAAAGAGGTGGGGCCCAGGCCAAGTTAACAAAAAAGAAATGTGTGTAAGAAATTCAAAGGTGTATTTGTGGATGCTCTTGTGTTTTCGAATCTTCTTCACACAGGCCAATTGTCAGAATGGACTTAAGCGAATATTTATAAACATGGATAGTCATCTCAAGGGGAAAAATTTTTCAAAGCAAACCACACTTAAGATTTTCTTCTTTATCCGAATGCAAAATTATCTTTTCCTGGCTTTTATGTTCATGATTTTTTTTTTTAAGCCAATAAAGCACAAGGTCATAGGATGATCATGCTTCCACCTCAAAGTTCTGGGACCATAAGGAAACCAACCCACTGAACTAAGACCAGTGGAAGGATAAGCTTGATACCTAAATACCTCTTGGAACAAGACACTTGCTCTCTGACCAGAGTTTCAACATCACCTCCGCTCCCCCTGGTGCCGAGGCACATCTTGATATAGTTAACTGCCTGCGTCTGCTTCACATTACTCAAAATTGGCAAACTGAAAAAGCTGCCAGCATACAGGACAAAATATGTGTTGGTTTATTACTTCTGCACATTTCCTCTTCTGAGTCTCTGATCTCAGCAGACTTTCAGCTAACCCAGGAAGAAAAACCTGAAGAAAGAACTGGCCTTTATCTTCTTAACAAGTAACGGAAACACCAATGCATTAAATAACAAGTTTTCATTATTTAGACATCAATATTTTCCCATGATTAACTTAAAATATGCAAAGTTTAAATTCAACCTGCCAGCTTTGAAATTTGTTGTAGGTTGAAGGGTGCCTTTTCTGTTATTGGACTTTGGTGTTTGGAGTTTTTGATTTAAGAGAAGTCATTTGCCAGTTGCGCCTCATTTCTCTGATGCAGCAAATGCTCCGGCCTGAAGACCCAGCCTCCTCCTTTCTCTAACTTCTGAGACTTGCAATGTCCTCGCTGTAAGGCATCTTTTCATCTTCTTGCTGCACATCGGTCTCAACCGCAGAGTTAAACACTGTGGAATACAAAAGAGTCAATTAGTTGATATATGTATGGACACTCAATTCGTCAGCAACCCAGACCCATGAAAGGATCTCCCCAACACTGTGAATCGAGGAATAAATGCAGCCTCTGCAATGAGGACCTCAGTTCTATTTCCTCTCTGATGTGGATCTTTGATAAAGACCAAACAGAAGCAAAACAACTAGGAAGAGCCTGCAAAAAGTCCCTACACAAATGCAATCAGGGCACTAATAAAATTAAGAGCCACCATTTATTTAGTCAAGCGTTGCTCTAACCCCTTTGATGGACTGAAGCATTATAATCCACACAGCAACCCTTAAGAGTGGACCTATCATTATCTCCATTCCATATATGAGGAGAGCAAGAGTTAGGTAATCTGTCCAAGCTTACACAGCTAATAAGATAGCATTAGGAGCCTGGAATCCCACCCAGGTCTGCCCCAGACTCAATGCTCTGAATCACTGTGTATATTACCTTTCTATGAGTGGCCCTGTACACATTTTTTAAATGAAAGTCATATATTGTCAATGTTTCCCAAACCCTAAATGAGGACACATGCCTATTTAAGTGATTTTTCTTAAGTTTTGGATTTGCGTGAATAAAAATTAGTTTACTTATATTTTTTTAAAGATCATTTTAAAGTTCTTCTTGGGGGGAGGGGCAGGGAGAGAGGTAGGGAGAGAGAATCCCAAGCATACTGGGCACTGTCAGTGCAGATGCAGGGCTTAAATTCACAAACCGTGAGATCATGACCTGAGCCGAAGTCGGATGCTTAACCCACTAAGCCACCCAGGTGCCCCTAGTTTACTTATATTTTTTTTAAACCATAAAAACTAAGATGTTCACTTATATGATTCATGAATCACCTTAACTTAAAAAGAATCAAGTCACATGAAAAGCTAGAATGTCTGGTTGCCCAGAGTCCCAATGAAGGCATACATTTGTAAATTAAACTATGTATGTTAGCATCATAGCCCTAAATTGTGTTCAGGGAAGACTTTCTAACCTTTTTTTGAAAAAGAAAAAAAAAAAAAGCAAGCACGTTATCAGCAGGCAGGTCTAAGTTTAAATCACCTCAATGCATTTGTCCCCTTTCCATTATAGTCCATTACAGTCATTTACTCTGCTCTTGGTTGGGTCACTTAATGGCTCTAATCCTTAGTACCTGCAGGGTTGTGGAATGGCTTTGAGATAAATAGCGTGAAGGGTTTAGGTGGTACCTGCATATGATAAATCACAGTTATTAGCAACGTTGCCATTTTATTATTAATAATGCTTCTCTCTAGAGAATATGTTGGCTTTGCCTGCCCAGTCTGTCTCCCTCCTTACTTCTCTTGGTATCTGCATCTCCCACTCCCTTCCCCTGAGGTATTCTTCCCAGGTTCATTGGGTTTGGAGGGGCTGTCGATCACAATGCCCACTCATGCTGACTATAAGGATGGGCCAGGACTCCTGGTGGCCCAGTTAGACATCTACCCGGAATTCCTGGACTGGCGGTGAAGGAAAGTTCTTCTTTACTTTGAATTAAAAGCTCTAAGGATGTAATCCCAGAACTGTCTGTATTTGTGTGGCATACCTGTAAAGCAGCCAGAGGGAAGCTGAAACCAATTCATGGGTGGTGAAGCAAAGTAAAAATATACCAAGAATACAGCTTGACCCTTATGCTTCTAGGTACAGTAAGTACTAATGCCCCATTTATATTAAGTTTTCAGAAACTTGCAATTGAAAAACATCTGATTGAATATGTTATTCATCCATTCGCTCATTCTTTCATGCATTTATTCATCAGATGTTTATAAGATGTCTACCACATGTTGGATTTAAACGGAAAATTATATATCTTGTTCTTAATAGCATAAGAAACTGAATACCTGGACAGGTCTCAGAGGAAAACTACAATTCTGTGTCTGTTTGAATTTTTTGAATGTCTTAGGCTTTATAGGAATAGTTTATGGTTTTCTGAAGCTGGGCTCGGGGCCGTGGCTGAAAGTAGGACACTGAGAGCCAGGCTACCATATCCCTCATTTTTTAAAAATCCGAGTCTAAAAGTAATGTTTTATTATTTTTTTAGGATACAGAAAGTCCAGAAAGCACAAATAAGAAAATAAAAACCATCCATAGACCAACCACCAAGAAGTAACCTCTGTTAATATATTGGTAAATCTATTTCCAGTAAGACCTTATTTTGTGAGTAAATTCATGGGTCTATATAGTGGAATTATTTTGATCCATCAAGATGTTCTATTTTTTTTTTTTTGTCCTCTTCTGTCACAACTAAATTAAATGGCTATTTAGGATATAATAAAGGAACTTCAACTGGATTATCAGAGCAGCATTTAGCTATGCCTTCTCATTAGGGGCACAAATTCTGCCTAATTGACAACTGTCCACGGTCAACTGGTTGTGTTCAGCAGGAGATAATTAGAAAATCTGTCTGCAGCTGCCACTTGAGCAGTTAAGCATGAACTAGATGACACGTGTGAGAAATTGTCCATTCTAGTAGACCAGAGAGGAGGCAGTAGAAACCTGAAACAGCTAAGTTTTGAGCCGTAATAAAACTCCAGCCTCTTCTCCCCACATACAAAGGACACCAACTGATCCATTAGTTCACTCATAAATGAGTTCCATCAGAAACGGATCCACTCTCATAGAACTTAAGGTTAAGCAGTCCTATCTCGATGTTTTGCTAAACTCCACAACTCACTGTAGGGAAAAAAAAAAATGTGAGTTTTTTCCCTCCAGCTTTAGCGTGAGTAGATTCTGTGAAGCCACATTTACCCAGACCCTCCTCATGGGAGTCCTGCTTCTCCAGAAGAATCTAAGGATAGGCATGACTAGTCCATTTCAGGTCTGGGTCAATGAGCAAACATTAGGCTGCACAACTTCTCCTTTCATATGGCACCCTCAGGTCCTCAAGCTCTCATCCCAGTGAGGCATCCCTGATAGCATCCCCACCCTCTGGGTGGGTCCCCAGGTTCAAATCCCTGACGTTGCTACTAGCGGGGCAAACTTTTTTATAAATATTAGAAGAGTTAATATTTTACAGCTTTTGTAACAGTTCCTGGCAATAAGAAGTGTTTGAGCAATGCTAGCTCTTCTCTTTCCTTATCCAGCAACCATCAGCATGATAGTGAGAGGTTGAGAAGTATCCATTACAAAGAAGAAAATGTTTTAAAGCGAAAACAAACACTGGATATGTTTATGTAAATGATCAGAGGATATAGGATTTCACCCCTCTAGGTAGTTTAGGAACTATTCTTGCTATCTTATTTATAATCTCCATTTCCTTAAAGAAATTATGGCTAACGTTCTGTCTGAATTATCACAAATTCTGAAGTAATGATATCCTAATAATTGGTTCTGAACTTCTTAGTTCTTATTTTTCACACTAATGAAATCTTGTCGTAAAGTGGCTCTGGTAATGGTGAAATATTTTGTTTCAGACTAACCGTCCCGCCAACTACAATTATATACTCTAGACAAAACATAAAGGTCAACTATTCAAAGTCACTGAGAATGTCCAAAGGAGTCAGAATTGAGAAGCAACCACAATGGGTAAGACCCACATTACTCAGTTTTTCCCTGGGGGCACAATCCAGTCCAGGGCATGGAGGATTATCTCCAATAGAAAGCTCTGATCTTGTTAGCCTGAGTGTGGACTACCACAGTAGCTGGAAATTGAGAGACAGAATTTCAAAAAGGAGAGAATCAGAGTAGTAGAAGCCCCTAAATCTGTGTTTTCACTTCCCCCAAATTGTTGGTTGACCTCTGAGCTATATTTGCGCAAGATGAGATTCTAAGAAACTCAGAAGGAAAGTGATAGCTGGAAAAGCGAAAGACCTGTGTGTTGGTTTCAGTGGCCAAACACCATAGGGAATACGGAGTTTAGATTTCAAGACTCATCAAATTAGAACAGTTTGGTAAATGTCCCAGGCTTCCATTAAAACTCAATAAGGGACATGCATTAGGAGTAAAGACCTCCTCTCAACCTCGAAAATATGCTAAATGAAAGAAGCCAGATGCAAAGAACTACATACTGTATGATTCATTTATTGCATGATTGGAGACAGTAAATTCATAGAGACAGAAAGCAGGTTAGTGGCTGTCTACGGCTGGGGGTGAGGGTGGGGATTAACTGCAAGCAGGCACAAGGGAGGTTTTGAAGTGATGGAAATGTTCTAAAACTGGATTGTAGATAAACAAAATGTCATACACACACACACACACACACACACACAGTGGAATTATTCACCTTTAAAAGGAAGCAAATTCTGACACATGCTGAAGCTTGGGGACATTATGTTGAAATGTGATATAAGCCAGTCACAAAATACAAATACTGTATTATTCCATTTATATGAGGTACTTACTGTAGTCAAATTCACAGAGACAAAAAGTAAAATAATGGTTTTCTGGGTCTGGGAGGAGAGAGGAATGGGGAATTATTGTTTAACAGGTATAGAATTTCAGTTTTGCAAGATACAAAGGAGTTCTGGAGATGGATGGTGGAAATAATTGCCCAACAATGTGAATGTACTTAATGCCACTAACCTGACACTTAAAGATGGTTAAAACGGTCAATTTTATGTCATGTGTATTTTACCAAATTTTTAAAAATTGGATTGTGGTTATAGTTGTACAACGCTATAAATTTACCAAAAATCACTGAATTACACACTTACAATAGCTGAATTTTATGGTATATAAATTATACTTCAATTAAGTTATTAAATAGAATCTGGGGGGAATAAAAAGACCTTAACCTTAGATGAAGAGGTTTGCCTTAGGACTAACTTGCCTTTTGACAAAACTTAAACAAACCTGCTCTAAGGAAGGTTAAAACCAAGACTTCCCAGGTCAAGGGGATCTTGTTAGAACAAAATTATACACACTTCAGAGAAAGATAACAGAATTCAGGTGGTCTGTAATGTACTGTAACAACACCAAGTATGAAATTAAACATCACCGCTCATGAAAAATGTTAAAAATGTGTCTTGTAGTCAAGAGAAAAATTAGCCAATAGAAACAGGCTAATAGATGGTACCAGATTTGGAATGAAAAGAAAGGGACTTTGAAATAACTCCAAATTATTTAAAGCATTTATAGGAAAAGATTTATAGAATAAGTGAGAAGGTAGGGAATTTTAGGAGTTATATGGCATTTGTAGAAAATTTGAGAAAGACAAGAACTCAATGGAAACATCAGAACTAAAAAATATAATATTTGAAATAAAATATTCATTGGATGGCATTAAAAGAAGTTGGGCCATAACAGGAAAAAAGGATTAGTGAATTTGAAGAGTGGTCAATAGTAGTCATCTGAACTGAATCACAGAAAAAGAAAAGACTTTTTAAAAATAAACAGAACCTGAATTACCTATGATATAAGATCAAGCAGTCCAATACACATGTAACGGGAGCCCCAGGAGGATAGGAGAGAAAGAATCAGGCAGAAAATTATATTTGAAGAAATAAAGACAAAACATTTTCTTAATTTGATCTAAAAAGGCAACTCAGAGATCCAGGATACTCAGTGAAACCCAAGCAGGATAAAAACAAATAAAATCACAGCTGGTAACGTCATAAGGAAACTTGTAAAATCAAAAGATGAAAAGTAAATCTTAAAAGCAACCAGTTTAGGGGCACTGGGTGGCTCAGTTGGTTGAGCGTCTGACTTCGGCTCAGGTCATGATCTCACGGTCTGTGGGTTCGAGCCCAGCATTGGGCTCTGCACTGACAGCTCAGAGCCTGAAGCCTGCTTCCGATTCTGTGTCTCCCTCTCTCTCTCTCCCCTTCCCCCACTTGGCTTCTGTCTCTCTCTCTCTCTCTCTCTCAAAAAAAAAAAAAAAATTAAAAAAAAAAGCAACCACAGTTTAAAAACAACCACAGTTTAAAAAGACTTATCCCATAAAGGTAACAACAATAATAATAATTAGGGCTTACGTCTCATCAGAAAAAGTAGAATCCAGAAGACAGTAGAACCACATCTTTAAAATGGTAAAAGGTAAGTGAAATAAGTCAGGCAGAGAAGGACAGATACCATATGTTTTCACTAATATGTGGAACAGGAGAAACTTAACAGAGGACCATGGGGGAGGTCTGGAGAGGGAGGGAGGCAAACTATAAGAGACTCTTAAATACTGAGAACAAACTGAGGGTTGATTGGGGTGGGGGAGAGGGGAAGGGGGGTGATGGGTATGGAGGAGGGCACTTGTTGGGATGAGCACTGGGTGTTATATGGAAACCAACTTGACAATAAACTATAAAAAATAGTAAATGAAACGCTAAAAGGAAAAAAACAAAACAAACGAAATCAAAAAACATCTCAGTTGATCATTCTATATCTGGCAAAAACATCTTCCGAAATGGAGGTGAAGTAATCTACCTTCAAGTAAAAAGCTGATAGAACATGCTGTCAGCAGACTTCTGCTATAGGAAATGGCAATGACAATTCCTGAGGCTGAAGGAAAATAGTACTAGATACAATTTGGATCTATGGTTAGAAAAGAAGAGCACTGGCAATGGTGAATATCTTTTAAAAACAATAGGCTTTTAAAATTTCTTTTCTTACATTCTTTAGTTGTCAATTCACTGTTTAAAGCAAAAAGATGTGTTTTTTTCATATCAAGAGGTTGAAAAATATGAAAATAGCACAAAAGGTAAAAAAAAGTGTTAATGCAATTACACTACTGTGAGATTGTTACATTATATGAAAAGTGATATGTTTATTCAAATTACTATGTGACAGTTAAGGATACATATTATTATCCTAAAAGGATTCTTTATCATGGATTAGTTACTATTCCAATTTAATAATATTTCCATTACAACTAAGAAGCATTATGTGAAAGTTACCTTAAATGTTACTTTAAAAGCTCACTGGAAAACACTATAAAATTATGATAGGATATAAATATTTCCAGTAGAAAAATAGGATTTTTCTCTAAATATTCAAATATTGTCCAAGTCATTCTCTTACAGACTCAGAGAAGATTCAGAATAAATCAGGGTAACGTATTTGATGGAAAGGTTTAGGAAAAAATACCACAAGCTTTCAAATTTTCTTATAATTTCCTCATTTCAAGCCTTATAGTGCAGAATAAATTTAAAATATCACTTTTAAAATTCACTATGCAGGTTTGGACTAGATAGCAGAAGTCGCCATAGAGAAGCTACCCTGAAAAAACATAATATTTTGTGGTTTTATAATAAAAATAGCAAATAATTATTGAATGTCTATCATAAGTGCCAAGGATAAGAGTTAAGTACAGAGTTGATGACCAACCTGACCTTCAAGGGACTCTTCATTTAAAATTATACATAATTAATACAAATATAATACATAAAATACACAAATAACTAGAATTCAAGACGAGTGCAAAAAAAATCCAATAAGAAAATTATCAAATTTAATGGAGAATGAGATGATCTCTAGTTTCAGAAATTAAGCAAATCACGGGGCACCTGGGTGATTCAGTTGGTTGAGCATCCGACTTCAGTTCAAGTCATGATCTCATGGCTCATGAGTTCTAGTCCCACGTCAGGCTCTGTGCTGACAGAGAGCCTGGAGCCTGCTTCAAATTCTGTGTTTCCCTCTCTCTCTGCCCCTCCCCTGCTCACATTCTCTCTCAAAAAATAAACATTAAAATTTTTTTTAAAAATAAAGAAATTAAGCAAATCTTCAAAGCATTTGCAATGGATCTTTAAAGATGAGTAGGACTTTTTGGTGAAGAGTGGGGGCTAAAACAATATGCACAGAGGCACAAAAGTGGGAAACTATGACGTTTGTTAGTGCACAATTCAGTTATTCAGTTCAGCTCCATTAGACAGGACTAATAGAGGAGTTGTCAGAAATAACTTGCACAAGCACATTGGGGCATCCTCTGAAGGGATATGTAGGTCACCCCAAGAATTTAGAACTTTATTCTGTGGGTTATAGGAAGTCATTTCCACATGCCAGCAGGCTGGCATAATCAAACTATATTCTTGGTGAAGACAAATAAGGCTGATGAGCCACAGGCAAGAGGAACCACAGAGTTCCATAATTGTGTCCTGCTCACCTGAAGGATCACAGCATGCTAGAGACTTGACTAGGATGACACTGGAACAGAGGCTAGAGCTAATGTTTAGGAAAATCCTGCCAAGGGACTCCCAAACCACCTTATCACCCACGGAATGCCTCCAGGGTCCCAGCTCTACATTAGGCACTGCAGCATGTAAAAATCAAAGAGCAAATTAAAACACATTCACAAATCACCAAAGTACAAGCTGGAACAACAGATGGTATATAGAAGTTTTCCCATCACTCAGCACATGGGCAACCACAGCTGAACAGGGAAGACGGGAGCAGCTAGAACATGAAAATAGACATGTCTACTAGGATAGACTCACACGGAAAGGATGGGCTCAGCTTTAGGTGGAAGAGGGAGTCCAGTTTGGCAAACAGAATGTAGAGTCTGGAAAGCACAGCCATCAACTACAGGAACAAATCCAGTTAAGCCATCTCACCATGGCTGTGTCTAATACCCAGCAACGCTGTGGTCACACCTTTGGATGGAACAGAAATAAGGAAATCCAGGACAGTCAATCACAGATGCAAGCAAAGAGGTAGCCATAAGGGCACTAGCATGTCTGTCATCACTCATCAGAGCCCTTCCTATTAAGCTTGCAGTCAGGGGCAAGACATCAATATAGGAAGGGGGCAGCAGCTTGCTTTATGATGAGACCCTTGACAGTGTCCACACTCTTGACACCCTCATCTAGCAGAGTCTAGTCAGGTAAACAACAAGTTCTGAGGCACAGAGAACAATCACCAAAATTGGGCTATAAATTTGAGAATATGTATTAGGATCTAACCATAAAGCCAATTAACAGAATTGGGGTCCAGAGTCAGTATCAGTCTTAGATATTCAAAGCTGAAATGGCCAGCTAAAATTCTTTAAATCCCCCCTAATCCTGGTCAGGATCTGTCCTAGAGAATAGGACACAGTTGAGACTGAGTAGAGGGCAAGTTATATTAGTCAGGATGAGAGAAGAGTAGTCAAGGCCAGGGAGCCAGGCTTCCCCTGACTGGAATGTACTGACTCAGTGGGGAAGCCATGATTCTAACGGGGGAGGCTCAGAGTGAGGCATCATTGATCAGACAATATTGGAGCCGGCTCTTTTCCAACAGGTAAGATTTTCTCAAGATGGAGAAAAAATGGAAAGACTTGTCAGACTGTGGGAACAGCACAAGCAAACAGGATGGCCAGAGTGTCAATGATTCACAGGGTAGTAGAGAGAGGTGAGGTCAGGAGACATGGGTAAGTGAGGCCCCAAAACCAACCTAAGTAACTGGGACTTCATTCTATAGGTAACCAGTGGATATTAGAGATTTTGAGGAAAGAAGTGACAGGGTGCCATTCTAGACAATAAGCCTGACCATCGTGTTTGACCTCTACCTCTCCACCTCAACTTGAGAGGTTTCAAGCACAGGAACATTTAGAATGCCCTCCCTGCTCCAATATTGGATCAAATGGGGTCACTGGCCCTTCTGGCTCAGGGTTTGTCCCATCTGTGCCCAACCTACCTGTTCTGATCAGGAATCTCCATTCTCATTTCTTATTGTGGTCTCTGCAGCCATCTTTCCCTTTCCCCTTTGTCTCAGAGTCTTGAATATAACCTATCTGGTAGATGACTTTCCAGGCCTCGTCCTGTGGGCTGGTATCTGTGCATTTGTACCTGCCCTGTCTGCGGCACTTGCTTCTGCATATTTGTGTGTAATACTCTGGGCTCAGCCTTGCCCACACCTGCCCGCCTAAGAATATCCCTTGAAATAGATAAACCTTGGGATTCTGACTGTCCCGGGAGATCACAGTGGTGAGAGTTAAAAAGGTCATGCCAGGTGCAGTTTATGTTAGCACATTGCCCCATGCACCCTAGGACCTTGGTTTGATGTTCTGACTAGTCAAAGAATGATCACACCACTCATTCTCAAGTGTGCTTCATTGTGTCATACCGAGTGACATAAGGCCTAACCAGTGCAAGCTAGTAAATATAAGAAGAGAAGTTTAAGATTAAAAAGAAGAAAAAGGAAATGGGGACAAGGGAAAAAAAAATAACAAAAAATCAAACATAAAATAGGCACTATATGTCCATAGGTTTCTGAGTACAGAAAGCAAGTCATTTAGCAAAAAGTAGAGAGTCCTACTTCTGAATATTGCATAACTCCCTATTGTTTTCTTCTCAAAGGTATAAAGCTAAGAAAAAAAAAGAGGAAAAACATTTCATGGGTAAAAAGATCACAAAAATAAAAATTCATACTCAACCTTTTTGTTCTAATTAATACAAAGCATTTGGGTAGAGGAACATTTGTTTAATTCAAAAGTGTATCTATGGGTTCTTTAAAAATTCAAACCATTATTCATCAGGGGCATTTTGGGATAAGAAGTATGCTATGAAATCCTTCATTGAAATATAGAATTGAAGTATCAGGCTTGAAATTACAGATCACCATGTTGAGATTACAGATACACACTGGTGCTAGAACTCAAGGTAAATAATACTTCGCTTCTTCTTTTTCAATACCTCTGGGAAAGGATTTTGTCAACAGCGTGATAACATAGAAATGTGATGTTCTGAACTTCTGATTCTCTGATGAGTGAGATATTATACAGAAAGAGAAAAAGTAAAATTTGGTAACATGAACAAACTCTAGGAATATAAATTAGTATTCATCTGAATTCAGATAACTTGATTCTCTACAGTGTTTGAAGACCTCTTTGCAGAAAATAAATTAAAGTTTTCAACTTTGACAGATAGCTACTTTCAACTACAATATTTTTTGTAGGCTGAAGAACTAAAATTATCATTTGGATTTATATAACGGCATTTCTGGGTAAAGCAACAGAACCTAAATCTGGCTATCTTAAGCAAAAAGGCAGTTTAGTGGAAAGATTGAGGGCTCACAGAGCCATAGCAAGGCTGGAGAATTGGGAGTAAAAAATGAGTAACCCAGGGCTCCCGCAGGGGTTCAGGAACCCCAGTCCACGTTGTGGAGCCACATCTCCTGAACCACAGGCCACCACTGCTACTGAGACGAATTCACCGATTCCATCTCCAGATTCTTGGACCATTTTCTCAAGGTTGAAAGTTCCAGAAGGAGTGCCTAGCTGGTCAGACTCATCCCATGAAGTAGTGGTAAGATACAGGGACAGGCAAGAACCTGACTCCTATAGCTTCCAAAAGGGAAGATGATTTCCAGCTGGACTACAGTTGGAGTCTTCACAAAATGGAGAGTTGGATACAGACAGGAAGGAGTATTAAGGACTGAGCAGTGAAAAAATGTACAAACGTTCATTAAAGTCTACCCATTTGGGTCCATAGATTCTTCCCTGCTTAACAGGAACCAATTATCCTTAATAGAACTGAGAACATTCTCACTGCCTCCCAAAGGGAAATGTCTAAATTAAGTAGTTACTGTTTTCTGGCTCTTAATCGAGGATCTCCCATTGATGTACGTTTCCCCCATACTTGAAACATGTGGCTTCAATATAACCACAAATAATTCATCCTATAATGTAGGTCAAGGAGAGAGAAGAAAGAAGAGTTATGAGTTAAAATATTTATGTACACTTGATAGAAGAGAAAGGCAAATGTAGTTGAGGTTTTAGTCCTTATTTCTGTACATAATCACAAAGCTATTGCTGATATTCAACATTCAATGTTATCAGAAGCAGCTACCCTTCAATTTTTGGCTTTCCTTATCTTTGGCACAATCCATGTTCCCTTTGCTTCAGTCAGCATAGGTGGTTGCAGTTCTCTGCTTTATTGAGTTATCCACAACTTATTAACTGAGGAGCTGAGCCCTGGAGGTACTGTATGTATGAGGTTGCATTAATGAGGGACATGGTGGACTGAGGAAGCTCCCAGAAATCACATGGGTTTGATTCATGCTCTTCCCCAGCACCATTGAGATCAAAACTACTTTTCTTTGATATCCAAGTCCTCTTTCTCAATTCTACAACTCAGTAATCACTTTTGATCCTGGTAGTTCTAGGGCATGATGAAACTGAAATGACCACATGGCAGAGTGGCACCCAATGCACTAATAAACATTGTTGTATTATTGTTACCTTTAGGCTAAGGCATTTGATCAGCTAAACCCAGCATGCAAAGATAAGTTTTTAAGAAGTTCGCAAGCAGATTATTAGGATAATATTATTATTATCCTTTAGTTTACTAACCCTAACATCAATACTCTATATAAAAAATTTCTTTGGGTCAGACAATTTATATCATCATGTTGATCCACTGACCATTACAGAAATAATGCCCATTTTGTCTCTGCTACATGGCCTCTGCTACCTCTGGATCCTCCAGTCGACCCTGATTGGTGGAGTTACATGGCCTCTGCTACCTCTGGATCCTCCAGTCGACCCTGATTGGTAACCCATTTCTACACTGTAGTCTCCTACCAGAATATCCAGTCTTTAGAAAATACCCTATTCCAGAAATGGTGTTTGCTATACTAATGTATGTCTGAAGACCTTGTTGAAGGCAGTGGATTGTTAAGACAATCTATGATGTAGTTGGATAAGATGCTCACGAGGGATTACTCCATATTTCCTATGTATGAAATAATATGTTCTTTTATTCCATGCCAAGAAATATTTTCATCAGTCCCAATATTTTGTGGGCTAGAGTTGAAACCAAGTTTGGGTTAGTTAGCCAAATAAATTATTGGAACCATATCCGGCTACTCAGGCTTGCTCTGAATGCAAAATATCTGGTAAGCACATCCATATTTAAAATTTCAGCCAGACATACATTTATATTTCTCCAGATTTGTCAAACACCATCAGTCATTCCCACACACACTCTACAGATATTTTCTCATAAAATTAGTGAGTCCATGGAATTTGAATGGTATGTAAACCTTCTCACCAAAGGATTGATTTTGTAATTTGTGCTCAAGTCATGCTGAGATTTAACTCCAATTATTTCCCTAAGCATAGAGAAATGTAAGACAGGTGGGGAATTTAGAGAATAGGTGTCTCCCTTCAGGAAGACCTCTTTCCTCTGGCAAAAGAATAAGAGTCTTAAACAAAGAAAAGAGCAATCTCATCATAGCAGAAAGGGGAAATTGTTCTTTTGGGAAATAGAAACTCCATACAGTATAGGGTAAGGATTTGGGTTACTAAGATGTGAATCCTCTCATGGACCCCATCCCACTGCCCAAGGGCCTACTCTTTTTTTGACAGATGACCACATTTTCATACATAGTGAAACATTTATTCAACTGATGTAAGTTGGCATCCTTTAGGATCAAAAATCTGCTTCTGGGTTTTGAGTATTACCGCCTTACAGCTGCAAGATAATAAATTTTTTCATCATGCTTAGAGAACATCCCTATATTTCTCTCCATGGCTTAAACTGAGAATTTAGAGATTTGGATTTATCACTCTCTGGATTTAACCCATCCAAAGTTATCAGAACCAACTACTCATCAATTTTTTCATATCTGTCATACTGTGTTAATGGTGGTGACACCATGGTCTGCCAGAACCTTCTCCTCAATGGATCCTGGGACACAAATGTCCATAGGCAATCATTTCATTCATTATCTAATCATGCAAGCCATGGGCTACTAGATTACCATTCCAGAAAAATAATAGGACATTTAATTCTCTCCACACTATCTCAGATTGAGATTGTCTCCAATTCCCCACATCTCCTTGAAGGTCTGTTACTTAAAACTTTACTTTCTGATATAGATTTCTGAATAGTCTGCTTCAGACATTGTGTGTTTTCAAATCCTGGCTCTGCTGTTTATTTGTCAATGTGAGCAAGCTCTGTGTACTTCAATTTCCTCCTTTGGAAACCCGGATAATAGCGCCTACTTCAATGGCCATTATGAGGATGAGGGAATTAAGACATGTAAATGCTAAGAACAGTGGTTGGCATTATAAATGTGCTCAATAATCGTTAGCTTATTGTTATAAAATAATAGTGATTAATATTACTATTGCATTTATTATCAGCCAAAATTCTTATACATAAGTGAAAGAAACCAAATCTAGGCATCTCAAGCAAAAGAAAGAGAAATTATTGGAATACCTGGCATCACAGAATGGATGGGAGGTGGGAGAGCTGGGCCTGGAAAGCATGAAGGGGCAGGTGGGTTTCTGAGAGCTGAACTGCCACAGTCACAGCACAGACAGGGCAGCAGGACATCTGGGCCACATGCTGCTACTGCTACTGCGAAAGCCAGACCCCAACCAGCTCCACCCATGTCCTTATGTCCAGACGCAAGTTCAAAGCACTCATTCATCTAAACCTATGTCACATGCTTTTGGGCACTAACTGCCACCAAGATTACATAATGGGAGCTTCCCAAAATGGTAGTTGGGGTGCTATTAGGAAAGAGGAGTTAGATATTGAAATCCCAAAGGATGAAAGGTGTTGAATTCATTAGGTAGCATTAGTATCATTCAGTGCAAATGGTCAGTAATCCATGGGTATGACAACATGTGACCAACAGGAAGTTTCCTCTGATTTGAGTCTGAAATGCACGTGTCAAAGAAAGGAGGTTTGCAGCTTTTCGAAATAGTTGAAGTATCAAGCCATACTATCTGCACCAAGAAACTTTCCAAAGAGACATAAATATCGCACCAGCTCATTCGACTCTGCCTGACATCTTCTCCACCTCTCCAGACTTGCTCCATTTTCTAGGTTGGGATTCCTGCTTCTTCTCTCCCCAGCTCCAGGATAGGGAGGGACCTCTGAGAAACAGAAAGGTCAGAGATGACCTCAGGGAGGGGGTGGCCTTAGCTCATCCTGGAAGGATGAGTCATTTTGTACAAGAAGGAAAATATAAGGCTGGTCTAGCCACTGAGATGAGGATGAGCCAGGCCAGGCCAGCAGGACTTGCCTCTCCCTCTCTGGAAGTTTCATCATGAGGATAATAAGAGAGTAAGATTGAATTGAAGGCTAGGTGTAGTGTGTGTAGGCCCTTAGTTGCCAAACTAAAATTTGAAATTTAACCTATGTATAAACTTAAAAAAAGAGAAAAAGGAGATCAGACTCACAGCTTTGGTGACAGCAGTGTTTTAAAACTGAAGATAATCTGATGTTCCTGCAGCATGGGTTAGAGGAAGAGCCAGGGGCAAGGAAACAAGTGACAATTGCAATAGTCCATTCCATCCCATTCCCTTTTAGGGTTTTGATGGGAAGTCATTTTGGAAGAAATTTAGGATATTTGCAGCAAACAAAACTAGAGTTCTATTATAAAGTCAAAGACCAGTGAAAGCCCTCAGAAAGTATTAGTTGTGATTTGGGCCAATGCGCTAGACTTGCATATATGTGAAAGGCCAATTTACATAATGCTGCTGCTAGTGAAAATTGCCTATTGAAAACTGGCCTGTTGAGAAATTATCTATCTTGCTTTCAACTATAGACTGATTGCTCCCCATTCCCACATGCCCACATTTTACAGTGTAGTCAGGCCTTAGAGTTCTTGGCATGGGGAACATCAACAGCCCTTTGTGGAGTTTCAGAACATAATGGAGAATGAACACGAGAGGTATTCTGCTAGGAAGGCAGCTCTTAAATCAACTGTTGTTTTCATATCGTAAGTCTGTCAGGCATTGAATAGGACCATTAGAATCGGGAAGGGTGATAGGAGAGGGCTGTGTGTCAGTCACGGTGACCTTGCTGGCTTCCAAGGTAGGTACCAGAACCCAGGGGTTAAAGCCTCATACAATCATTCCCATTTTAGGGTCAGCTACTCCCGGTAGGCTGAAACTGAGTAGACTTGGGTCCCTTCCCTGGGCTGACCAACTGTTCCCATTTGCTCCTTGGGAGTTCCCAAGATTCAGAACTTAAACCGAGAGAATCCTGGGCAAACCATGGCAAGTTGGCCAGTCTCGTCTTAGTAGCCTAGTTATAGGCAGAAGTGTGTTCAGATTGATTTGATATTTATCTAGCTGTGTTCAAAGGATGAGGAAAGCCAAGGGTCTCTCTACCCCTCCACCATCTTAACTCCTCCCCCTAGGGCTGTATTCTTAATTATTCAAGTACTGTCTTATTTATGGATTAAAACAGATGTTGGCAGGTGTAAAATTCGTGGAAAATATACACAAGAATTTTTTCGTCCTCTGCACCTAATAATATTCATAATTTACCATGTTCATTATTATTTAAAGTATTTAATGATTGGGAAATCTCCTGTGGTCTTACAGAAAAATCCTTGATTCATGGAGGGGGGTTTATTTATTGGGGCTTCTTATCTGTGACATAACCTTTTCCCCATTCGTTGAAGATTTAATGTCTTTTGTTTAAAATGTCAACACAGGAGCACACAGGAGCACCTGGGTGGCTTAGTCAGTTAAGCGTCTGACTCTAGACTTCAGCTCAGGTCATGATCTCATGATTTGTGAATTCAAGCCCTACATCAAGCTCTGTGCTGACAATGTAGAGCCTGCTTGGGATTCTGTCTCCCTCTCTCTCTGCCCCTCCCCTGCTTGCTCTCTCTCTCTCTCTCTCTCTCAAAAAAAAAAAAAAATGTCAACACAGAGCAAGAATGACAATTCAGGGCAACAAAAGGATGGTTCCAGTTACATTTTAAAGTATCTTTTTTTAACCTTTGTATTGCCCTCCTAGCAGGACTGATGAGTTCATCCAAAACCACAACATCTAAATATCTCTTCTCTTTGCAATCACTCAACTTCTTCACAAAAAAAGCCATGCTCAGGGAAAGCTTACATCCCTTACATTTTGTACATGAGCCCAACTGCAATCTCTCAGACGACAGAACCATTTCTCATTAGACTTTAACCACCAATATAAGATTGGCTTATCAATTTTCAAGGCTGAATACATTTTATGGACATAATCTTCTCTGGAAAGAGGGACTTAGAATGGAAATCATTAGAGTTCTCCCAAGTTCTAACCTTACTGGTGCTTTTTAGAGAACATGGACCAAATAAGAACTTCACAAGTCACAACTTCAATCTTGACTGAAAAGAACAGCAGCAAATAAGAGTGTCACAGGAAAGACATTCAACAACAAATATATTAATCTACCCCAAAGACCCTTTGACTTCTTTCTGGTCACTGAGTCTTAGAAAGTTAACAAGCTTAGACGTTTCGGAGCTAGTGAAGATGGGTCGCATCCAGAGCACAGGGTGGGCACTCTCCACACAATGGGGCTAAAAAGTCACAGCCACAGGCCAACAGCAGTGGCAAATAAATCAGGGGTAGCTGCCTAAATTACCATGATAAAGACTGGTTTGTGAGGAACCAAGAAGATGCAGTACTCCCGTATCCTTCCAAAGAATCTGCTGAGAAGAGCGTAGTTCACTGACCCACCCCTTTGGATCTCCCACTGCCTTTCCACCTGGGCCATACAACTCCCAGTATGGCCCCAGCCAATGACTACGCATGGTGGGGGTACTGGTGCCAAATCATTCCTGTACAACGTAGGACTCTCTCAAAGGCCAGCCTTTGCTAAGGGCCTCCCCAGCAGCCTGACTCCAACTTTCTTAGATCTGCAGTCCACCCTTCCTGCCTGATCCTCCTTCCTCTCTCCTGTCACAAGTGTGAAAGCAGAACTGACCAGAAGAAATGTAAAGTGAGGGATCCACATATATTATTTCTAATTTTTAGGTAATCACATTACAAAAGGAAAAAGAAACAGATGGAATAAATTTTAATTATAAATATAAATATCTATCTATATCTATCTATATGTGTATCTTTGATTTATCCCAAAATATTATTTCAACATAGTGTCAATAGTTTCAAAGCCATTAGGGAGGTACTTTACATTCTCATATGTGTGATGGGTTTTCTGCTTTTCTGTTTTCAGTAATAAGTTTTACAAGTCTGGGGAGTGTTTTACACACTTCAATTCAACCTAGCCACACTGCGAATGTTCAGTAGTCCCATGTGACTAGTGGCTACCCTGTCAGACAGTGCAGGTCCCCAGGCTCTTCCTGCTCCATTATCTTGTACAGACACTATCTAAATCCCCTCTGTAGGAGGGAGTGACTGCTTCTCAGAATACCTGAACTGACATGTCTATCTCATCGCCTCTGGTCCAAATACTGTTATCAGATGCAGATTCTTAAAAAATACCATTGTCATTAGATCACTCTCCTGCTCAAGATCCTTCAGGGGCCACCCTTCATTTCAGTGAAAAGCTCTCCCCTTGATTCCCAGTGGCCTCCCCAACTTCATAACCTTTCACACAGTTTGCTGTGAGCACTCTTAGCCCCACCCCCCTCCAGCACGCTGGGCCTCCTCACTGTCCTTCCACACAAACCAACTTCTTTCATGCCTTCAATTATGCATGTGGTTCCCATTTCCTAAAATGCTATTTCTTCCCACTGAACTTTTTAGAGGCTAATTTTTAAAGAATCAATGCTGATTTGCCTATCCATGCATGCAATATTTAAAAATTATATCTGGACGCCATTGGCATTTTCATTTATGAAGTAATACATGTAATTTTTGGAAGACAAACTAAACTAATACTCACCTCCAATATTCATTTAACCAGTAGGTACATACTCAAAATAGATTTATCCAATAGACAATCAGCACTGTGGCAACACACAGGGACACAGAATCTGTAACTCTTCGTTTTCAAGGTGCTATGGTTAATTTTATGGGTCAGTGGGCTGGGTTACGGTGCCCAGTTGTTTAATCATATGCTAGTTTTGATGTTGCTGTGAAGGTGTTTTTTGATGTGACTGACATTTACAATTAATTGACTTTACATAAAGCAGATTCCCTTCCAGAATGTGAATGGACCTCTTGCAATCAGTGGAAGGTTTTCAGAACAGACTGAGCTTTCCTTCTGCTTTAAGACTGCAGCACAGAAACTCCACCTGTGTTTCCAGCCTCTTGGCCTGCACTCCAGATTTCAGACTTAAGACTATATCAACTCTTACCTGAATTTGCAGTGTGCCCTTCAGATTTCAGACTTGCCAGCCCCCACAGTTCCATGAGCCAATTCCTTAAAATAAATCTCTTTCTGTTTGTATGGGACATAAACCTATAGTTCTGCTTCTCTGGAAAGCCCTAATACACAAGGGTTTTTCTTTCTGTTGTGGAGAGGAAAACTTGGAAAATTAAATGACAGCTGAAGACAACAATATGTTGCCCAAATAAATCATTAAATTGGAACTGTCAAAATTATGCTACAGACCCCACATGCTCAGGTGTTCAGAAGAAATATAAATCACAGTGGACTAGTGATCTCAGTGAAAGCCCAATCACTCAAGCACTTTGGTATTTAAATTTGAAACTATTTAAAATTATGAAACTAATTTGTTAACATTCCAAACCCACCTTTTTAAAAAGCACATCCCACATTTGGTCTGTTTGGCCTTTGATAAAGTATATTTCTGCTGAGATAGAAGAGAATAGAAAGCATGACCTAGTTAAAGTCAGGCAAAACTAATCTTGCAAATTGATCAAAAAGAGCCTCGCAAAAATTCCCTTGTTAAAGTGTCTTGGGAATACCTTAGTAAGAATTTAAAAGATCCCTATCTAAATCAGGACAGAAAACGGTGGTTTTCTAATGTTACACACAAAAAAGTCTGCGTCATTTGCTTCATTAGAGAGGCAATTTTATTTTAACATGACATTTTTAAAAAGGCTATGTTGTTTCATTTTCCCTGTGTTACACTACTTTTTGCCACACCTACACCCTCTTATGCAAAATGTTCCTAAATTTGGCACACTCAGCTTTACCTCCCTTTCACATTGCAGCTGTCATTGTGGAGTTTTGGTTGTTCAATAATAATTAATCAATGGGATACACAACCCAGAAGAAAAGATTAACAATAAAGCAAACATTTTTTTTAAATAAAAAGACTTAACGTCTGATAAAAGACTGTTATCCAAAATATACAAGAAAGTCTTAAAACTCAACAATAAGAAAACAGCCCAATTTAAAATTGGGCAAAAAAGCGGAACAGACACTTCACCAAAGACAATATACAGATAGTAAATAAGCATCTGAAAACACATTCCACACTGTATTTCATCAGGGAAATGCAAATTTAAAAAACAATGAGATACCACCACACGCCTATGAAAATGGCCAAAATCTGGAACACAAAGTGCTGGTGAGGATGTGGAGCAATAGGAACTTTCATTCATTGGCTGATGGGAATCCAAAATGGTGCAGCCACTGTGGAAAACATTTTGGCAGTTTCTTACAAAACATACTTTTACCATTCAATCCAGTATTCATGTTCTTTGGTATTTACCCAAATTAATTGGAAACATACCCACACACACAAAAAAAACCTGCATATGGATGTTTATAGCAGCTTTATTCATAATTGCCAAAACTCAGAAGCAACCAAGATGTCTTTCAGTAAATGAATGGAAAAAGTACATCCAGATAATGGAATACTAGTCAGTGCTTAAAAAAAAAAAAGCTATCAAGCCTTGAAAGGATGTGTAGGAAACTTAAATATATATTACTAAGTGAAAGAAACCAATATGAAAAGGCTACATACTGTGTAATTACAACTAGATGACATCTGGAAAAGGCAAAACTGTGGAAACAGTAAAAAGATTCTGGTTGCCGAGGGTGAGGGGTTGTGAGGAAAGGAAGAAAATGCCATGATCTGAACTTATGAATTATATTTTCAGGAATTATATTTTTTTGAAATTTGCTAAAGGAAATTTTTCTCACTATGAATCTGAGTATAGAATATACCATTTAGAATTACAAAGTTCCAAATGTTCAAATATCTTCCTACTTGGGTGTTAAAAAAGAATTTGAAACATTTATCAGCCTTTACTGTGTTACTTAACCAACGATTCCATCTTCTCTTTGCCGTGTTTGTCTATCAGCTCTCTTCACATCTCGTGTGGTACTTGTTGGGTGAAGCAATCCACTCTTGGCCCTGAGATTCACTGCAATTCTGCTGGGTGCCCCAAGAATGGAAAGCTCTGACCACTGTTAACTGAAGCCATTTTTTAGGGTTGGGTTTGTAACTTTTAGAGATGAAGTGACATCTACCCAAGACAAACAGCAGACTTGCTTCCACTTACTGTGAAAGTAGCAGATTTCCCAAGTTCAATGTTCGTCTCCTATATTGCACCCCACTGCAGGTGAAGGCATCCATCTAGGTCCACTTGTGCCATCTCCTTGTGCAGCTCTGAGGCACCGGTCCCTGGGTATTGCTTTTGCTGTGAGTAATAAAGTTTTTTATCTTAATCCAGGAGTCTCATATCTTCTGCCCTGGCTGAAGTTAGCCATGAAACAGAAACAGCTAATTTCTTAACTTGTAGATAAGACAGAATCTTAAACCATTCCCAGTTCTTGGCAGTATGATTGAAATAGTGCTAACAATTACACATACCCTGCCCTCCCAAAAAGCTGATCCCCACATGGGCTCAACCAAGTCTTAAGCTTTTAAATGGAGAAAAGTATTGAAAGAAGGATCAGAAAAGAATGGGGACAGTGTCTATAAGGGGTGGCCAAAATTGGGCACTGCCATGCAAGTTCTGAATAGACTAAAATGGTAAAGACAAACTCTGTAACTGTGTTTGAGGTCAGGCTGCCTACCTCTTTCAGGAAGAGTGCCAAAGTCTATATTTTGTGCCTCTTACATTTTTTTGTTAATTTATTCATTCAATGAATATTTATTGAAGGGCGTGGACAAGACTAAAAAGAGAAAATTTTCTGAACATATCTATAAGACCATGTAGGTCGGTATTTTAGTTTTCATTCTGTAAGTTACTTCACATTCTAAATAAAATTATCTTTCTCCTCTTCTACATCTATTCATGTGCTCAGAAAGCACCTTCTCAGGGATCCCTACACTCTACCCCAGTTACACCTTTATTCTTTATCTCTGTCTATAATATTATTAAAAGCTTGCAAATCTTCTCCAGTGAAGTGAAAATGCAACTCTTTCATTGTCTGCCCAGTTCAGTTTCATTGTCTGCCCAGATTAGACTTCCTCTAATCTGAGAGCTGCCCCCCACTAGGGTGAGTCTCCTATATTCATACAGTCACTCAGTCATCCAACAATGTTTATTTACTAAGCACCATATGTCTACTAAGCACTGTTACAAGAGCTGGAAATCAGCAATGAACAAGATAGAAAATAGTCCATTGTAGTTGGGAATTGGAGATAGACATTGGGAAGCAAGAAATAATGCATGTTCTCAGATATGGAGAAAATAAAATAGGGTAACTGGATAGAGCATGCAAAAGTAAAGGGTATTTTACATTAGATGACTATATAAAGGGTTTCTGAGGTGACATTGTCACTGGCACTTAGACGGTGAAAGAAAACCTTCATGGTTGCATGGGTACCCAGGGGTAGAATGTTTCAGGCAAAGGAAACCATAAGACACATGAATCACTGGACTCTTCCAAAAACAGAGAGAGTCAGAGTGGCCAGAGGAAGGGGAGAGAACTGAGAGATATACAAGAACCTTTCCCAATAATGTGGAGTTAATACCTAAGATAAGCTAAAACTAGAAGTTGTATGAGCAAAATAATTAAGTATCTAATCTTTTATGTTCTCATAGATCCATCCTGGAATTGTTAGATCACCAGAAAGCATGTCTCAGAACCACTTTTTCTTAACTTCTCAGTAATGGATATTCATCAACTTTACAATAAATTGTAAGACATACTAGTTGGCCTTTCCACTGGAGGCAACAAGATGAGAATGTCAAATATAAGCTGTTGCTAGAAGCATTTTTTGTTAAACACATTAAAGCTGACTCTGGGTCTTATCCAACTCACTTAGCCGGAAAAGAAGGAAAGAATTTTTCATATTTTTATTTGTAGTTAAGCATTATCTTAACAACCCAGCAATTTTTTTCTCTTTTTAAAAATTTTAATTCCAGGAGAGTTAACATACAACATATAGTTAACAACCAAGCAAATTAAGACCAGAAATCACTGACCCCAGAACTCCACTATTTTAATAAAATGTAATTCAAAAAAAAATACTATTTTCTGCCTCTAGCTTTTTCACATAGAGTCACTTATATGTAAAATTGTTGTAGCAGTTTTATAGGTACAATCTCATGTTCTTATATAGGCTTTTTGTTTTTTTGTTTGGAGAGTAGAGAAAGTTGGCTCCAATTCTGGTCATCTGAGATGAAGTAGGCTGACTGTCTCGGTGGGAGACAACTCTGTCTTCTAAATTTTCACAACAGAATGACAACTCTGCCTTCTGTGCATCTGGTCCCTAAGCATATGGTTCTCACTTTTATCAGCAACATAGACTTCATGCAGAACAAGCACTTGTCAGAGAAATCGACTGCAATCCAAATGCTCCCTTTTACCCAATATGCCAGAGATGGACAAGTAAACTACCTATTCTTTTAGGTTTCCCAAGCTCTATCTGGGTATTACTAGGTCAAAAGAAAATGTGGTTCCATAACCATGCTATCTCAGCTCTCTGATTTCATACTATATTCTTTATAAAGGGTTGATAGCGGAGGATTTCATGAAGAAGGATCCTTGTCTCTTTTTCACTGTGAACGAGATTTACCTATGAAAAAAGACTCACACTGTAAATGTATTGTGAGGTTTTGTTCCTGGAAAAATGTTGCTTTCTGAAAAACTTCTTCATGTGCTTCCTCTTTCCAAAATTAAACCAGAAAATGAGGATGATATAACCCAATGTGCCTTGCAGGTTGGCTCAGCTGCCTGGAAAGTCAGTCACATTTGTGACCCATTACAGCAAACATTTCATTTCAGATTACCTGTTAACATCTCTTCCTGCTCTTTATAAAGAGTTTAATTGTCATCATTAATCTTCCATTGCGTTAACTTTTACAAGTCACATTATATCCTCTGTAATATATATAATATGTGCTAAAGAAATGGTACATACTCAAAATATAAGGAAGTCATTTAGGGAATTAGTATAATTCCGTGAAGAGAAGGGGCCAAGCCTTCCATGACTTCATTGCAACTTTCTGCTTAGAGAGAGGAGAAAAGTCCTGCAGAAATATTACTTAAACAAATATAGTGAAGAAATATTCTCTGTGGCACTTAGTACATGCCTGACCACAGTGAAGGATTCATAGGGGGAAATAGTGGAGTATGACATCAGAAAGACATCAGGGTTAATCTGAAGAGTGCTTTGAATGTCAAGTTTGTGAATGCAATTTCTACTCTGTAAGTAATTTTTGAACAGGAAATAGGCTGATGAAATTGCCTGGATAATTATGACCAAGATGGCACCATTGATAGGTCTACGTCCCTCTGGAGGATAGGTCATTTGTTGTATGGGATGTTGAGAGTTTGTTATAGACATTAGATTTTAAATTCTAGCAGGATATCCCGGTGGAAATTCCCAAGAGGTTGTGAGGCAGGCATCTAGAGCTTGATATTGATGTCAGGGAGACAGACTTGGAAATTATCAGCATAGAGGAGCATTAGAGAAGCACTGAGTGGAGATAACTACTCTGGGACCATTCTCTTCCAACAATTTTTAAAATACCTCCAGAGAGCTGTGACATCTAGGAAAAACATTAAGCTCTCCTAAATTAGAGGGCATGGGTGGACAATAGGGCACTTAAATGCTCTGAAAATTGATGCTTCCCCTCAGTCCAAAATACAGGCTAAATTTAGAGTAGTCTTCAGTTGCTGGCATTGCTAGGATTAGAGAGTTAATGAATAATTTTGAGGGGGTGGGGGGCAATAAGGGAGTAATAATGAAGCTGAAATGCTGAAAAAAAAAGAGACAAATGTATGATGTCTACAAACTGAGAAAACAAATTCTTCAGAGAATAACAAAAAACCAGTACTGCCAACTCAGCTGAGAAAAAAATGAACGGGAGGCAGTGCCTCAAAGTTGGTCAGTGGCACCTTATATTGCAAATATTACCCAATGTCAAGAGAAATAAACTCACACTATGAGAAACCACAGCCCTCCATTAAAATCACTAGAGAGAATGGGAGGGAAGGGGGAAAATAAAGGTAACACTGGCACCTTTATAGCAAAGGTAAGACCTCTGGGATGTGGGACTCCGACACATGATAAACGAGCAATGTAAGTTAAATTCAAAAATAGCCTGGTGCTAATGGTATATTGTCAGAACTGGTTAGCCTGAAGTTGGCTGGGTGTAAAAGACAATGTTGCAGCACAGGAAGCTCAATGTGACCTATGACGGGATGAACACTAGAATGTAGGGATGAAACTGGAGAATTAAAGGACAAGATGACAGGGCAAGGAGTTTGGGCTGGAGGCGATTTATGAAAACTTTGTAAGTAATGGGAACAACAGATTCCTATTTATGTTGGAAAAGGTCACCTTACAGGTGTACACAAGTGCCTGGAGTGGGCCACAGGCCAGCAGATGGAGTCCAGTTAGAGGCTTTTGCAATAGGTTGACAAGTGCTGCAGAGGTCTGTGGTCAAGAAACCATAGGAGAATGAGGGTGGGTGGGAGGAAGGATAGTGACCATGATTCTTGTGAGTCATGCACTTTAGAGAGCTGTTCTCAGACAGTTAACCTTTTAGCCACTATCCCTCTTCTTTCTTCATGACTTTCTACAAATCAGTTTGCCAGGCAATACATTTTTCTTAGAGGTAAAGAGGAAGGGCATATATAAGCTCTCTCTACCACCTCACTTAGCAAAATAAAATACAGAATTTCTGGGGCTTATTGTAGAGCTTAACACAGGTGCTAATGCATGGGCTCTTCCGTTTCCTCTTTCTTTGGAGAGTTTTTCTCTTGATTGTCATATTCCCAACACATGGATGACAAAGGATCTGGAATCTACCTTTAAACTCTGATTATACGTGGGCAAAGCTCTTTCCATGCTTCCTCATAGCACTGCCAAGAAACACTATGACTGTTGAAATTCAAAAAGGAAAGCTTGAGAGATACCAGATCTTCTAAGCTTAGGCCCGGTAGCATGCCTTCAGGTCCATCCCAATGTATTGGAAACTTCAATGCCTGAAAGCATACAGACCCGAGTTGAGTTCAAATTCTAAGTTTCCTAAATAGTCTTAGGACATTAGCCATGTCCACAAATGCTCAAAGTCAGTAATATAGGACTCAAAGGGGAGTTGAGAAAATTGGGATGTAACACTGGAAAAGCAACTGATACTATATGGGTGTGCATATCTGTGAGTAACTTAATTTGGCTGATAGCAAAGAGACCCAACTCCAACGGACTGAACACACAGAAAAAAAGTGTGTGCCTAAGGTAGGCAGTCCAGGGCTAGTATAACACCTCCAGAAGTCTTTACGGGGCCAGAGGCCTCCTATTTTCAAACTTCAATATTACTGCATGGTCAAGATTGCTGTTGGGCACAATGAAGGTAGAATTCAATCCCTCTTCTAGAAAACCTTCCCAGAAGGAACTTTCACTTACATCTCATTGACCATAACTTAGTCACAAAACCATACCTGAGTGCTAAGTAGACTGGAAAAATCTAGTTTTCATATGGTCCCAATACACTTGAGTCTTTTACAAAAAGAGGGAGAATTGACATTGGATAGGTAATTAACACTGTCCTCTATAACTCTTATTAAATGTTAATGCACTCTCTTTCAATAAAAAAATTCAACATAGAACTTAATATCATATCCTTGGTTTTTCTTGATCAGTGACATGGTAAATGGTCAAATGAAGAATATTTCTGCATCTGTTAAGAAATCATTGGTATATCATCCAAAATGGTCAATATTCCTTGACTCAGGCATTAAATTAGTACCAGAACAAAAATTCATCTCTCCTGGCTAAAGAGATTTTTTGGTCTATTTTTCTTTTTATCAGATGAGAGCTCTATTTTTGTTTTGTCATATTTTGCCTTGGCTTGCCATTTTGCATTCAATGTTAACATGAACCTTAGTCTAAGTTTCAGATACAATCATCTCCCATTATTTTCTTTTTTTTTTTTAATATTTTATTTATTTTTGAGAGAGAGAGAGACAGCGTGAGCAGGGGAGGGTCAGAGAAAGAAGGAGACACAGAATCTGAAGCAGGCTCCAGGCTCTGAGCTAGCTGTCAGCACAGAGCCTGACGCAGGGCTCGAACCCACAAACCGCGAGATCATGACCTGAGCCGAAGCCGGACGCTCAACCGACTGAGCCACTCAGGCGCCCCTCCCATTATTTTAATTGGCCCTTGTACTTTTATTTTCATGATTCTTAGAGCATTTGCATTTCAGATTCTTTTGAAAGTTTAAGGAGGCTAAAGTAACAAATCCAGGGATTCAGCACTTGTTTATAGAGTATCCATTTGAACTATTCTTTAGCTCCAATGCTTAAATAATAATAGAGTTGAAAAAGCCTCAACTTCCAAGGCACTATATGAAGAGAATCACCATCAAATTAATGCTAATGATAATCTTAACATGTGGGAATATGTAAAGAGTTTTCATTCATTTCAAATATAAAACTACTTGGGTAGTCAACAAACTTCAGTGAAATCCATCTCCAAGAACATTAAAGCCTTAGAAAACTTTCCAGAACCAGAATTGATTGTGGCCAAATAGTTTTAAGAAACTAAATCTAATATGACAAGAAACAGGAATTTCTTACATGACTGCATTTAATAAAATGGACATTTGAGAGAGGAAAAAGAATCACAAGATAAATGGAAAAATTCATAAGATAAAAAGCAGACTCTGATCTATGGTACTATTTTGAGGGCAAAATGCTGAAAAGTTAACAGATGAAGATTGCTTAAAGGACATGACTTAAAAAAAAGAAGCAAAACGGAACTCATCTGGTTAAGACAAGTGAAGAGATTTCTTTTTTTCTCAGCTGCCCACTGTCAGAGAGACCATATTAAGAGGTGAAGGAATGAGCTGAGGAAAAGAATGAGTTTTGATCATCTTCAGTGAGAAAGAAAGCTGATGTTTAAAATGAAGCTGCTGTCCTTTCCCTGCACCCCCATAACAGGGTCCAGCTCCCATCCTGCCTGGACTGACCTGTTTCCTCACAGACCCACACGAGCCATGCACATCTTCAGTGCACCGTGCACACCGGTGCCTCCCCATCTTTCCTCATCATCTTCCGTCCCAAGGAAGATGTGTCTTAACCATTTTTTCAGAACCAGCTAAAACCCTACATTTTCTGAATTTACTGCCGTTTTATAACCTTTTCTTCAAATTCTGCAATCAGCCTCTGCTACACAACACAGCGTATGTGCAGACTACAAGCATGTGATATTCTTTTACTTATGCTGGTCTTATAACTAGCAGGGAAGTCACCTGGGGCCAAACCTACATTCTGTGTCCAGCTGATGTAACTGTACCTGATCAAAGTGGGGCACAGGAATGGCAACTACAGAGAGGGCACCCCAAAACCCAATGCCCTGTGTATACCTTGCCCCCTTTTCTCTTTGTATGCTATTTAATACATGCAAGTTATGAACTCTCTCCCAATACAAGTCTACCACGGGCACCTATCTTTTCATTTTCTTGGTGATTCTCCTCCTTGGGAACCAAAACAACAGAAAAATGAGAGGTGAATTGAGGGGTTCAAATTTCAAAGACTGAATTGGCTATACTCTAAAGGACTTTGCCCTTGACACACTCAAAAGAATCTCTCCCTGGTCCTATAGGATCCAAACAACCAAACTGTTATTTTATTTCATATTTGCCAGGAAGTCTAGGGATCCATTGCATTTTTATGTCCTTTCTTTTTCTTATATCATGCAACATAAGTTTATTGGGGATCCACTATATCTCTTAGTATGGAATGTAGGAATCATCTTACATACTGGGAATATAGCAGGGATTGTCAAGCCCCCGTAGCACGTTGAATAGTGGCCCTCCAAAAGCTTCTTCCATCTGGAACCCAGAGATTCAATATTATTTAGAAAAAAAGGGTCTTTCCAGAGACCAAGTCAAGGGTCTTGAGGTAACATCATCTTGGATTAGAATGGGTCCTATATCCAAAGACAAGTCTTTAGAAAAGAAAGGAAACAGAAGCATGGACATGGAGAAGAAACATGGCAAAGGCCATGAGAAGATGGAGGCAGAGACTAGAATGATGAGTGTAGGAGCCACGCAATGCCGAGGACTGCCAGCAGCCACCGGACCTGGAAGAGGCATGGAAGGACTCTCCCCCAAGCTTTCAGAGGGAACTCAGCACTCCCAACACCTTGATTTCAGACTCTTGCCTCCTGACCTGTGAGAGCATATATTTCTGGGTTTTTTAGTTTAGTTTTGTTTTTTTAATGTTTATTTTTTGAGAGACAGAGAGAGAGAGACAGTGCACGTGGGGGAGGGGCAAAGAGAAAGAGACACACACAGAATCTGAAGCAGGCTACAGGCTCTGAGCTGTCAGCACAGAGTCCAACACGGGGCTCGAACTCACAAACTGTGAGATTGTGACCTGAGCCGAAGTCAGACCCTCAACCGACTGAGCCACCCAGGCGCCCCACATGTCTGTTGCTTTAAGCCACCATGTTTGTGATAATTTATTTCAGCAGCCCTAGAAAATGAATACATCCTTTCATGAAGCTTTCCATTATAGTGAACAGACAAACTAACAAGAAAGTATAATAGAATGAGAGGTAAGTGCATTAAGGAAACAAAACAGGACAATGTGACAGGGTGTCGCCAAGAGCTACTTTAGATTAGAGGCTGAGAAGACTCTATTTAATTTCTTCCAGTATGTCCTAGGAAATCTTATTTGGGAAAAAGTTTATTATATCCAAATTAACTAACTTGTTAAGCAATTTTCCATGCACATGTTAAAAATCATTTTAAAGTATACATGACGGGTTAGCTTTTCTAGAAATCTGATCTATGGCATCATCAACATGTATCTAATGACCTGGGACAGTGCAAATTACCCTGAGTTGTGGCCATAACATAAAGCTTAGGACCAAGAGTACCTGAGTGGTTCAGTCAATTAAGGGTCCAACTCTTGATTTCAGCTCAGGTCATGATCTCTCGGTTCATGAGATAGGACCCTGCATCAGGCTTTGCACTGGTAGCGTGGAGCCTGCTTCAGGTTCTCTCTCTCCCTCTCTCTCTCTGCCCCTCCCCTGCTCAAGTTCCCTCTCTCTCCCTCCCTCTCTCTCTCAAAATAAATAAACAAACAAACAAACATGAAAAAAAGATCAAAATTAAGTTGTGAAATAAATCACTTATCCAGGAAATAGATAACAAATGTCATCATAATTCAACATCATCCACGTTATGGTTTTTCATATAACAGTTAAGTAAGTATTGTTTTCATGGTATTATGCAAATGTTAGGGATAGAAAGAAATAAAATGAAAGAGATACAGTCCTGTGCTAGGGGAATCTGTAGTCTATGGGGAAATGTTGACATTAAATAAGTCATTTCAAGTGAAAAAGAATGTTTAAAACCAGAACAAGTAAAGGATAAGGCAGGGAAGGTCACACAGGGACTCCTGAGAGTAAAGACTTTCCACGCTCTTTGTTTCCTCTCTTCAGCAGACATTTCCTGAGGGCCCACTATGTGCCAGCACTGTTCAAGTCACCTGGGATTTACTAGTGAACAAAACAGGCCAAGATCCCTGTTCTTATCTCCTCTTTCACCCCCTACCAGGAGAGGCAGGCAAGAATAGACCCAAAAAATGAATTATTTAATATTTCACAATAGACAAATGCTATGGGAAAAGGAAAAAATAGAGCAAGGTAAGGAATACTGGAAGTGAGAGGTAGGAGACAGGCTCGCCATTTGTATGGAGTAGTTAGGGACGGTGTCATTGAGAATGGGACATTTGAGCAAAGACTTGAAGGAAATGACAAAGTCAGGCAGACAGATATGTGAGCAAAGAGAATTCCAGCAGTAGAACAGCCAATGCACAGGCCCTAAGGCAGAGTGTACTTGGCATGTCCAAGGAGCAGCAAGGAGGCTGGTGTGACAGAAGTGGAGGGACAAAGAAGACAGGAACAGAAGACCGTGTAACATGGGATGAGATCCTTTAGAGCCTCCTAAGCTACTGTGAAATTTACTTTTCTCACAATGAATGGAGAGCTATAATGAGAATTTCTCTTTATCTTCATATATTTTCATAGTTGCTTCACAGTTACCTCATGGCTCAACTTTATTGTATTCTTAATGATCACAGATATTTGCTATTGCCTACAGAAGGTTTATGATTTTATTTCCACATAATAACCACATATATCCTCTTCCCTTCCCCCACAGCTACCCACACACAATCTAGGAAAATAGCATACCAATGAACAGAAGGGCTTGCTAGAACTCTGACAGGAAAATAGCATTAATGCATTTCCCAAAGATGAAAGAAGAAAGCCCATTCATAAATCAAAGTGAGCTAATTTTAAAATGTCACCTAGCCCACTATCACTCTGGGAAGGAGTGGGAGCAAAGATGAATGGCCCTTGGGTTGACATGGGGGTGGGAGGACGTCTGAGCACCAAGTTAAATGCCTGACTGTTGTACAGCCTGTCAGCAGTATAAGGTAAAGTCGAGCCAAGGGAACATTTGTCACTTTGAACAGGACAATGGGAAAAAATTGAAATGGAACATTAAGAGGAAAATTTCTCCTTGTTTGAAGAAATCACTCAAAAGCATGATCTGATACAAAACCAAAGTGACCCAGAAGACAGCCAATCTTTGATGCTCCTCTTCAGACAATAGTTCTGAGAGAGACAGGACTGCCTTACTCGCCCCAAGGAGAGCCATTAGCTGGGGAACAAGGGAAAGAGTAATATTGTACAAAAAGGTCAACTCTCTATGCAAAGTGCCCATCTTAAACACAAACCCTTCATGCAGTTTTCTACTTCAAATAAAATAAAGATCTACAGTCTCTAAATGACATAATTGCAAGCAGGAAACTCCTCTACCAGAACAGGATTTACAGCTGTAGCTTCAGGCAAGTCAGCCTCTTATACCCGGAATGGCCAATCCAGCTATCTTTCATGTGACATTTCCTGCAAGGCTACATGGCCTACAGCTACATTTCCAAAGCAGGCTTAATGGCCTTAAGATAACTATATTTTGCTTCCAGTTATAAAATAAGTAAGTCCTGGTGATGTAATGTACAACATGGTGACTATTACCAATACTGTATTGCATTTATGAAATTTGCTGACAATGGTCAGTCAACTAATCTTTGGCAAAGCAGGAAAGACTATCCAATGGAAAAAAGACAGTCTCTTCGACAAATGGTGTTGGGAAAAGTGGACAGCAACATGCAGAAACATGAAACTGGACCACCTTTTTACACCATACACAAAAATGAATTCAAAATTCATGAAAGACCTAAATGTGAGGCAGGAAACCATTAATATCCTAGAGAAGAACACAGGCAGCAACCTCTTTGACAACGGCCATAGCAACTTCTTATTAAACACGTCTCCAGAGGCAAGGGAAACAAAAGCAGACATGAACCGTTGGGACTTCATCAAGATAAAAAGCTTCTGTACAGTGAAGGAAACAACAAAACTAAAAGGCAGCCTACAGAATGGGACAAGATATTTGCAAATGACATATCAGATAAAGGGTTAGTATCCAAAATCTATAAAGAACTTATCAAATTCAACACCCAAAAAAACAAATAATCCAGTGAAGAAATGGGCAGAAGATGTGAATAGATATTTTTCCAAAGAAGACATACAAACGGCCAACAGACACATGAAAATATTCCCAACAGCACTAACATCAGGGAAATATAAATCAAAACCACAATGAGATACCACCTTACACCAGTCAGAACGGCTAAAATTAACAACACAGGAAACAACAGTTGGTGGCAAGGATGCAGAGAGGGGAACCCTCTTGCACTGTTGGTGGGAATGCAAACTGGGGCAGCCACTCTGGAAAACAGTATGGAGGTTCCTCAAAAAATTCAATATAGAACTGCCCTATGACCCAGAAATTTCACTACTAGGTATTTACCCAAAGGATACAAAAATACTGATTCGAAGGGGCACATGCACCCTGATGTTCACAGCAGCCCTATCAACGATAGCCAAATTATGGAAATAGCCCAAATGTCCATCGACTGATGAATGGATAAAGAAGATGTGGCATATGGGTGCCTAGGTGCCTCAGTTGATTGAGCATCTGACTCTTGATTTTGACTCAGGACATCATCTCGAGGTTCGTGGGGTTGACAAAGGAAAGCCTGCTTGGCATTCTCTCCCCTCCCTCGCTGCCCCTCCCTCCCTCACTCGAGCTCTCTGTCTCTCTCTCAAAATAAATAAATAAACACTTTTTTAAAAAAAGATGTGGTATATATATATATACGTATACAATGGAGTATTACTTGGGGATCAAAATGAATGAAATCTTGCCATTGGCAATGACATGGATGGAGCTAGAGTGTATTATGCTAAACAAAATAAGTCAGTCAGAGAATGACAAATATCATATGATTTCACTCATATATGGAATTTAAGAAACAAAACAGATGAACATATGGGGGGAAGAAAAAGAGAGGGAGAGGGAGCAAACCATAAAAGAGATTCTTAACTATAGAGAACAAAATGAGGGTTACTGGAGGAGAGGTGATTGGGGGATGGGTATTGAGGAGGGCACTTATGATGAGCACTGGGTGTTACATATGTGATGAATCACTAAATTCTACTACTAAAACTAATATTATACTATATGTTAACTAAAATTTAAATTAAAACTTAAAACATTAAATAAATAACCCATAATAAATAAATAGATAAAATCTCATACAAAAAATATGTAGTCACACAATAGTACCAAACGTTAAAAAAATTTGTTTGCATTAGAACAAAGAGAGACATGAGCCCAGAAAATACACTTTAAGAAAAATAGAACAGACCAAAAGATCTGGTTCTCAGCTTTTCAATATGTATAAAGTGCTATAGTAATTACACAATAAAACACCTTGTACTTGGCATACTCCTAAGAGGTTTGCATTTTAATTTGGGGATTTGGGGTCCTATCGTATCAAATAAAATTTTCCTAACAAAATTCGGTTGATGTGAGCAAAATTTCTGATGTGCAATGGGAAAACAAGAACCTCAAACAGAAAGCAAATTGTCTTTGTGGATTTAATTGCCATTGACAGAAAAAGGCCATTCGACTGGAAAGATAATCATCATTTAGCCAAAAGGCATAATATAGTCTGAAATTAATGGAAAAAATTCTATTAAGTTAAAACAGCTGGAAAATAAAATCTAATAAAGAAAATATTTAATTAAAAAAAAAGAAATTTGCTAACAGAGTAAATCTTAAAAGGTCTCATCACACACACAAAAATTGTAACTATGTATGATGATAAATACTAACTAGACCTATTATGATCACTTCACATATATACAAATATCGAATCATTATGTTGCACATGTGAAATATGTTATATGTCAATTATACCTTGATTAAAAACATATACAGACCATCTTTTGTATTTCTAAAGAAATCCTCTATAAATTTTCAACCTTTTGGGGGTGGAGCAGTGGAGAAGGATTAATTGTGCTCTGCTTTCATTTGAATTATAATTCTTATAAAACAACAATGACAAAACCACATCAATCCCCATCAATACAGACTCTTATAAACAAATGGTCCTGGAGATTATTTTAGACAATAGCATCATTTTGCTAAGGAAATTGAGCTCATTAGACAGAGTATATAAAATTATTCTATATCTCTATCAACTGGTTAGTGTTTTTAAAGGGTGAATTTTGAAGATATGAAGGAAGTCCAAGTTGTAGCAACTCTGTGCTTAATTTGTTTCTTTTCATGTTAATGTCAGTTCAATTCTTTTTTTTTATTTATTTATTATTTTTTTAATTTATTTTTGAGAGACAGAGAGAGACAGCGCGAGCAGGGGAGGGTCAGAGAGAGAGGGAGACACAGAATCCGAAGCAGGCTCCAGGCTCTGAGCTAGCTGTCAGCACAGAGCCTGATGCGGGGCTCGAACCCACGAACCGTGAGATCATGACCTGAGCCGAAGCTGGACGCTCAACCAACTGAGCCACCCAGGCGCCCCAATGTCAGTTCAGTTCTAAACAGGGGCAGGTGCCCTACAACTCCAGGACCCATCCTTCATATTGGAGCCCACAGTATGGCTCCTTCTAGACATAGGCAGCACAGAATCTGGGCAGGATTACTTAGTGGCCCATCCTAAATATTCCTTTAGCTGTTAGTCTTGGGTTAGGTAAAAAGGATGCACTGCTTTCCAGTGTTGGTTTTAAAATGAACTGCTCCAGCTTCATTCTCTCTGAAGTTGGCTAAATTTTAAATTGGAAACAAATAAGAAACGTTATTCAGAAGACACAGTGTCTGTAGAGAAAGAAAAAACCTTTTCTCTGCCCTCCTGGGGTCTCTGCCTGGGGACTTTGAATTAAACTGAGAAAAGACAGATTAACAAGAGAAAAATGGTTTGTTAACATATGCGGTGCGCAAGCCTGTGGGAGAATCTGGATGATGAGTATAGCTCAATGGGGTGGTTAGATCATGGGGCTTATATGCATCTTAACAAAGACCAACAAATTTGTAGAGAAGTGACAAGACCAACAAAAGGGGGAATGTTTAGGCTTTTAGGTGCAGCAACCTGGGAAGGTAAACAGATGGGAGGAAATTAATGTAAAATAAGGATTATGTTATATAGATGTCTCTCAGCATTTCTCTGGCTAAGAGTCTAGAGTTGTCATTGGTGGTCCTTCCTTTCCTGGTATGGGAGTGGGAGACACTATTACAAATGGAAATTTGTGTCCTGCTTTTAGGCAAATGGAAGGGGAGGGCAGAGAGCTTTTTTGGCATGTGCTATTTCTCAATTGTCTCAAAATAATCCTTATGCCAAAGTGGCATATTTAGGGGTACACATTCTGATTCCCTATATTTTTTTTCCAGCTGAACTGCTGACACCCACTGTAAATAGGAGATCATGGGCTCCATATTGCAGAAGTGATCTCCTCCTCTATTTGTACATCTGCAATCCCAATTCAGGCCATCATTACCTAAGTCTATCGCTATGGGTTCTTCATGATCGCACATAGTTACCTCTGTAGCCTCATCTAGCACTCCTGGCCTTGCATTTCCCACTTCATTAACTCCAAATTATAGTCCCCTACCACCACCTTCCTGTTTTGTGCCCCCATGATTTTGCTTATATTGTTTCCTTTGCTTAGAACACCCTTGGCCTCATTCTTCTTTACCTGAACAACTCTCATGCATCTTTTGACATGTAACTATGTCTTTGACACTAAGATCAGATCTGATGCTTCAGAACAATCTTCTCAGCCATCTTCTTCTCAACCCCCGGCTCTGAAAAGTGACCCTCCTTAAAGCAAAACACTCCATGCAGTAAAGTTACTTGTCTCCTTTCTAAATTTTAAGCTCCTTCACACCATAGTAAAAGGAGTCTGGGAGATGAACAAACACATTATACCTTTAGACCCTGCTCCTGCTCAAGCTTCTCTGCCCAAGTAATTGGGAAGTTAATTTTCAGATAACATTACCATTGGCTGTAGTCACTGCCATGGAACATATCCAAGTAGGTTATACTTATATCATCTGATCACAGCGTATGGGCAATGAGTTGCATATCATGATTCACTCCCTATTACCCTAAAAACTTTCCCTCTGAGATTCCAAGCCTAGGCAGGGAATTCATTTTGGCAGTGAGTAAGTTAAATATTTAAAGTACTCAGGAGTAAAGTTGGCCTTACTTATAGGTGTGATCAGCCATTGTTTGCCTATCTGGGTGGTTTGCATTATGGTAAAGGCCTTGGAGACTGAAAGACCACCCACAGAGAAAAATCCCTGACAGTTAATTTCATCCATCCATGGTCAACTGATTCAGGGAGAATTGGCTCAGGCTGTTTCAATATTTACAAGTATGACTGGTACCAGAATGGAAACATGTATTCCAGTCCACTGGTCTTGCATGATTTCAAATGCTATTTGGTGAGCCAGACCAATGACTGTTCTTAGATCATTCTTACACAGAGGGATACTCACGAACATGGATCTGTCATTCAGAGAAGTCTCTCCCATAGTCAAGTCTAAAGAAATAGTAAATGTTTAGTGTTCATAACCAAAAGTTGTTTCTCATGGTTAAATTTAATGAGCTATAGGGGCACCTAGGTGGCTTACTTGGTTAAGTGTCAACTTTGGCTTAGGTCATGATCTCACAGTTTGTGAGTTTGAGCCCTGCATCAGGCTCTGTGCTGACAGCTCAGAACCTGGAGCCAGCTTTGATATCTGTGTTTCCCTCTTTCTCTGCCCCTCCACTGCTCACACTCTCTCTCTCCTTCAAAAATAAATAAACATTAAAAAATTGAATAAACAGCAAAAACTACTTAGAAAACTTTAAAGCACTATATAATTATAATAATTAAATTGTTTATTTCTAATTCCCCCTTTTTTAGGTTCTTGGTATCATAGAAAAATTATCCATCTTCTTCATTTCTTTAACACATTAGTGATTAGCACAGAGCAGGCATTCAGAAAACATTTATGGAGTGAATTAATTGATGAAAAAGCAAGAAAGATACAAAGAGAAAGAAAGATTGACCTAAGTAACACCAAGAAAGCAGACACCCTAGCTCTTAATAACCTCATCTTTATGATGATGGGGTTGAACTAGATGATCTTGAAAGTTTGCTTCAAGTGTTTTGTGACAGCCTCTTCAACAAATGGTGTTGGAAGAACTGGATGGTTAGATGCAAAAGAATGAAACTGGACCACCTTCTTATACCAGACACAAAAATAAATTCAAAATGGATTAAAGACCTAAATGTGAGACCTGAAACTATAAAAATCCTAGAAGAGATCACAGGCAATAATTTTTCTCACATTGAACTTAGCAATCTTTTTCTAGATATGTCTCCTAAGGCAAGGGAAACAAAAGCAAAAATCAACTATTGGGATTTCATCAAGATAAAAAGCTTCTGCACAGAGAAGGAAACAATCAACAAAATCAAAAGGCAACCTACAGAATGGGAGAAGATACTTGCAAAGGACATATCTGATAAAAGGTTAGTATCCAAAATCTATAAAGAACTTATCAAACTCAACACCCAAAAAACAGACAATGCAATTAAAAAATGGGCACAAGACATGAACAGACATTTCTCTAAAGAAGACATCCAGATGGCCAAGTGACACATGAAAATATGCTAAACATCATGCATCATCAGGAAAATGCAAATCTAAACCATAATGAGATATCATCTCACACCTGTCTGAATAGCTAAAACCAAAAACACAAGAAACAACAAGTGGTGGAGAAGATGTGGAGAAACAAGAACCCTAGTGTACTATTTGTGGGGATGCAAACTGGTGCAGCCCTAGGGAAAACAGAATGGAGATTCCTCAAAAAGTTAAAAATGGAACTACCCTATGATCCAGTAATTGCACTACTGGGTATTTACCCCCAAAAGAAAAAAAACACTAATGCAAAGGATACATGCACCCCTATCTTTATTGCAGCATTATGTACAATAGCCAAATTATGGAAGCAACCCAAGTGTCCATCAGTAGATATTCATAGATATCATCAACAGATGAATAGACAAGGAAGATGTAGTATACACACACACACACACACACACACACACACAGGAATATTATTCAGCCATGAAAAAAATGAAATCTTGCCATTTGCAAAAACATGGATAGAGCTAGAGAATATGCCACTAAGTGAAATAAGCCAAAGACAAATACCATATGATTTCACTCATATGCAGAATTTAAGAAACAAAACAAACAAGCAAAGGGGGGGGGGAGCAGAGAGAGATAAAACAAGAAACAGACTCTTAAATAGAGAGAACAAACTGATGGTTACCAGAGGGGAGGTTGCGGGGGCAGATGGGTGAAATAGGTGAAGCATATTAAGATTACACTTATCATGATGAGCACTGAATCATGTATAGAATTGTTGAATCACTATATTGTACACCTGACATTAATATAACCTGTATGTTAACTATACTGGAATTAAAAAATATTAAAAAACCACTTTTGTCAAATACATAATTATCTTGGAGTAGTCTTGTAAAGTTTAAGAGTCCATCAACCCCAAGATTAACATTCAGATCACAGAGGAGCATAAATTCTCTGCAAGGTCTCCTCATCTACCAGGACTATCAACCATGACATCCATCCTTACTACACATTACATGCACTGTGTACTAGACAGGATATGTGTATCTGAAGAAACTCAAAACACAATCCTGATCTTCAAAGACTTGATGATATTGTGCAGAATTCTTTATTTAGCCAAACCTCAGCTCTGTGGAAAGTCAGCAAGCCATGTAGGACAAAGGTAAAGGATCCACATAGCTGTGGTCTGCAAAGAGAAAATGTACAACTGCATTCAAGAACATGCTGGAATCAGACCAGAATTGGCAATCAAGCTGGAGATCTGCTGATTCTGCAAGTAACAGAAGACTAAAATGCCTCAAAGAAACTTTTGCTTAGGGCATCTCACATGTCTAGGCCACGGTCAGTCACTCTTCCAGGAGTTGTGAATTCTTGCACCTCAACAGAATATCTGTAGACACCATGAAGTACTATAGGAGACTTGTACTATATTAGCTTAATTCAATCGAAAGCAGAAAGTGATTCATCCTTACTAATCTTTCCAGAGGAAAACATCTTCTTACACTTGTAATATCAGTATTTAATGCTTCACTTAAAAAAATCCTTTTATGGAGGCCGGGGATGCCTGAGTGGCTCAGTTGGTTGAGCATCTGACTCTTGGTTTCAGCTCAGGTCACAATCCCAGGGTCATGAGATCAAGCCCCCTGTCAGACTCTGTGCTGGACATAGAGACTGCTTGGGATTCTGTTTCTCTCTCCCTTTGCCCCTCCCCCATGCTTGTGCTTGTGTCTGTGCACGTTCTCTCTCTCTAAAATAAAAAAAAATTTTTTTTCATCTTCTTATGGGGAAAATCCTTCTTACAGATTTGGCATACTATTGATGAAGACAGAGAACATAATTGGGCAGAGGTTAAAGAAAAGTGAGCAGAGAAAGAAAAATGTGTCAAATATTAAAGAAGAGTATACCAGCTGGTTTTTTATAAAAGAGACTAGCTTTGGTAATTGTATAGCTACTTGACAACAGTTACTGTTGTATAACAGTCAAATCTCATTAGTCTGGAATTCAGCAAGTAGGAGAAATAAAATCAATTTTCAGCACTGGCGTGAATAATCCAGTATGTCATTTTCTCTGCACTATAACAAAGAACCTAATAGACCCTCCTTCTTCAGCCAGGAAACCTTTGAATAAGACAAGTTGATAGAAGAATTAAATTTATTCTCTCCCTCTATTGGAAAACCATGATCATTATTTATCGATCTTTCTTTCTTTTTCTAGTCATAGCACCTGATGCTGTACTTATAAGAGCAGATGGCTCTAAATATTTGTCATGAAGACAATCAAAAGCCTTTCCTGCTGGCTGTGAAATGTTTTGAAGGTGTTATTAAGCTCACCAAATATATGCAGTGAAGATGGTTTTTACCTCAAAAGAAACACACCTTTCTCTAAAGCAAATAAATATGGGAATAAGACAAATATTTTCAGGGTGAGGGACCAGGAGAAAAAGGGAGAATGAGAACTAGAAGGGGGAAAAGAAAGGAAGAATATCGCGTGTTATGCAAGAGTTAAAGCTATCAGTCTGTAAATACTTGTTTTTATCAATCTTTCTAATTCACTTTACTCATGTAAATGGTTGTTATGAATTTCCAAATACAACTGGAGACAAGTAAAGGAAAGCTCAGAAAGCACTCACGTAACGTGGGGTAGTCTTATAAGCACTTTTAACCTATTTACTCTTTGGGGGAAAGCCTTTCTCTGAAGCCAGAAAATAAAATGTGGCATCAAACAACATAGAGAGTTAAATACTATTCCCAGTCCTGTTCCTAATGGCCTGTCTCATCTTTAGTTTTTATTGATCTCTGTTTCCACAAGTATAATTGAACTTTTGTGACAGCCCTGAGCCAGCCTCCCTGACTCCGATCTTTTCTCGGCTTCCAGTCATCCTCTGTGCGGCTGCCAGAGACTTCTTTCCCTAACCCGTACCTGACTGTGCTGCTACTTTGATCAAGACATCTGCTGTCCCCTCAAACAGATAGGATAGAATTCAGCTCCTGAACAGGCCTGACAAGGCCCTTGATAATCTAATCTAATACAACCAATCTTTCCATCCATCTTCATCTCCTACCCCTGCCCTTGTCCCACCCAGCATATTTGCAGCTCCCTAGGCACACCACCCTCTTGCTTTCACGTGGGACTTCTCCTTTCCCCTCTCCTACCTCTCCATTACAACATCGCAGCCACTGGACACTCAAGGTCCTCTCAAGCCCTGGATTTCCTTGGGGATGCTTTCTCCAAGCTTCCAGTCCAGTATAACCTCTTGTTCCAAAATGCAGGATTGTTATTATTCAGGCAAGGCCAACAGACTGGGAGATGACTGCCATTGAAAAGATAGTCTGTCCAACAAACCATAAGAGACCCTTAAACACAGAGAACAAACTGAGGGTTGATGTGGGGAGGGCAGCAAGGAGGAGGAGAAAATGAGTGACAGGCACTGAGGAGGGCACTTGTTGGGATGAGCACTGGGTGTTGTATATAAGCGATGAATCATGGGAATCTACTCCTGAAGCCAAGAGCAAGCACACTGTGTATACTGTATGTTAGCTAACTTGACAATAAATTATATTTAAAAAAAAAAAAAAGTTTGTTATTCACAGTCCCCAAGGGGAGGAGGCAGGCAGTGCCACACAAGGGCCACATCGGAAGCACCATGGTCAATCAGGAGGCAGGGGGAGTAAGGAGAAAATGTGAGCAAAAGCCTCTATTGTGGTTTCTGCAGGAAAGACAAGATAAAGCAAGGCAAACCAGTATAGGATTGGTTAGTTTAAATAACGTCAGCAGGCTCCTGGGTGCAGGGGCTGTCTTTGGTTGTCTGGTGTCTGGCCCTGGTCCAGTGCAAAGGAAAACCAGCCCCGAGTGTGACTGCCCAGTAGAGGAAGTGGTGGGGTGGGTGTGCGGGTTCTGGATCAGCTAGTTTGCTTGTGATCGGTTTGCTCTCTCGTGGGCAAGTTGTTTACGGTCTGTAGGAATTGGCTAGCTCTGGGAGGTGCAGTCTTCCCAAGGTCAGCAAGGCCTCAAGATGTCAACGCATCACAATTACGGAAAATAAAAAGGCTTGATTAATACACCTGCCCCTTGTGTAGCTTACGTGATACCTTTATAACAGTTTGTATTCGAATTGTTTGTTCCTCATGAACAGATGTTTCACCTCTGGAACTTGAATACACAAAGATCTAAAATTAAACAAGCAAAAAAAAAAAAAAATGAAGGCAGATCATCCTTAACAAAGAACCAGAGATGAGTATTTTAAATAATCTCCTAATGTTGTATTTCCCAGAGTTTTCGAGATCACAAAGTTTAAATTGATGACTCTGCACTGGGAATATTTATAGATGAGGTCTACACAGTCAGCCACTGGAGGTCCAGTGCAGATCTGAGCAGTTCCTGCCAGGTCCCAAGATGCAAATAAGCACTCCTGAAGATGTGAGTGCTTCTGGGCCCAGAGAGTGGGTCTTCCGTCACCTGTATGAGCTGAGCAGCACCTTATATTTATTCTACTTCTTCCATAAAGATTAAATCAATCATGACAGCAAATAATATTGTTCCCCTACATTGTTCACTCAGTCCCACAAATGAATATCTGTTAGCCTGTGCTCGGTTTTAACAAGAATAAACTAGGAGACAGGATGAGATGGAGACTCTTATTTTTCTGTGAAGATATTTCCCCTTTAAGGAACTAAAGGGGAAAACATGCAAAGTAGTTACAGAATACATCTCTCTTAATGTCCCTCAGTGTAGTCCATTCAATAAGAACCCTAGAGAGCAGTGTGTGCCTCTGAGAAGGCCCTAAATGGAGAAGAGCAGTTTACAAAAATAAAGTCTGAGGACTTGGGGAAACAGCAGGTTACTGACACATGATGTTAACCAAAAATAAGGAAGGTTGGGGGCCAAACAGATCAAGAAAATCAGCAAGGGAAGAATAAACAGAATCAGGAGAGTAGATAGAAAAAAAGAAACCCATGCACCAATGATTGAGGTCATTCATTTAAGACCAACTTTCACTCACTATGATTTGCAACTAGAAAGCACAATCGACACTAAGTGAAATTCATTACTGCCATCGAGCAAAATCTATAATAAAAACAGGCAACTCACCCTTTCTGCCAATTACAACATCCTCCTCTTTAGGTCGAATAGAACTACTTGGGATTGTTTTAAGTGAGACAATATATGTGAAAGCATCTAACATACTGAAGAGCAAATGAGGCTATTCAATAAATGTTAGTGTTCCATTTCCTTCCCTGCATGCAATTTGAGAAGGGCACCAAAGTCATCAAGTTCATGGTCAATGGATAAGTGAGACACTTTCAAATTTCATGGCTGGTGAGAAATGCAAGATTTCAGAGTAACTAGTTCACAAAGGAACTCCATGTGTGATCCTTTTCTACTATTACTCTGGCATTTTCTGGCATTGTCCTTGGCTCTTCCTGACAGCTGACAGCTTTTGCCTTTCTCTTTGCGGCCAGAGGTTGGTGGGTGCATGTTCATCCACTTGGCAAATGTAGTGTTTCCTTTGTGTCTTAGCCAACCAAACCATGCCACTAATGGAAGACATTAGCCAAAGATTTTTAGTGTCCTCTCTCCTATCCCCTCACCCCTGCCTGACTCTGTGGGTCATGGGAGAGAACCTTCATTTACCTTATTTTCTACCTTGGTTTCCTTTGAGCTTTTTTTTTTTTTCCATACGAGCAATCACGCAAATGAGATCTAGATGACTCTAGTGAATCCTCTTTAATTTCTCTCTCCAATGTAATTTCACAATTAGTACTCAAGTGTCTTATACTCGATGGAGGATATTAAATCTGTTTTTACCTCCTGGAAATAGGCCAATTTGTACAGAAACAAACAGTTGTCCTAAACGTAAAGAGGTCACCATAGAGCCATTGTGCCGGATTGTACACATCGTGCCCTGTATGAGGATTCCTGACTCAGGAGGTAAGTGGGGTTATAATCTAGCTCTCGCACAGCCAAGCCACGCCCAGAAGAGGTACCTTTTCCTAACTTATGCAAAAGCACCATACCAGACAGAGTGACTCTTCTCATGTCAACATTAATATAAAAGAAGAATTGAGTAAACATATGAAATTGGTGTTACACAGCCAAACAGATATTGCTAATAATAGTATCAATTAACATTTGCATTTTCTTCCACATTATCCCTATAGAAATTCATTTTCCATCTAATTTATTTATTGCTTAATTTGAAAATAATACTCTAACCTAATGAAGATTTCTGGATTTAAGGGCTGAAATGGTATAAATAGCAAAATTCATCAAAATCAAACAATTTTATTTCTGAAGTAGAAAGGCCTAAAGGTAGAAAGGCACTACCAAATTCTTCTCCCTAAAGGACAAAATTAATTAAGTGTGAAAAAAGATCAGAAACTTGAAATGAGTTCAAGCACGCCCCACTATAAATAATGTAATACAAAATATGGGGTCATATAATTCAAAATTCCTCTCCCACCCAACTGACTTAGGGAGAATCTGAAAATATACCTTAACAGAATAGACTGTCAATAGAACAGGAAATATTTTTGGCCACAAACACTTTCCAACATTAAACTCCAGAATGGTCTACCCATATATTATAAAGTGCAAAATGCACTACTTGGTAATGGGAAGAAAATATTAAAGAAACCAGCCCCTGCCCTCCAGGGATTAAAATCTTAAGTAGAAACAGACTCAAAATTCTAATGCTGCTGTCATCGAGGCATATGTATACATGTGCTGCACTGGGGATAGGTGGGCAGGAAAGAGGGTCAGAAAAGGGTTTGGTGACATTTGAGCTGGGATATGAAGCTGAGAGCGTCTAAATGAGGACGGACTTCTAAAGCTCAATGGCCTGCCAGTCAAAGCACACTCAGGAAAGGGTGGCATTTGTGTGGCACGCTGGGGTAAACTGAGGATGCTGATTCCTGCTGGAGCGAGGGCTCTGGCTAAGACTGGCCGTCCCCAGGGATAAAGAGACCTGTAACCCAGTACATCTGTGAGCCATTCTGGCCACACCAGGCTGGCATGGAACACACATTGGCAGGGTCTGTAGAGTGTTGAGACTAAATTGGTAATTTTCAACCTCTGCAACACATTATAATCACCTAAGAGCTTTTAACAAAATATGGATGCCATTTCCATCAGAAGTTCTGGGGAAACAGCCTACACATGGGTGTGTTTTAGGAGCTCTCAAAGAAGCCTAATATGAGGTAAGTTGAAACCACTAGTCAAAACTTCCCTTCTCTTACCAAAACAAAACTGGCTGGCTCACATAGCAAATTTCATCAACATCAACATCATCATCAACAACCACCACCGGCAAATAACTGAATATTAAATAGGATCTATTTCTAACCATGAAGAAGTAACGGCCCAGAATTACCATTCCCTTGTAAACAACTTAGAAAACTCAATAAAACATACACACAGGCACTGGGCAGTAGAGGACTATGATCCTTAATAGGAGGGTGAAAAATAAGGTGATTCCTACCATAACCCAGGGTTTTTGACAATCTCTAGACTGCAGGACAGAAAGGGGGAATACAAACAGCTGAGAATCATGCTGAGTTTAGGATTCAGAGACTGGAAACTGGGGAGGACAAGGCAGCCAGAATGTGTAGGGCAGAGTCCCCAACAGGAGGAAGCTAAGTAGAAAAATAATTCCAAAAACCTGAATAGGGATCCCTTGAGTCTTTTGCCAAATACAAATCTGTGCATGCAAGATTGAAACCTTCAGAAACTAGGCAGAATAACTTCTAAAAAGAGAACAATTGCCACTGTTATTCAACACTGCACTAAATTAAGGCTCTAAACAGTGCAATTAGGCAAGAGAGAATTAACAAGCATGCAGATTGGAAAGAAAGAAATAAAACATTCTTTATGTACACACGATACATAAAAACCCCTAAAGGATTTACCCAGAAACACAAAGCCCTTAAAATTTATAAACAAGCTTAAAAATGTCTCAAAATATAGAATCAATATACAAAAATTGTATTTCCATATACTAGCAACAATTAGAAATGGAAAAAAATTAAATTCCATTTATAATAGCACCCCAAACATAAAATACTTATGTATTAAACAAAATATGTGCAAACCTATACTCTGAAAACTACAGAAAATTCCTGAGACGTTACAAGGGCCTAAGTAAATGGAAACACAGACCATACTTATGAATTGGAAGATTTAATGTTATTAAGATTTTCATGGTCTCCAAATTGATTCATAGATTCAACACAATTCCAATCAAAATCCCAACAGGCTTGTGTTTGTAAATCTGATTTTAAAGTTATTTGGAAAAGAAAAGGACTTTAAGTAACCAAACAATTCAAAGTTGGATGACTTACACTTTCTGATTTCAAAACCTACTATAAAGCTACAGTAAGCAAGGGACGCTTTGGTGGCTCAGTCGGTTGAGCATCTGCGGAAACTTCAGCTGGGGTCACGGTCTCATGGTTCCTGAGTTCGAGCCCTGCATACGGACCATTGCTGTCAGCGCTGAGCTGGCTTCAGATCCTCTCTTCCCCCGCCCGGCTCTCTGCCCCTCCCCTGCTTGTGCGCAAGTGCGTGTGCGCGCGCGCGCCCTCTCTAAAAAATAACAAACGTTAAAAAAATTTTTCTTTAAAGCTACACTAATCAAGAGAATGTCATATTGGCAGAAGGATAGACCTACAATCAATGCAACATAATAGAGAATTCAGAAATATACCCACATATAGATGGGCAATTGATTTTCGATAAAAATTAAAATGCCAATTTAATTCAATAGGGAAAGGAAAGTCTTTTGAACAAATGTTGCTGGGGGACTGGTGCCTGGGTGGCTCAGTCAGTCACGATCTCACGGTTCGGTTAGTGAGCCCCCTGTGTGGCTCTGTGCTGACAGCTCAGAGCCTGGAATCTGCTTTAGATCCTGTATCTCCCTCTCTCTCTGCCCCTTCCCTGCTTGGACTCTGTTTCTTTCTCACAAAAATAAATAAACATTAAAAAACTGTTGCTGGGGGAATAAAATGAACCTTGACCCTTACCTCAAGCAATACAATGATTTAACTCAAAGTGGATCACAGACCTGAACGTAATATTTAAAACTATTAAACTTCTAGGAAAAAACAGAATATCTCATGATCTTGGGGTAGGCAAAGATTTCTTGGATTAAACACAAAAGGCATGAACCATAAAAGAAAAAAATTGATTGCATCATCAAATTTTAAAACTTAAGCTCCTGAAAGATTTTTTTTAATGTTTTATTTATTTTTGAGAGAGAGAAAGAGAGAGCGAGAGAGCAAGCATTAGTGGGGTGAGGGGCAGAGAGGGAGACACAGAATCCAAAGCAGGCTCCAGGCTCTGAGCTGTCAGCACAGAGCCCGACTTGGGGGCTCGAACTCATGAACCATGAGATCATGACCTGAACCGGAGTTGGACGCTTAACAGACTGAGCCACCCAAGCTCACTGAAAGACATTTTTTGAGAAAATGAAAAGAAAATTACATTTTCTCCCATGGATTGGGAGAAAATATTTACAATACAAATATCTCACAAAAAATATATATTAATCAGTTAGAACTCAATAAGAAGGCAATACAATTTTTTAAATTTTGTTTTTTTTTTTTGAGAGAGAGCAAGAGAGAGAGCACCCATGTGCTCATGTGTGAAGGTGCAAGCAGGGGCGATGCAGAGGGAAAGGGAGAGAGAGAATCTTAAGCAGGTGCCATGCCCAGTGTGGAGACCAACTCGGGGCTCAATCTCACAACCGTGGGGTCATGACCTAAGCCAAAATCAAAAGTCAAATGCTTATCCTACTGAGCCACCCAGGTACCCCAATACAATCTTTTTTAAGAAGGCAAAAAAAAAAAAAAATCGAACACTTTACAAAAGAAGCTACAGGAATAGCCAGTACACATGTGAAAAGATGTCCAACATCATTAGTCATCAGGTGTATTCATCATGCCTTTTATTCTACATCTTTGATGTTTTAATATTTTAAGTCCTTGCTGACCCTTATGGGAGTCATCTCTTGATCTGTTGACCATGCCATATGTAAATAATAATAAAACCTACATTTTAAAGCACAGGGAAATTCAAATTAGATGCTCAGTGAAATGCCACTATATACCTACTGACATGGATAACATTTTTAAAAGATGACAATACTAAGTGTTGGTGAGGATATGGGACAACTAGAATCCTCCTCACTCATTCCTGGTAAGATTGTGAAATGGTACAATCCTTTTTTTGGAAGGCTGTTTGATAGTTTCTTTTAAAATTAAACATACATTTACCATAAGACCCAGCAATTGTATTCCTGTTTTTACTCAAGAGAAATTAAAATATATGTCCACACAAAGACTTATACATAAATGTATTCATAATAGCTAATAACTGGAAATCGAATGTCCATTATCCACAGATGAATGGATAAACAAATCTCTATCTATAATGATATGGAAGGATATGGTGTGAAATATTACTCAGCAATAAAAAGTAATTCATTACTGAAAAATGCAAAGGCATGGATGAATTATGCTAAGCAAAGAAGTAGGATGCAAAAGTGTACATACCGTAAGATTCTGTTTCTATAAAACTCTAGAAAAAGTCAATTTTATCTACACTGACAGAAAAAACATCAGAGCTTGCCTGGTGCTGAGGGTGGGAAGAATTGACTGGGAGGGGCACAAGGACACTTTGGGGGCTAATAGAAATATTCTATGTCTTGATTGTGGTGGGGATTAGAGGAGTATAAAAATATGTCGAAACACACTGAAATATAGACTTATATGGATAGAATTTATTATATGTAAACTATACCTCAATAAAGTTGATTTCTAAAAACCAGTGTCCTTGAAATAGAATGAAATTTTATGTTTGTCCTATTTATTCTTTTATCCATAATGAGGTGATATGTCTGATTATTCTGAAAATATCATGAAAAGAGAAAATATATATGTTTGGAGGCAATTACTGAGACCAGATGGTTTCCTGTTCTTCTAGGAGTTAAGACAATATTAACAATATTGCTTTATATGTCTGTAAAGAGCCTTATCTCTGTGTACTTTGTATTATTATATATCTATAAAATATCATGCTATAACAGTAGCTGCACTTTACGAATCCCTTTTTTACAAAGCTTAACTGGTACCTGATATATAGGCTCTGTTATCCATGCCCCTTCTCCCACCTCCTCAGCCAATTCTGAAATTAGGAGGCTTTTGCCTTTCACCACCAACACAAAACCTGTGTGCCAGTTTAGGAATCCGCTGTCTGGACAGCTACCTACCCTGCATTCCCCAAAAGGAGGACTTGGAACGCTAAGCAGCTGGATGGATGCCCATGAAAAGAATGTCCCCATCTCTGCTTCTTTTTAGGGGCAGTGGGGGAAGATAAAATAGGACGGCCAGATGGCTACAACTCATTACTGCCTGGCAGCATTCAGGGTGAAATGAGAGTAAATTAATCAGCATTCAGGAGAAATGAATGGCAAGGGGCAATGTGTATTGATGCTATTTTAGCGCAAGTCAAATTAAACCTGTAGAACTGACAAGGTGCATTAATCTCTCTATTGCCTCCGGTAGCCGTGCAAATGAGTTCCTAGTTTCCTTATACAAACAGCTGTTATTTTCTTGTTACTACCTTGGCAGAAAGTTCTAGTAATGCCCTGGTAGCTTATGTGTAGTGATTAATACAGACTTGTGCATTATACTCACTCTGCTAATGAAAGAACTTAGCCTACATTGCAGCCACAAATTTTTGAAGTGTAGGTGCTCCAACAGAAAGCGGGGCTGTGCAAAGCAACAGTCAGGTTTGTCAGTCATCTGCAAACACTCGGGTTTAAATGACACTGTGGATGATGTACTGTTTGCATACTGCAGAAGTCATAGGACTTTTTTCTAAAGGGAAATGGAAATACAATTACGGGTTTTTTTTATAAAGAGAATTTTGACTTCTGTTTCAAAGGTCAGCTGTAAATCTGTGTAATGGCATTATGTTAGATTATCTTCTCTGTGACATAGATTTCAGAATAATACTATATAGCAGGAAAAGGTTGACTCCCAATTAAAGGAAGAAAACCACAATCATAAAATCAATCGATGCTATCCGGGTAAATTTCATTTCCACTTAAAGCTCCTCTCTGACATACTGCAAAGTCTGTCGCATCACTCAATCCCCGCCCCCGCCTGCCCCCCAGCCCCCCTGCCCTTGCATACTGACTATGGCCATCTTTGGTAGTGCCCCTCTGGTGAGAGCGCATTCAGTCACAAGTGCCTTCCAGAGCCTCCAAATGTCCAGAAAAACCAATGAGAAGTGGTCGTTATCCTTTTAAAATTATGGCAGGAAGTGGTAATCAGAGAATTTAGACACAACGTGGTCTGCAAGGCTCTCTGGTACTTCTCTCCGGCTTTTCTCTTCTGGTACACTTCTTTTCTTACCCAGCAGCAGATTCAGGGGTTGTAGGTCTGAAGCTTAATATTTAGTGGGGCAGGAGTCCCTATTTCAGAGAAAAAAATACAATGTTACCAATACAAAATTCTGTATGACAGTGAATACCCACATAGACTGAGGAAAGAAATAACAAGTTACAAATTTTAAAAGCTACCCTTTTATTATATATATATATATATATATATATATATATATTCCGTAAATCTTTCAGTTTTTTATTTTGGCCTCCACTAGGAAATTTCCTTCTTGTAGTATTTGAATTTTGGTATAATCAATAATTCTAAAAATAAAAAAAAACTAATTTGAAATTAAGGCATTCCAAGAGGGATTGCATGTTTTTCATTGTCATTTTATGTCCTATATAACCATATAATCAAATTTCTCATACATACATTGAACTTTCATAAATACATATACTTTGTTATTAGAACACAGGTTCCTTCAGGGACCTTCGCTGCCAAGTGGTAGTTCTGTGTGCTCTTTTGTCCAGAACTGCCACACTTAGTCAAGATAAGATCCACCATATACGCTAAAATGTAACCAATACTTGGGGATCTGTAAGATCGCACAAAGATACAATTACTGTTGGTGGTATGATTGCTAACCATTGTCAACCTCAGACACAGTTCTCACAAATTCTGTTGTACCAAATTAATTCCAAAATGTATACTGTGTTTATAATTGTATATACACTGTAAGAGAGAACTTTCACTTTGAGCACGAATGAGAATCAAATCTCCCACTTAGAATTTTACATGCATGATATTTGGAAGAGTTTTCCAGAGTCACTTTCAGCGTCGCTCTGGCTCCGTATGGTTCAAACCTTATTTCTCCTCCACTTCCCATATACTTCTGAGGTTGAGTACACAGGACATGTTGAGGTATGACCTTTTGCCCCTGAACCTTAGGTCACACACTAAGAGTTATTGCACGGTGGGTGGTAGTATTCCAGAACCCTTTCACACAGGCCAACTAAATACGACTTAACTATGTACAGAAGTGACTGCAAACCACATAAACATTCCACTAATCCAATTAAATGTGTCCCTAACTCATCTTCCCCTAGACCTGTCCTAAATGTGTCTATGGCTGCTCCAATACTGCCCAACACAAGGAACATGACAGAAGGGGAGTTGAGGTGGAAAGACACAGAGTCTTAATCAAGTGCAGTTAATGTATTTCTTTTGTAAACTTGGCAAACACTATGCCTGGGGCACCTGAGTGGCTCAGTCATTGAACCTCCAATTCCAGATTTCGGCTCAGGTCACGACCTCATGGTTTGTGGTTTCAAGCCCTGCGTGGGGCTCTGCACTGACAGCACAGAGCTTGGTTGAGATTCTCTCTCTCCCTCTCTCTCTATCCCTCCCCTGCTCATGCGTACATGCTTGTTATCTCTCTCTCTCTCAAAAATAAATAATCTTTAAAAAATTCAAACACCATACCCATGTATATATATTTTCAGTTTCCTTCCCTGGGTCTGGAAGCACCTATGCAAATGAGGGGTACTGGCATTTAAATTTTATTAACTTAAATTAGGATAAATCAGTCTCTGTTCTGATCTCTTATTTCATAAACATATTGATTGATCAAAGCATAATGGGTGAAGGGAGGAAAAAAAACTCAATCAGCAGGACTTTCGCCTCTGATGTTCCAAATTTGTTCCAGCAACAAAAACTTTTTGGTGTGTCAAAATGCCCTCTTGTCCCTGGCATCCAGAAGGGCAAACATCCACTTTTATACTAATCCCAAAGAGCCACCTGCTCTTGTCACACAGCTTACTGCTATACCCAGAAACATCTAGTATCTATGACCACTCTGGCTAGAATTGGATTACAAAGAATCTGTGTTCAGGCGGGCATGTTCTAATGATCATGTTCCAATGAGCAAAATAACCTTGCAAAGTGGAATGAGCTGCCAATTGCAAAATTTCATGAATGAGACAAGGTGGATGCTTCTTGAATAGTTGGGGCCAGTTCATGCTAGTACAATTTACAAAAACAAAAGCAAACAAAAACAAAAATAAAAACAAAAAACACCCACCATCATAATTTCTCAGAGTAATTTGTTCCTTACCCACTGTTCCCTACCTAAGAGACTCAAACATGTATGTTGATACTTAGGGATAAACTTCATGTTCAGAGCAGCAGGACGAATATCCTTCCCCAGTGGCCCATACCCAAAAGCATGGTCTGGAGACCTTAATCCCCTGACAGTCTCCTGGCAAAAGGACTTGATGGTACGGTAAGTTTGCAAAAGACTCATGCAGTATTCTTCTAGGGATACCAAATTAAAGGCTTTATAAAATCTTGCAATAAAGAAACCTACTTACCCCTGTATTCTCTATATTTAACCATTTTTCAAGCAATGTTTAATAAATTGTGGTAGAGTTTCAGAGATTAGACTATGGGCACATTTTCTTGGCCTATTGTCAGTGTTGTCAAGTATCTAGATCGATATTTCTCAAAAGTGTGTTTTCTATCACTTGGCCTCTTTCTCAGTGTGCTCCAGCCACAATAGATCTCCTTACATATCTTCAATTACCCCAGAAACATTTCCATTTCAGAGATTTAGTACCTCCTATTCCCTCTGCTTAGAACTCTATTCCTCCAACTATGCACATGATTCCTTCTTTCACTTCATTTGGCTCAAAAGTCAAGCTTTTCAGAGAAACTTATAAATTGTGTCCCCTCCCAAAATTCATATCTTGAATCCTAACCCCCAATGTGACTAGGGCCTTTAAGGATATAATTAAGGTATCATTGGTCATAAGGGTGGGACTCTAATCTAATACAACTGGAACACTTTTAAGAAGAGGAGGAGATGAGACGGCAGGAACATCTGTGCACAGGGAAGAGGCCAAGTGAGGACACACCAAGGAAGCAGCCATCTCTACAAGCCAGGGAGAAGGGTCTCAGTAGAAACCAACCTGCCAACATCTTTATCTTGGACTTCCAGACTCCAGAACTCTTGAGAAATAGATTTCTGTTATTTAAGCCACCTAGTCTGGGGTATTTTGCCATGGGAGCCCTAGCAGGCCAATATAACTTCCCTTGACCACCACACCTAAAATGAGCACTTCCTATTATTTTCTCGTCCTGCTTTAGTCTTTGCAGAGAACTTATCACTACTTAACATTATACATGTCTATCTCTAGGAGGTTGAAAAGCAGAAGAGTAGAGTACCATGGATAAGTGTTTGGGCTCTGGGTTCAAATCCTAGCTCTGCCACTTTCTAGTGGTGTAATCCTTGATGGGTTATAAAAACTCCAGGAGCTTTTCTGTCTGCAGAATGGTGAAAATGATACTTCATAGGCATTGATGTAAGACTATAATGAGACACAACACATGAAATGCTTAGACTATTATCTAGAATAATATATGCATTCGATAACTGTTACCTACTATTGAATATTGACTGTTTACTCCACTGGAATGTTAAGTTCTATATGGACAGGGACTTTGTCTTATCCACGGATAGGTACATTGTCCCCAAATCAGTGCCCGCAGGGCATATGGTCCCCCCAAATCAGTGCCTGCTAGGCACATCTCTCAATAAATATTTGTTACCTGCAAGTATGACTAAATAAAAGCTGGTGGACCTTTTCTCAAAGTTTACAAAGAATTTAAATTCTTTATGTCTCATCTGTGATCATTTCTTTTTTATGGAATGAGCACCCTATAATGCATTACTGCTACATGATTTCAGAGCACTCATTTTTGTGTTAACTTCAGTATGTGTGCCATGTAGTAGTACTTAGTTATGGGCCAAGCTAGGAGGGGCAGTTGACATGGGGCAGAAGCATATAGGCTTTTTCCTACTCAAAAGAGCTGTCAGTTCTACATTTACATTGTGGGCGCTGCTTCATTTGAGCCAAACATCATGCACACAACTAAGTCAAAGCACTTTATTTGATATTCACTAGTTTTGTTTGTACTTAAGTTTCTATATTGGTTTTGTAGCTGTACATAATTTGATATCCCAGCTATCAGTCAATGGCACTTTGGCACCTTCCACTAATGGACTTCAGAACTCTCACTGTCCTATGGCATGTCACTGGAATGAGTCATTCTTTATGGCTCCGTCAGACTAAGGTAGAATCCAAATCAGGGGTCTGGTGGGTTTGGTATTATCTATCATAAGTCACAAGTACCTAGGGTAGGCTTTTGCCCATGTCATTAGAATGAGTCATTCTTTATGGCTCAGGCAGACTAATGCAGAATCCAAATCAGAAACTTGGCAGGTTTGGTATTACCTTCAATAAGTCACATTTATCTAAGGATGGCTTTTGCACAGCTGTCACCAAGAATATAATAGGTGGAAAATGAGTAGTTCCCTAGAAATTTTATTCCCAAATCTCAACATCTGCAATCACTTGTTTCTTAAATACCCATGTAAATCAGCAATGGGAGTGTTCACTATCATGGAAATCAATAGGAGAGTGTAATCCCCAACATATTATGTCCCTCAATTTTCACAGATGTATTAATGATTTTTCCTACTACACGGTAAAGAGTCAGGTAAAGAATTTGCTGTTGTTTTGGTCGGAAATTGCATGCCGCCCATGGAATCCCACCCTGAATTCTGGTAAATCAAGACGATTACCAGTGTTTCTAATATCCCCATCCTCCTACAGCTGCTATGCCTACCAAATGTAACCCCAAGCAATGAGTTTGGATCAGGATCAGAGCCTTTATAAATAAAAGTTCCCAAGTTCTAAAGGATGTTTGAATTAATTCTAATATTTAATCTTCTATAAGTTCCCAGTGGTGTGACATTTTTCATAATTGAAGAAAACCTTTAATACTAGCAATAATCACAAATCAAAATCTAAAAAGCAATACTCTGCAATAGCATAAAAAATATGAAATACTTATGCATAAATCTGACAGAAAATGTTTAAGACTCACATACTGAAAACTACAAAACATTGTTGTGAAAAGTTAAAGAAGACCCAAATAAAATGGAAATACATGTCATGTTCATGGGTCAGAAGACTCAATATTGTTAAAATATCAGTTATTTCCTCATATCGATTCTCCCCTCATTTACACATTCAATGCAACCTCAGTGAAAATCCCAGCAGAACTTTTTACAGAAATTGGCAAGGTAATCCTAAAATTCATAGGAAATAAAAATGACCTGTACTAGTCAAATCAACTTTGAAAAAGAACAAAGTTGGAGGGCTAAAAGTTCTGATTTCAAGACTTATTTTAAAGCTACAGTAATTGGTGTACCTGGGTGGCTCCATTGGTCAAGCATCCGACTTTGGCTCAGGTCATGATCTCATGGTTCATGAATTTGAGCCCCACATCAGGCTCTCTGCTGCCACTTTACTTTGGATCCTCTGTTCCCCTCTCTCTCTGCCCCTCCCCTGCTCATGCACATGCTCTCTCTCTCTCTCTCAAATAAATTAAAAAGTTTTTTAAATAAAAAATAAAGCTACAGTAATCAAAACAGAATGGCATTGGTATAAAGAGTAATAACAGGACGAATGGAACAGAATACAGAGTAAGAAATAATTGGGCTTCTGGTTTTTGACAAGGGTGCAAAGGCAATTGAGGAGTAAGAACAGCTTTTGCAACAAACAGTGCTGAAAGAATTGAATATCTGTATGCAAAAAAAAAGTACCCATATATCTCACCATATACAAAAATTAACTCACAATAGATCATAATCCTAAATGTACAAGCTAAAACTACAAAACTTTTAGAGGAAAACACGAGAGAAAATCTTTGTGACATTGAGTTGATCAAAGATTTCTTAGATATGACATGAAAAGCACAATCCATAGAATAAATTGGTTAACTGGACTTCACTAAAATTTAAAACCTCTGTGTTCTCAAAGACATTGATAAGTGAATGAAAAGACAAACTAGAATGGGGGAAAATCTTTCTAAATCATATGTCTGATAATTAACTTGTATCCAGAATATATGAAGAACTCTCAAAACTCAATAAGAAAACAAATAATCCATTTTTTAACATGCAAAAGTGTTGAACAGACACTTCATCAAATAAGACACACAGAATGGCAAATAGGCACATGAAAAAATGTTCAACATCATTAGGGAAATGCATATTGAAACTGTAGTGAGAGACTACTACACATCATTAGAATGGCCAAAATTAAAAAACAAAACAAACAAACAAAAAAAAACTAACCATACCAAGTGTCAGTGAGTGTGTGAGGAAACTAAAATTCTTTTTTTTTTTTAAACGTTTATTTATTTTTGAGACAGAGACACAGAGACAGACCATGAGCGGGGGGAAGGGCAGAGAGCGAGGGAGACACAGAATCCGAAGCAGGCTCCAGACTCTGCGCCGTCAGCACAGAACCCAACAGGGGCCTCAAACCCGTCGACTGCGAGATCATGACCTGAGCAGTTGTCGGACGCTTAACCGACTGAGCCACCCAGGCGCCCCGAAATTAAAAGTCTTATTACACTGCTGGTATAGATATAAATGGTATGACTTAGTTTGGAAAAGAGGTTGACAATTTCTTTAGAAGTTAAACATACACTTACCATATGATCCACTCTGTTCCTAGGAGTCTACCCAAGAGAAATGAGAGCACATGTCCGCATAAAGAATTGGGGGAGGGGCACTTGAGTGGCTCCATCAGTTAAGCGTCAGACTTCAGCTGAGGTCATGACCTCCTGGTTCATGGGTTTGAGCCCTGCATCGGGCTATGTGCTGACAGCTCAGAGCCTGGAGCCTGCTTCGGATTCTGTGTCTCCCTCTCTCTGCCCTTCTCCTGCTCGTGCTCTGTCTCTCTCTCTCTCTCTTTCTAAAAATAAACATTTTTTTAAAAAATAAAAAAAAGAGGAATTGTGCAGGAATGTTCATAGCAGCTTTATTTGTAGTAGCCTATGATGGAAAACAACTCAAATGGCCACCAAAAGGTAAATGGGTAAAAAGCGATGTGCACACAATGCAATGCTATTCAGCAACATAAAGCAATATTGATACACACAACAATATGACCAATTTCAAAATACGTATGCCAAGTGAAAGAAGCTAGAAAAACAAAGAGACATACTGTATCACTCCATGTGTATAAAATTCTAAAAAATGCAAACAGATAATAAATCAGTGGTTGACTAAGGATTGGGGGAGCAGGAGGGTGGGAGCAGAGATGGGAAAGGAACACGAGAAAACTTTTGGGATGGATGAGTTCATCCCTTGATGATGATGATGAGCTCGCAGACATATACACACATAGGTCAAAACTTATCGAGTTGTACAGTGTCTTGTGTCAATTATATCCCAAAAGAGCCTTTTTAAGAAAAAAATAAAACTTTTTGTCCACTTCACTGATTGCGCTCTCTTAGAAATTTCCATGTGGGTCAGAATTAGCTCAGAGCCAGTTACTGGCACCACTGCTCACCGTCTCCTTCTTGGAAGTTTCATTGCAAACATTTCCCAACACTGCATCCTGTGGGCTCCTCTCCCACCCCTCAGAGCCTTTTGGTTTTCTTCCCTGGTTCTCACCTTGCTTCCCATGTCTTAAGTCAGAGCGTTTTGTTTGCTTGTTTGTTTCTTTTTAACATAAGAGACAGACACAGAATGTGAGCTGGGGAGGAGCAGAGATAGAGGGAGACACAGGATCCGAAGCAGGCTCCAGGGTCCAAACTGTCAGCACAGAGCCTAACATGGGGATTGAACCCACAAACTGTGAGATCATGACCTGAGCTGAAGTAGGATGCTTAACCCACTGACCCACCAGAGCACCCCCAAGTGACAGAGTTCTTTAGGGGCTGTAACTGGTGTCTATTTTATCCTCATGTACCCTCCTTCCTGAGCGATCTCTCCACCCACTTGGCCCCAGCCACCATCTGTACTCTAAGAAGTCCCATCTACACTGTAGAGGACTGTCACATGTTTGTTTAAGGAGGTCATTCCACAGCTCTCCATCCCCAGGCTCAGCTCAAATACTATCCTTTTCATGAACTCGGCCCTAATTCCCTAACTGGAATTGATCAGTCTCTTTTCAATGCTTCCCTTCCACTTTATATGTACCCTGGGAGCTTATATTAATGTCATTTATATATTTGCCTGTTACTCTTACTTACCTTTTCTAGGCATTCAGTGAAGGCTTGAATGTTGAATGGAATGAAACAGAAAGAAAGAACATGACAAACCATCTGCCCAACAGCTGCCTAACATCTCCCTGGTAATGTCACCTGCTCATGGAGTTTCTTTGTAGACTGACACCTTACAAATTAGCATCCTGTTCAAGCTGAAAGAGCACCAGAGAGCCATCTCATTGGGAAGCACTCAAGAGAAAAAACAGCAGCACCACTCAAGGGTTTGTGGAGGGGGAGAAGAGAAGCAGATAAAGTATGACAGATGCTGACTTAATCTTGGCTATTCTAAATGATTCTTCCTGCAATTAAGATGTCTCTCTTCTGAAAGGAAGCTGTTTATTGTTCACTGCTTAGGAATGCCAGCCAAGCATCCCAGAGATGCCCCCCATTCTTATTATTTTATAAATTAGGGTGCCGAGTTTATAGGAGGATTAAGGCTGTGCGTGGCCATGCAGAACTGCTGGTGAAAGAATTCAAGAGGCACTCACAGCTGCATGTGCTTGATCGACTCTGCCAGCCACTCACCAAGGCAACTGTTGCCAAGTGGGGACGGGGACAGGGCTAGCACGTGAGAAGAGACATGAACCCAAGAAGGTGGCTTGTCAATTTCCCCTCCCAAGTTCCCAAATTCTCCAGGGGATTCTTTCATTATGGAAATGATTCTTTCCATTGCTTTGAGTGTAGTAGACCTGTCTCTTTCCAGTGGCAACTCAACTTAGTCAACAAGTCAGTGTCAACATCATTTACTGCCCTTTTGTTTCCCAGAATCTTTTAGTTACCACTCAAACCACAACACTATCATTCAGGGGCCACCTTCTACTGCTAATGGTGGGCCACAGAAAAGTGTAAGTGTAAGATAATTAGGAATACAAACTACTAAGGCAGGAGGCAAAAGCTGATGCATTGAGGGATGAAGATAAAGAGGTCATAATAGCATCCATTCCATCATTATCACTCGGGGCCATTATCTCTTTCTGTGTCTGTTTCCTCTCTCAGAAGGCAGGCACCATGATCTACTATTCTTGGTACATCCAGCACCTAGCCAAGAGGTTGTGTGCTAGTAGAATTAAATATTTATTGAATAAATACACCACGTGCAGGACACTATTCAGAGCAGGACATACTAGGAGGAGTTTTTAACTATGGAGAGAAATATGGTTCCTCCTTCCTTGATATTAGTTGTATCAACTATGCATGAAGGAAAATTCATTTTTTCTAGACTCAGGTTTATGGGTACATGCACATGGCTACTAAGTAATTTTCAACTCTGAAATTAAGAAAATGTAGGAAAAATTCTTCCCAGGTCTGGGCATATGTAAGTAGAATATATATAACAATGAGATTTGCTTGGAGTCAAGTACTATTCCTTCCAGATAAACTGAATACAAAGACATCTAGGCCTCCTGGTGTGATTCCCCACCCTGCCAGATAAATGCTCCTCTCTGGAATGGTTCGGGAGAATCGCTTTTCAGTTCCTCCACACTTGGTAGCTGAGTTACAGAGTAACCAGCTAGCAAGCCTCTCACTCAGCATTCACAGGGCTGTTGAAATAGAGCAAAGTCCACAAAATTTCCACTGAGATGTGCTGAGCAAAGGCTGGAGCCCCAGAAGGAAACAAATACAGACTCTGAGCGAAGCTGCCGTCATCCTGAGTGCGGACCTGCTGGCCCCCGGGGGCCGAGTGATTGGCAATGAGCCCTGTGCTGTCCTCATTCCTGAGGGAACTCCCCGGCTGGTTCCTGTTCGCTGGGGTCTTCCTGCCTATGACTTTGCTGCTGCTCCTCCTCATCGCCTACTTCAGGATCAAACTGATGGAGGGTAAGTGTGAAGCCACACAGGGCAGGGGCTCGAAGCCCTTTCCCATGGCTCACCTGCACAAGCCGACGCACAGTCTGTGTTTCTGGGGGGCCTCGGGCGACACATGGTTGTGATCTGCAGGTACTTCTCACTAAGCGCTCTCTCACCCCAGGTTCACTGGCGGACAGACAGTTCGATGCTTTCAGCAGTGTGGACGGTGCGTGAGCTCTGCAGTCCCACCGTGGGGACCCCTAACTATAGCCTCTCATGGACAGTCCAACAATGAATCAGCAATTCCTACATGTGACTGTTTCTCCCTCCCTCTCTCCCTCTCTCTCTCTCTCTCTCTCTCTCTCTCTCTTTCTCAGGGCAATATATTCCACAAATGTTAAAACATATATCATGGTCTGCCCTCTCTACATGACACGTAGGTGTGCATGCCGTGAGTGTGCGTGCGCACACTTCTTTCTCACCCACTGAGCTTCTATTAAGAAAATGTGCCAGGGCACCTGGGTGGCTCAGTTGGTTGAGCATCTGACTCTTGATTTTGAGTCAGGTCATGATTCCAGAGTTGTGGGATGCCTGCGTCAGGCTTCCTGTGCTGAGCATGGGGTCTACTTAGGCTTCTCTCTCTCTCTCTCTCTCTCTCTCTCTCTCTCCCCCTCTGTCCCTCCTCAGGTTGCACTCTCTAAAATAAAATAATAATAATTAATTTTTTTTAAAAAGAAAGAAAATGTGCCAGATATTGTGCTGTCACAGTGTTTGGCAAATGTCAAACCCTAATAGATAGTTGATGGCTTGGTGTAAACTTTTCACGAAACTATAATCTTTTTTTTAAATGTTTATTTATTTACTTTTTGAGAGAGAGAAGAGAGAGAGAGCTCGAGGCAGAGACTGAGACAGAGAATCCCAAGTAGGCTCTGCACCTTCATCACAGAGCCCAATGCAGGGCTCAAACCCACGGACAGTGAGATCATGACCTGAGCCAAAATCAGGAGTCAGATGCTTAGTTGACTGAGCCACCCAGGTGCCCCCATGAGACTAGAGTCTCAAGGAGAAACAAAACAAAATAGAACAAACAAAACAAAACTCAGGAAGCTCAGTATGATTTGGACATAGACAATTGGGTCCTAGTTTGAGACCAGTTACTCTGCTATAATTAAATTAATGAAACTGAACTTTGACTTCATAGACTGTTAATAATGTGTCCAGCAAACACTAGATTAATATCATAAAGATTAATAGTTATTTTAGCAATAGCAACAAAAACCAGTAATATTTAAAATGTTGGATGGTGTCAGGGGCACCTGGGTGGCTCAGTTGGTTGAGGGTCTGACTTCAGCTCAGGTCATGATCTCACGTTTCATGGGTTCGAACCCACATCGGGCTCTGTGCTGACAGGTTGGAGCCTGGAGCTTGCTTCATATTCTGTGTTTTCCTCTTTCTCTGCCCCTCCCTCTCTCTGTCTTTCTTTCTCTCAAAAAAAAAAAAAAAACATTAAAAATTTTTTAAATAAAATAAAATAAAATGTGGGATGGTGTCTTATTAAAGCACTATTTAAAACAAATTTGAAAATCGCTCCTTCTCCACTAAAGTTTGCCAAGTCCAAGCAATGCCTTCATGGATGGCATTCTACAAACAGATGTTCAGAATCTTGAATGAAGAATCCCCTCACATAGACCTAAAACCAAATAGAAGTACAATTGGGGATATTTCTAAAATGAGATTTAGAACATCAAGAAATCTTAAAGGACAGGGAGCTCATTATAAAAGTTTCCGATCATAACATACTCAAACAGACCTTAGTCTTTCGCTTTTTTGGTCTCATTTTTATGATCAGCTCTCTTGTTGAATGCCCCAGCTGTATCTGTCTTGCTCTATAGCCTTGATGTGTTACATCCTTTTCTTAATTTAGTTTATCCTCAAGACCAGTCTACTGGTGTTCTGTCACATAGCCATTCATTAACACTGAGCCCTGGAAAAGAGCCTCTGAAAAAGGAAGAGGAAATTAGAAATCCCCAGGACCTAACCTGAGGATTTTTAGTCTTCCAAACTGGTTTAATTGTGCAGCCACTGAAAACATGTCCATTTTGAATGTCTTTTAAAGGTGTTGCAATGGCCACTGTCCTGCACATGCATGCCGGGCTACCAGTGACACCAAGCATCCTATGGAACCGTAACAGGATGCTGATATCCCAGCCAGAGACTTGAATCGTTCATGATATTCTCAAGTTTCATGTCTGGCTGTCTTTTCAGGTAGATAAAGTGTTTAGTATCTCAAAAGGTATCCAGCATTAAATGAGGCAAACAACAAACCAAATAGATTCATGGATTCCCAAGTCTCTTACTGGCCTTTACTTATCAGTTATTATAGGTCAGATCATACTGCAGGACACCTGGTGTTTGCGACACACTCTTGAAAAAAGGATGCATCTTGGTTTTATAGCCTTATTTATCCCTGGGTGACATTTGGGGGAAGACATCTTTAATCTGCAAAAATTAAAATTAAATGGGTCTACAGTATTTTGCCTAGATATTTAGATAATGTAGAGAATTATAAGGTATACACATATCAATCACATTCCTTCAGAAGGCCCTGGAAAAGGCAGCCTGCCCTTAAAATGTGGCCTGGCATCACAGGGGGCTGAGGTAGGACAAAATGTAGGCAATGTGCTGCACACAGTGCCAGGCCCCAAGGACATACTCAACATGTGTGCTACAATCGTTGTACAGTGACACCCTTCCTTCTTTGACACCTCCCTGCCCATGTAAGTTATCTAGAGAACAAAGCATCTGATTTTTGCAACACAGCATTTAAACCAAAGGAAAGCAAGAAGTTTAGCCCTCCACAATTGAGGGCCAATGCCCCCTGGGTAGAGGTCTTTCACCAACTTTGACACTTGCTCCAAACTTGCACCATACTTCTGGGGAGGAAGAGTTCCCATTCCTTCATTCAGCACCTATTTGAGAATCTACCATATACCAGGGATCATCCTAGATACTGACACAGATTTTCACTGTAGGCTTTTAGAACTAAGAGACCAATCCCAGGTCTAGAAAACCACAAAAGTCATCCCACAAAATTGGTAGAAGTTGAAGGAGAGACATTGCAAATCTCTATTTTTCTGGCTCTGGCCTCATTAAATGTCTGGTCAACGGCCTTACAAATGACCTGCCCTTCTCCCTAAATCTTATCCCAAAGTTAAAGCAGAGCATTCTACCAGAAGAGAACCCTCTAAACAGCTCAGGGGCACCCACAGCGATATAATGAGCCTCCATTTTCAGTGGTTCTTCTCCATTGTCCCCTTTTGTTGGCTCTCACTGAAGGGTACCTGGAGCTTCCGGGCTACAGGTGAGGAGCCCAGGAAGGATGAGTAAGGAAATAGAAGAAGCCAGCAAAACTCTCTGCATTAATCACTTAATGCAGTAGGGGTCCCATATGAGGCTTACTGGAAAGAGTACTAAGGACTGTTAGCATTCTGTTACCGGCGGCCTTCCAAAGAACCATCTGCAGGACACCAAGGGAGGATCGCCTGGTTGATGGGGCCAAAGCAGGCTCCCTGTTGTCAGTTTTCATTCAGTTGAGACTGGGTCCCAAGTGGGGTGGGGTGAGGAGAGTGGGGGCCCTGGGCACTATCCCGTATAGGTACCTGGTCAGGAGGGCAGCTGAGGGGCAGCCTGCAACACATCACTCTCTCAAGAATTTCCTATTCAAATCATGCCTTGCTTATCTTTCCGTCTTCTCCCAAACGGGAACTGTGCATCATTTTTTGGAATAATTCCTGATTATGTTTTCCAGTGTTTCCAGACAACCTTAGACTAAGCATATTTTCATTTTTACGTAGATCTGTTCCCTTTCTGTTCCAAACTTTCCTTAAAAAAAGAAAAACAACTTAAAGAACATGTAGCTTTTTAAAAATGTAGCTATCTTCCTAAGTGTAAGTAGTAATATCTCTTCTATAGTTTGAGGGCAATTGAGATCACTTGGCCCCAAATAAAATATCGCCAGTTTGTTCCTGTTTAGCAGTTCACACTTAAAAACTGTAACCAGATGGTCAAATGTCATGTCATTAATCTTCCAACTGGGGTTATGGCAAGTGTAATCATGCCTATTTTGTTCCTGTAAAGAAAGGGACATTGACAGATTAACTGGTGTGTTCACAGAACCCCAGAGTCCTGCATTCCGAAACAGAAAATCAACTTGCCTGCCCCATACATCCTAGTCCATCAGACAAGAGAGACATTTTAAGATGTGATGGAAAGCATGTGGAGGTACTGTAATCACTCAACATTAATCCCTACACTTGAAGCCTTAGGAAGTAATGGTGCATGTAAATTTAATTAGTATGTAGAGAACATCAATTTTCTCACAAAGGAAGAAAGAAAATTCTCTAGCATCCTGCACTCTTCAATCTCTGTCAATTGCCTTGAGGAGTAGCTCTTGAGGTGGAGGTCTGACTCTTGAACTTTCCATCCATCTAACCTTTCATCAACCACTACTGTGAACATTTCATTAGTAGAAGTTTTGATTATCCTATCTCCCCAAGTCCAGATACTCCTAAATCTCTACTTTCAGTGCTATTCTTTGCCCTCAAAATACCATCACCCTGATCAAGAAAAAAATGCTGTCTAAATAACGAATATTGCCAAAAATAATCTTTTTTTTTTTTTTAAAAAGTGTCTACTGAATGCCTGAGAGTTTTCATATGGAGTTAGATCCAAAATAAGGTCCAGTAAATGATCACATTCTGGCCTTCAGCAACTTACATTCTAAGACAATTCAAGTATTGAAAATGTGCAGCTTGCTAGACATTGTTCACTGAACGTCATATATATGTTTTAGTAGTCAGCAATCAAAAGGGAAAAAGATAAGTATTTGGAAAAATCAGAATAATTTAAGGGTTAGTAGTGTGAAGTTGTTACGAGTTCAGACAATAGGGTCAAACCAAATGAGGATCAAATTCCAGATCTGTAACAATGGCCACCTAACCTTTTGAAGCTTCAGTTTCTTCATCTGTAAAATAGAATAACAGTGGGAGGGGCAGCTGGTGGATCAGTCAGTTGAGCATCTGACTCTTGATTTCAGCTCAGGTCATGATCCCAAGACTGTGGGATTGAGTCCTGCATCAGGCTCCTTGCTGAGCATGGAGCCTGCTTAAGATTCTCTATCTCTTTCCATCTGCCCCTCTCCCCCACTGGCATTCTCTCTCTCTCTCTCTCTCTCTCTCTCTCTCTCTCTCTCTCTCTCAAAAAAAATAAACAGAATAATAGCAGAGCTATAAGATTGCTGTGGGGATTAAATGAGGCCATACACACAAGTTTCTTAACAATGCCTGTTCTTAAAACCATTAGTCATTATTACCCCTGCTAGTTTATAAATTCCTAGAAGCAGTGTTTGTGTCATTATGATAGCTATTATTAAAATTACCTTGTAATAATTAAATTTCCCAAATCACTCACCTAGAAAGTGGTAGCGACAGGAATTGAATCCTGGCTGCCCAACTCCAGGGCTAGCCTTCTCAGCCAACACACAACTCCTGGAGTATTGAACACAGATGATGTGTTCAATAGATATCTGTTGATTGGATGAAACCTTTTGGACCAGGCAAATAGACTTACTGCCAATATGGAAGGCAACTGTGGGGGAATTTTAAACATGGCAAGAATTTTAGAAAAGCTTTGAGAGGATTTGATCTCTTTATATAACAGAAGTAATTTTTTTAATGTTTATTTATTTTTCAGAGAGAGACAGTGCAAGTAGGGAAGGGGCAGAGAGGGAGGGAGACACAGAATCTGAAGCAGGCTCCAGGCTCTGAGCTGTCAGCACAGAGCCCCATGCTGGTCTCGAACCCACAAACTGTGAGATCATGACCTGAGTTGAGGTCGGATGCTTAATAGACTGAGCCACCCAGGCACCCACAGGGGTGATTCTTTTGGTGATTTCTTAACATAAAGCCTTCGCCCTGAGGCAAGGAGGTTGCATTTCTTCACCTGTGGCCCAATAGGGAAAACTTCCTTGCCTGCAGAATTTCCACAATTAACAAACTCAGGTGTTTTCAAGGCCACCTGCATATCTCACCTATCTAGTGTCTCTCTGCACTTTCCTTAACAGACCAATTAAGTACAACAATGGCCAGGTTGCAGCCTTTCAGAAGGGTAAATTATTGCTCTCACTCTCCGTGTTGTGCCTTGTACCAGACACTATGTACTGGAGACAGAACTCCTCATCACTCCTTGTGGATTGATGAGCTTCGTCTTGGTCTCTCTATTCTAGTTGGAGAACTAGAACTCCACTTCTACAGTTATTCAGGTCACCCATTTTCAGTTCTACACTTTGTATCCTGGCTCCTCATTCAAAGCACTTGTGCACAGTTAGTCTTTAGTAACTAGAAATAAAAAGGAAGGGGCATCCGACTCTTGATTTTGGCTCAGGTCAGGATCTCACAGTTCACGACATCGAACTCTGAAGCAGGCTCTGAACTGTGAGCGCAAGGAAGGCCTGAGAATCTTGGGATTCTCTCTCTCCCTCTCTCTGTTCCTCCCCACCTCGAAGTAAATAAACATTTAAAAATTAATAATAAAATACAAAGGAAGAGAGGTGCCTGGGTGGCTCAGTCAGTTAAACCCCTGACTCTTGATTTTGGCTGAGGTCATGATCCTAGGGTCATGGGATTGAACCCTACATAGGGTTCCACGCTGAGCATGGAGCATACTTGGGATTCTCTCTCTCCCTCTACCCCTCTCCCTCACTGGCCCAGCTCTCTCTCTAAAATAAAATATTTGTTAATTTTATAAATATTTATATTTATTTTATAAAATAAAAAAATAAAATAAATTAAATTAAATTTAAAAAATAAAATAGAAAATAAAATAAAGTAATGGAAGAAATTACATTTCAGTGAGTTTATTATCTAAATCATGGGCCATCTCAAGCAACACCTTTGATGAATAAGCAATAATCTAGTGGAGAGGCAGTGTAATCAAGTAGTTGAGAATGTGGGCTCTGGAATCCGACTTCCTGGGATGGAATCCTGAATCTGTACTCTTCTGGGATCTTAGACAAATTGTTTCCTCTTGATTTCTTCCTGCCTCAGTTTGCTTATCTATAAGGTCAGACTACCAAGGGTGACTAAAATATAATGCCATTAAGAATTAAACATGATAAAACATGCAAAGGGCTTCATACAGTGTCTGACACATAACAAGTACTCAACAAATAGTAGCTGTTAAATATCCAGGCTCATGCAGCCTTGTCCCTGTCTGGTGCACATGTAATGCCTCTCAACTATGACGACAAGCAGTCATGGAGACCTAGAAGAACCCGGCTCAGGGAAAGTGCATGTGTCCTGGGCTATGTGGCATACAAAGTTCCCGGCAAGGGGTAAATTGCTTGGATTGGATATGGGAGCCAAAGAGAACACTTTCAGGCTCAAGTCTATAAACATGTACTACCTTCCATAACATTATAAGCTCCTGGTCTCTGGCTTTGGATGATCTGATTTATTATAATTCTGAAAATACGACTTTTAAGAGCAAAAGCAGGTTCGGTTGTATGTCTTGGTGGCGGTCAGGAAGAGAGATGTATTTTTATAATGTACCAAGAAGAGCCCAAGTGATACTTGTTGGGATCTCAAGAGAAATCTCAAAGCTAAAGACTAAATTTGTTATTGCCAGAGAGGTCATAGTTGAAGCTACCGGAGTAGAGAAGAGGACACAGAAAAGATGGCACAGAATAAAAACCAAAAGTTGAAAATAACTGGAACACAGTGGGGACTGTGTCAAATGCTACCAGAAAGGAAGCTGGGGCTTGAAAAATGCCACTAGATTTGGTAATTGGGATATCATTGCTGAGTTGTTGGTGTTTTTTTTTTTTAATGTTTGTTTTTGAGAGAGAGAGAGAGAGAGAGAGAGAGAGAGAGAGAGAGAGAGAGATAGCGAGCGGGGTTGGAGCAGAGCGACAGGAAGACACAGAATCCGAAGCAGGCTCCAGGCTCTGAGCTGTCAGCACTGAGCTCAATGCAGGGCTCGAATCCATCAACTGTGAGATCATGACCTGAGCCGAAGTTGGACGCTTAACCAACTGAGCCACCCAGGTGCCCCTTGTTGATGAGTTTTAATAGTTCAGTAGAATAGCTTTAACTGAAGTTATATTTTAAGGGGTTAAGGAGTATGCAGGTGGTAAAAGTTGAAACTGTCAGTTTTCAGGAAAGGATGCCAAAAGGTAAAAGAGAGAACACTAATCTGACATATCTAAGGATTATAAATGCCCAAACACATTATTTTGGGGGGTCGGGAGGAGGGGCAGGGGTAGAAACTCTTATCTTACTCATGTGTGCATCCCCAGCCCCGGGCCTACAGACATGCTTAATAAATGCTTATTGAATGAGGGAGTCTTAATAAATTTAATCAACCACTTAATCGGCTATATGTTAAAAATATTTAGTATGTAACAATTATTACAGTGGTAATTTGTCCACTACAACCAGGACCATTTTTTCAAAATAAACATTTACATTTCTTTTCCAAGTGTTTGGGGAGGTAAAGTGAGGTCTTGTAGTAGGCCTTGCTGTGGGGACCTGGCCTTGGGTACCTCGCAGAAATGTTGGCCAACAACTGCTTTAAGCTGTACGTGTCCAATGGCAGGCACTCAGCTGTCTCCAAAGTACTAACTGATGGTTTTCCTTTCAGTTAAAGAAGAACTGTCACAGACTACCAATCATCACCAATACAAACGCAGGGCTGGCTCTTCCCAGTACCAGAGAACGAAACGAAGGTGACTTGGGGACTGGTCAACGGCTAAAGCACAGCGAATTTCTACAGTCAGAGAGCAACAGTCAGCAGCTTAGCTAATAAAGTAAGTTAATAAACTCGAACAACAGCAAAAATAGAAAGAATGCTAAGAGGCTTGTTCTTCACCACATTGAAAAGTGGCAGCTATTATCCAGAGGGACATCTACGAGACTCAAAGAGCAGTTCATTGGAAAGTACAAAAAATATAAGATTTGCTTGGATGCGGAGGACACTTTGCAAGTTTTTACCTTTTATAAGACTATGTTTACTCTCATGGACACTATTTTTTAAAGTTTTTAAAATGTTTTTATTTACTTTTGAGAGAGAGCACGAGCGTGGAAGGGGCAGAGAGAGAGGGAGACACATAATTTGAAGCAGGTTCCAGAATCTGAGCTGTCAGCACAGAGCTTGACACGGGCCCGAACCCACGAACCGTAAGATCATGACCTGAGCTGAAGTCAGACGCTTAACCAACTGAACCACCCAGATGCCCCTGATGGACATTATTTAAAATAAAATTCTTTTGAAAAATATTTTATTTAAGTAATCTCTACACTCAATGTGGCGCTCAAACTTACAACCCCAAGATCAAGAGTCACTCACTCTACGGAACCAGCCAAACACCCCTTGAAATAAAATTCTTAAGCATCCTTATTACATAATCCCATAGAAGCGTACATTATTCTGATTTTACAGGTGAAGAAATTCTGGTAGAAAGCAAATGGATAGCAAAAGATGAGTGCCCTGGGAGCTCTGTGGATTCCCTCTCCGCGAGTATTCCCACTTCCTCTGCTTACCATGTGATGACTCTTAAATGGCGTTCTTTCAGACATCATTTCCGGCCCTGAGTTTGCTTCTCTCCCTTTCCCAGCTGCTTTCACAAATCACATCAGCCTGGTCACAACCCACAAAATAAGCAGAGTCTCTCCATACTTGGTACAGACCACCCATGAATGCAGATTTCAGCAAGAAATGACTTGGAAATATGGGCAATTTGCTGTTGGGCAAAGGGAAGGACAGAACGTTTATGTAACTCCGATGGAGAGTAATTCAAGCATTTGCCTCTAACACCAAAACATCCGGGAACCACTACTAAATACAGAAAGAAGTCAACATTTCACTAGCAGAATTCTTTTTTCGGGGGGAGCCCCAACGAGCCAACATAGATAACTAAAAACAAAGTGGTAGTTAAAATAGATTGTGATAACTGTTGTGCTCTCCACAGTTTTCTGGCTCACGTCAACAAAAGATGCTTCTAAGTGAGTCCAGTTATATTCCAATCGTTGCATGTGAATCTAACAAGCTATTAGTGTGATTAACCTTATAAAACATAATGAGTTGGGCCACCTGGAAGAAATGTACCGACTTCTGTAACGACATACAATCTTACACCAGATTGTGTGAATGACCAAAAGTAAGAATGCACAACTGGTGCTGCTTTTCTTAGCTCCCCACCCCTCCCGGCTCCAAATTCTTTACACGCATTTGCACTTCTTGTATAATGTGCAACTCAAGTGTTTGAAGACACTCATTTCTGTGTTTTATTGCAGTTGATTACAATGGCAATGTCTGCTGGGGCTTTCAGAAGGAGGTAATTTAAAACAACACTGTTCGTGCCATATGGAAGGAATAATAATATTCTATCAGTTCTGGGAGGGATCTCTTTTTAGCCCCTGATGGAAATCAGATTATGTAAAAATGCTTTCTTGCACAGAAGGCGTGAGGGATGTAGCGTATTCCCAGCTGCCAGCCAAATCTGTGGTTCGGCCACCAGGGTTGGCTCCATCCTCTCTGGAAACAGAGGGAAGGCTGGCTTTTGGTTTTGGTGGGTGTCAGTCCACCGCCTCTGCCTTCCCAGGGAAAATGCAGCCCCGCTCCTGCAGTAACACAGGAGCTCCAAACATACATGTTTTCAGTGATAAGCCTAACCAGGGAGTTTAAAGCAAGATCCATTTCTTTTGTTGCTGTTGAGAGCAATTTACAATGAGTAGATTCATGTTTTTCATATGTAAAGAGAAACATGTTATTGTCTCCCCATGGAAAGACAAGTCCTAGGGTTTCGCTATAATCTGCTTGAAGGCACTGCTCCTCAATTTGTGAAATCCTGCACGGAACATGGCCAGTCAGCTGCAGTCATGCCCTTGCTCTCTAGACAGAGTCCAGAGTTGAAGCTCTTATTCAGCCTTGGACTCCTGTGGCTCCTCTGTATGGCTCCCGCCACCCAGAGCCGGCTGCTTTCTCCTTCCATTATCCTATATTCTGTCCCATCCTGTGCTCCAAAGCCTCTCACGAAGGGCCCCAAGTGCTCTCTCAATGTCTAATGTTCAGGTACCTAAAAGAATTTCAATTCCTTCATGAGACCTTCAATAAAATAATGCTCTGTTGTCATTTATTCAATGAAAATTAACCAAAGAATATATTTTTTTTAAATAAAGCTGTGAACTCTACCTTTCTACCTCGCTTGTTAACAGTGCAGGAAAATTGAAATCCGGTAGGAAAACTGGAATCCATGAACATTCCTCTCCATCCTGAACCTATACAGATTGATAACAGAAACTTGGGCAAGGAAGGACACATATTACGTTCTCGGAAATGTTATTTGCAACCTTTAAAACGCAAACTTACTTGTAATTTATCTGACCAGGTAACAGCCTCTAGTATTTTCCAGAGTAATTTAGTAGCATTAGAAAATCAAGAACAAGTAAACACTCCCATACACCAAAAATAACTCTTCCTTGAAAATCTTAAGTTCTTTAGCAACACTGTGTCTCTGAAATCAGAAATAATTACTATTTTTTAAGTTTATTTATGGGGGGGGGAGGCAGAGGGGGAGAGAGAGAGAGAGAGAGAGAGAGAGAGAGAGAGAGAAAGAGAGAGAATCCCAAATAGGCTCCACGCTGCCAGCACAGAGCCTGACATGGGGCTCGAACTCAGGAACTGTGAGATCATGACTTGAGCCGAGATCAAGAGTTAGATGTTTAACCGATTGAGCCACCCAGGCACCCCCAGAATTCGTAACTATTAAAACACATTTTGGAAATTAATTTTCTGACTTTAAAGACAATTTTTAGAACAAATTCTCTTGCGATTCTTGCTGACTTTATAATTAGTGTGCTCATTGGAAGAAACATCTGAGCTTATCAGAATTTACACAATGGTATTTGCCCTGGCAAGAGTGACAAAAAGAACAGAAAACATGCAAAGTATTTTATTGATAATTAACACCAAACAGATTGGGAATGTAACATATTCTTTCCACTGTTGTCCTTCTAATTATTTAAACCCACATTCCCAGAGCCAGATTATTAAGCGCAGAGGTTCCAAACTTTTATTTATATAATAAAGAAGCCTTTTGAGAATTTGATGAAAGCCGGGAATTTATTCCTAAGAAACAGGCATCTCCCCACAATTTTGCACATATTTGGGGGAAAGTTCAGCCCCTTGAAATTGGTCCAGGGGTCTGTGGTTCCAGTGTTCAAGTATTTGTGCAGCCTCTTACCCCAGCAACCCTAGCTGCCTCCACGTGGTAGATGATCAGCAGACCATAAGAGACTCCTGACATTGCGGGGGTCACAGGAAGTGAGGTCCACATACCTCCAAAGCTAAAACCTTCTTAATAGGTGTCTTAACCCTGTAATAACACAGAATTCTAGGAAAAGCCCTCAGGACACAGCCCAGACTGGCATGATCTTCCCCATGCATGGTGCTGTTATCACTCACAATGACGGTCATGTTTTTGAGGGCATTATTTATCTGGGAGCTCTACTAGGCATTGCATACATTTTTATTTCATCTAACCACCATAATATCCCTGCACTGAGATGTATTAGTACCCTCACTTTAGAGATATTTAAGTGCCTTCATTAAAGTCACAAGGTTCAGTTACTGAGCAGGGGATTCAAAGGTCTATCTGCAGGATTCTGAGGCCTTGGTGTTGGAAGCAAAGTATCATTTTATACAATCGGAGGCTGCTATAAATCTAATCTGGCACCATAACCATACATAGGGTCAGTGTGTTTGACCCTGTGGCCAAGGGGTCAGGAGTGTGGCACCTAGGATTTGCCAACTGGCCATGTTCTCTTCCGGAGCCAATGCCACACTATGGCCTAATCCCAGCAAGTACATGAACAGGTACATGCAAGAATCTGTCCAAGGCCATTTTGACATCTGTAAAATTAATCAAGGAATATTCCCTACTGTTACTGTCTCAGCAGTAATATTCACATGTCCTACTCTCACCTGCAAATATGGAAGACAGGTGGAAACTGACAGGGACAGCATACAATGAAGAACAATGTATTCTTCTCTAACAATGAAGGAAGAATTTTTTTAAAAATTATGGGGCTTTAGGGTATTTTTTTAAAGCCTTTTATTAGGGAATATTTTAACGGAATGATATAATAAACCTTTACTTGCCAAGACCTGGCTTTAGCAATTATCCACTCATGACCAGTCTGGTTCCATCTAAACCGAAACTCACTCCTCCCTACTTATAACTGAATTCTCAATTAGGTTTTCAGATATCAAATAATTGTGTCCATAAATAAGGAAAAATAATTAATGAAGTCCATGGTGGGCAGTAGTTATGGCTACAGTCTGTTTCATTGCTGGAATCCCAGTTACAGTTATTCCATGAACTGTGGTCCATGCAATGAGTGCATCTCAAAGGAAAACAGGAGCTACTCTTGATAGTGAAATACCAAACATCTATCAAGTCTACACATCTAAAAAATAGCCTTATGTTTTATCCAGCTGTGGCCTCTGGAAAATGCACTGTTTCCTGCATCCTACACAGGATTACTATAAGACTTATGCAAAATGTTACCTACAAACCGCCCCCCGCCGCAACTAAAAGGCATTCTTGCTTATCACCCTACAATTATATTGTTTTCAAGATAAACAGTCAGCACCTCGACATCTCACCTCAGTGAACCTTGTTGACCTGCTTTCTTATTCTGTCATTCTAACATTCCATTTGGGGTTTTGAAAGCTCAGTTTACAAACAAAAATTGTAATATCCTGAGAGATATTTTCTAAGAAATACAAAATATTAAGAACAACAGCCTTGCTGTTGCGACTACACATGGCATTACTTATTAACACTGTTCCCAGTTGCTCTTTTGAATATTAAGCCCCACAGATGCTCTAGAAGTCTCTGGGACCCCAAACCCTATCCTTCCAATCTCAGCTGAATAAAACTAAGCCTTCACTCAAACACTGCATATTCTAATCACTGCCGCTGCCATAGACACTTCCTATCAGTGCAATTATCACTGGAAGTATGGACAGAGATGGTTTTCAAAAAACTCTGGTAAATCCAACCTCTGCTTTAAATATGAACATTACGCATGCAAGCTTTCTGATGCAAAATATATTCACAAAATCACATTTGGTTCCATAATGTCTCCAAGGCTTGGCTTGCTGAGATCGGCTTCTCTAGAGAGGAGTTGTTTCTGTAATAATTCTACAGGAAGTGAGAAAGACCTTTCACAAGGTGAGAGATAATTCAGTGGGAACAGATCTCAAAGAAGATGGTTATGCAAATTGTATTTAACATGCTCACTTCAAATGAATATAGAGAAATTCTACATAACATGTTAAACCAGAATATACCCTGTTGGTCATTTGCTGTAGAATGTTTTCAAGGTTTAGAGAAAACTTAGCCTTTAGTGCGTCTCGGCAAGTTTCACAAGGAACCACCCCGATTAAACACAGACACAGCTCCTTGGCAGAACCCATCCCGCCTGAAACATTAAAGCCCAATGGACGGGAGAGCAAAACATGAAGAAGAGGATTCAGATGGTACAGCTAAAGTATTTTCTAAGAACAAAGCAAGAAATACACAAAGAAAAGAAGCAACGTTATCCCTTGGGTTATCTGTAAAAGCTAGGGTGGATTGTGTAAGCAGGCAGGAGGGATCTGGCGCTCTAAACAATGACTTCCAAACTTTCGATGCTGCATTACCCATTTCAAATCAGTGATGCTGGCAGCAGCAGCAGATTATAAAAGATCTGAATAACAAAAGCTACGTTTCACAACATATTAGGACTTTTGAATGAAAATAACATTCCAGTTTATTTTTTAAACCCTTATAAAAAGAGAAGTGACTGGGGGGGCGCCTGGGTGGCTCAGTTAAGTGTGGGACTTCGGCTCAGGTCATGATCTTGCGGTTCGTGAGTTCGAGCCCCACGTCAAGCTCTGTGCTGACAGCTCAGAGCCTGGAGCCTGCTTTGGATTCTCTGTCTCCAGCTCTCTCTGCCCCTTCCCTGCTCGTGTTCTCTCTCTCTCTCTCTCTCTCGCTCAGAAATAAAAAAACATTAAAAATTTTTTTTCCAAAAAAAAGAGAAGTGACAAGTTCAGAGAATAAACAAACTTTATTTTATAACAGTATTACGGAAAGCAAAATATCATTTAATACAACTTGAAGCTGCTATAAATCTAATCTGGCATCGTAACTATACATAGGATCAAAAGCAAAGGAAAAAACATTCAATACAGTTAATAGGTCCCTATCAGGTCTCTGGTGTCCGCTGGTAAATGGTATAGCTTCCTCACAACCATCAAAAAAACCACCACAGCCCCTGCTCCTCTCTCCGGTGTCCTCAACCGTGTGTGAATCATCCAACTATCTGAAAGAGATATACCTGCTCTGTAACAAAAGGTCAGTTTTACAAGTAGACAAGGAGGTTTAATACAAAGCAAGTGTTCTACCCAAGTGTGTTCAAATAATGGAAAGTACTGAAATTTGGACATGTTAAGAAAGAAAGCACTAAGGTTTTAAGCTGCCTGAATATTTTAGCAGAAGGGAAGTAACGATTTTCTCCTCCTCCTCCCTCCTGTTTCTGGAATGCTGCCGAAGGGCACGTGTCAGAAGCGTGGGCACCGTGGTGCGACGGGGTCTCTAAACACAGTGCATGGTCAGTGAACTTCTTTGTGATTCTCCAGTCTGGACATTCTCTGACTTTGGACTTTTCAGCACAAAGTCAGAGGACTGGAAAGTCAACAGGGTTCAATATAAAAAATATCCCCAGTGAAATTCTCAAACATTAGAAAATTTTCGAGATGTAAGAAATGCTTTTAATCTGTATTAATGTTTTCTCATACAGGATATTGACTGCAATCTGAAAAATCTGTAGATATGAACTGTGAGAATTCTATGGGAAGAGTCTGGAAGATAGATAGGAAATATGCTACTGAAATTAGTCACCGAGTTTCCTTTCCACACAACAGCACCTGTTCAAGTGAACAACACCTTACCAGCTCGGGCTGGCTTTGTTCACTCTCATTGGATCAAAATGAGTGATTAAAAAGCAGGTAGTTGTACACAAAGTAAACGGGAAACAAAAACAAAACTCCCTAATTAAAAAAAAATAATAATCAAGAATATTTAGAAGTGGTTATAAAACAAAACAATGTATTAAAATGCGAGGGAACAGTATAGACCGGAGCTGTTAAGGTAAGGTTTGGTTGTTGGCATTTTAATTCTTCAGGCTCCTGGTCATGGTTACCAGTCATAGTACAAATTCGCTGGAGTAGTGGTGTGGCATTAAGACTTGGAATGGTCAAAATTCTTCAGGTTCACAAAGTTGAACGTTGTTTAGAAAATCCATTTCTAGGAGGAAAAAAGAGAGACAAGAGTTAAATATTCCAAAGACAGAGACTTGAAAAAACAAATGTAACGTCCCATCCAATTCCAAATCAAGTAACCAACGGTTAGTATCTGCCTGATTTTACAATAAAGAGCATGTTTGCCAGAAGACCAACAGGAAAGACTATTCCACCCTGGGGGCCTTACAATATGTGGGGAACTGATGAACACCCAGAAACAACCAGCAACTAAGAATATACACAAAAAAAGCGTTAATTATAAAAGAGGTAATTCATACATTAAAAATCCAAAAAGGAGAAACCGATGTAGGCTTCAAAGCTAAATTTCAAGGAAGGAGGAAAAGCAAAGTCCATTCTGACTTCTTTGAAATGAACAGACAAGGTGCTTCAGGTGGGAGAATGGAATGGAGAAAAGAGGCTGGGAAATGAGCCGGTGAGATGGTGTTCAGGGGTGTATGCCGAGAAAGGGGGCAGAAGGGGGAGCGAGAATGAATGAGGAACAGGATCGTGAGGATATGGACATTACTGCGAATAAGGAATAATACAGTGAGTAAGGGAAGGTCAGGTAAAAAAATATTAGGTCTAGTCTTTAATACTCGACCGACAAGTACAAACTTGATGTGACAAAAAAAGAATGAATTCAGGAAACGAGTTCAGACGAAGGAGCAGCTATCAGTGTGCTGCGATGAGCCAGAGTAGAGAGGAAGAGGTGGAAGACAGGTCAGAGAGCCAGGGGGTGGGTGGTGAGTTCACGCAGGGCAGGACACCCCCAGGAGAGAAGGCTGGTTTTGAGGAAGGCTGGACATGGCCTGATTTAGGTTCTGAAAACTTCGCTGCAGTTTCAGTGTGATGAAGAGGCTACAGGCGCGGAGGAGAGAGACAGGAAGGCCAGGTCTGACTGCAGGATGACGAGGACTCAGACGTGAGTGAGTGCCGCAGAAACCAAGTGAGGAATGGATGGGTACCCCTGCTGAAGACCAATCAGGGGGTGGTGACTGGGAAGAAAGTATCAGAGAGCACTATCGGGTCTGGAGTCTGGGACCTCAAAAGCAGAGGAAGAAGGCGTAAGGCCCAGGTGAGGTCTGAGGACCACGGATATGGATCTGCAGGCTGGCACGAAGGGTAAGTAAAAGTGGCAGATGAACTAGTCTTTGCAAGTTTAAGGAAACTGAGGGACAGGAGCCGGGGGAAGCCCATAATCAAAGGGGCAGGGGGTAGACAGAAGAGAGGACTAAAAAAGGAGTGGACAGGGAGATAGACAAAAAATAAGGATGGTGCATTATCCCGAGAGAGAAAGTTTTGAGAAGGTAGTTTTTCACTTTCTACTTCAGCTTGGTTGACAGTTTTGGCAAATGGTAGGTGATTACCGAGGACAGTGGAAGGTGGTAATTAAGGTTCTTTCCAAGAGATGTGGCTCCAAAGTCAATTAGAATGTACACCCTTTTGTCTCGGTAAAATTAAGTCTTGTTTTAATGGAAAAACTCCCCACTATTGGGATTTATCTGAGATATTATTCTAGCCTCTTGAGGATAGATTGATTAATCAAATTCATTATCTCCCACCTGTTGTCTGCTGTTGGCTATTTCACTACTCATTAGGACTTTGCTTGATTCCAGGCGGGGGTGGGGGGGAATCAATGGAGAAAACACAAAGTCATCCTTTTTTAGGTTAGTATTATGAACAGAACTTGAGGGCTGGGGGGAGGGAATAGATAAAACTACCAATCACATTGGAATTGGGGAGTTATCTGTGACCTTCGGTCACGCTATCTATTCTTGCTCTTTGCGAGCTGGTTGCTCTGCTCTCTTTGCTTAGTGAATATGCATGGCTTGTGGAAGCCAGCTGCCACTCAGCCCGGCTCAGGTTATAGAAAATGAACCTCTCATGTTACCAGTGCCTGGAAACCTACAGAAAGAGTGAGGGTTACACTCCTTTTCTCCTTTTCTCCATTTCCTCTACGTTCCATGTCATGTTACTACCCTGAATCTGTTTTCACCAAAAATAAAAATTTCAGTTTAGAAAAGAAAGCTCGAATTAAACTTGTTTCCAAGTCATTAGTAGACAAGTAAACAGAAGTCTAGGCGTATATAGGAATTGAATGAGAGATCTTGATTTCAAAGAGCTTCAACGTTTATTGAAATATATGTAGAGAAAAAGACATAGTTACCCATGTAACCTCAAATGTCATTTACTTTCATTTATTCGCAATCAAACCACTAGAAAGTAAAACAAACCAATTTCCTTTTCTGGTAGTAAGTATCACAGATGACAACCTTAAGATGCTCTTAGAATTCCAAACAGTTTTCAGAACGAAAGAAAATTACATTTATTGTAATTTTAATGTTAAATGCATCCTTTTCCTCATTCTTTTTTTTTTTTTTTTAACATTTTATTTATTTTTGAGAGACAGATCACGAGCAGGGGAGGGGCAGAGAGAGAGGGATACACAGAATCGGAAGCAGGCTCCAGGCTCTGAGCTGCCAGCACAGAGCCCGACACGGGGCTCAAACCCACGAACTGTGAGATCATGACCTGAGCCGATGTTGGACACTCAACCGACTGAGCCACCCAGGCGCCCCCCTCATTCTTTAAGAAGCAGTAAATCAATGTAACTCTGATCTAATTAGATATTCATATTTCAGAACATCCCAGTTTCTCACTGTTCTGGGTGAATAGGGAGTAATTTATTGTAGGAAGTTTATAAATGACACATCCACCTATCATTTTCTGACTGCTTCCTTTACTTAAACACATACAGAAATATATTCCCGCAAGTAGTAAGCTTTTGAACAAGGAAGGAGAAAAGATACGGACGGGATCACCAATGCCACTGATACACAAGCGTCAGACATTTAAATTTTTTCTGTTCTTCTGGCATGTATCTGTGAGAGAGAAAAAAAAAAACCTTCATATTTGGCTTTTTAACAGATTACATTTTGGCTCTAAATGATTTATTACCCATCCCAATCAAATTTTAGACTAGGCATTGGTTCTTCATATAAGAGCTTCATACAAGAACTTGTTTTTTTGTTTTTTAAAAAAGTTTGATTCTACCTCATCCACAATAGTCTGGACATCTTATTTTGTCAATACAAATTGAGAAGCATTAATTACTGGCGCTAATTACTAGCTTCTTCCCTTTTGGCAACATCGTAATGGTCACCTTGAGTTTGGATAAGATCAAAGCTGTGATGTATATGGATTGTACATTATGTTTTAGGGCTTTGGTAAAGTAAACAAAAACAGAAGCCCAAACCACTGTTTCCATGCTTCAGTTTCCCGCCCCCAGACTATACCATGTCCGTGAACATTACTAACTACTACAGAGCTGTTCCCTAGCCTGTGTCCCCATCTTTTGGCCAGTGTGGGAATAGGTCAAGGTGGCTGTATCATCTAATCACAGATCTAACTCTCTATCCAAATTCTTCAAGGGAATGTACAGTTACCTACTCCACCTTAAGTCCTCACAGAGGGTTCTGAACACTCAAATTTATCTTAATGTGCCTGATGAGCAGTGGGAAATCAAATTCAAGCACAGGGGTTTGATCACTGCACCTGAAAAGCATACCTCAGAGTTTCCAGAGACAGGGGCTCAGACATGGTCTCAAACTTGAGCATGCTCTACTCCAGAAACAGATTCAGTAAACTGCAAAGGTGCACTTGTGAAAAAGTATTTGACCCAAACCCCTAGAAATCCCGCCTGTAAGTGGTAAGGCACTCATCCGAAGGGCACTCTCAATAAAAATGCAAAAATGTGGTTTTTATCCAAAATAATTAAGATAATGCAAGAAACCATAACATTTAGCTTTGGATTAAGATTCAATTATAATAGGGCAGCAGTATAGCCGGAGATCTTGAAAACATGAATAAAATATTTATGTTAAGAGATAATCCAACTCTTTCCCAAATAAAAACGTGGTCCATGCACTCAAGTGTAACATTCAGCTTGAAACACAACAGTTTATGGATTCGGTTATTTCTAGTGCTATACTGTCTTCTTTGGTCTTTAATTTGAATATTTAATTTTTAAACAGAATTTTCATTCTAAGAGGGGTCCTAGAGCCAAAAAGGCAAGTAGGAGAAGTTTCTAATTTGGTTAAACTAGGGAACAGCCAACGCTTACCCTGTTGGTATCACCACTATAACACAGACCGCCCAGTTCTCCAAGTCCGTAGACCTGACGGAGAGATGTTTTCGGGGGGTCATGAAGTCAAAGCTATTTCATAATCGCACTAGGACATTAGTTGTCATTTCCAGGGAGTGGACATTTTCATTTTCACTGACAGTGCCACAACGGTGAGTACCCCTGTTGACATCAGGACACACAGGTCAAAGCAGTGGCACCAAACTGTACCGAAGTCACGGTTACCACCGTGCACTCTCAGTGACATAGAAGCAAAGAAGGCAAGGCAGCAGGCAGCTTTGCTTAAGGATGTCCTTGATGAAACACAGAAAATTACTGTCGTACATCTCAACTGTTGAGTTCATGTCTTTTTAACATTCTGTGGAATGAAACGGAAAACGGGCACAGAATACTCCTGCTGCATACAGAAGGATAACAGATGTCTAGAGAAAATAAATCATGCTTGGACTGTGAATTGAAGAGGCTGCGTTTTCATAACCACCTTCTTTATTTGAGAATTCCTGATGGACAAATGATGTTATTCAATTTGTCAGGCATTTTCTTGAAAATGAGGTGAGCCTATCGTTTCAAGGAAAACAGTGGACAATACTTGTGGCCAGTGGTAAAATACAAGCTTTCAGGTGAAAACCGGAATTTTGGAAAACTGTGGTCTGGCCACCATGAGCTTGATAGCTTCCCAATATTTAAAGACTCTTCTTATGAGATCAGTGGCAACCGCTGATCTTTTTAGTGTCTCACTCATTGTGGGTTTTCCAGAATTTCCTATCATTGGAACCACACGCTACCTGTAGCAGTCAGGCTACTTTCACTACGTGATTATTTTGAACTATTTTAATCAATACTTTTAATTTGCTCTGTTTAATTTATAATGTGGCAAATTTCAATAATCTTGACTTTTACTAGGATGAATTTTAATTTTCTTAAAATTTTTTTTAAGGTTTTATTTATTTTTGAGAGAGAGAGAGAGACAGCGTGAGCCGGGGAGGGTCAGAGAGAGAAAGGGAGACACAGAATCCGAAGACAGGCTCCAGGCTCTGAGCTAGGTGTCAGCACAGAGCCTGACGGGGGGCTCGAACCCACGAACTGCGAGATCATGACCTGAGCCAAAGCCGGATGCTCAACTGACTGAGCCATCCAGGCACCCCTGCTAGGGTGAATTTTGATAGATATAATTCACTTCGACAAAAGCTCTTTGGGTTCTTCAGTAATATTTAAGAGAGTAAAGTGTCCGGAGACCATCAAGCTTAGGAATTGCTTGTGTAGAATCTGCTGTCTCTAACCTACCACCGTTTCCTTCTCTTGGATATTTATTTGTTTGTCTGCTGAATTTAGAAGGAAAAATTAAATCTAGTGGGGTTTTTTTTTCCTTTTTGGTCAAATGGTCAACAGGTCAGCACCTGTTCAACAAATAGTTCAGGGAAATAACTTTGCTTCGCCTGATTAGGCTGAACATCTTAATGCTGCTATGGTGCCGCTCACCTCAAGAGGCTCTCTGGCGGCCCCCAGGAGACTCTGGTCTCACCTTCAGGTCTTGGACCCAGTTGCCCTCCACCTCCATCTCTGTCTCTTCTGAGTGCCAACTATACTGTGCTCGGTAACGTACACACGAACACAATTTCACTTCAAAGACAAAAGTTCAGTTCAGGTTTGCTAACATCACATTGATTTACTTAGTATTTTTGCTTTCAAGAGTTGATTTTGAGATGTTTCTCCAAAGTTCCATTTGTTAAAACAAACAAACAATCCATGTTTGCCTTTCCAGCACAGCTCATTCCCGTTCCAGAGGGAGGAGTCAGGAAGAGAACTTTCTTTCCTTCCACACTGTACACGGCCAAAGATCTCTTTAGGCTTTAAGCCAATTAAACTCCCTTACCTTTAAGGAGAGTAAGGGAGTGATGTTAGTGATGCCAGCAGGCCAGTTAATTAAGTTTTCTTTAAAGCTAACAGTAAATTTTTTTAATGCTTATTTTTGAGAGAGAGAAAGAGAGAGCAAGCACAAGCAGGGGAGGGGCAGAGAGAGAGAGAGAGAGAGAGAGAGAGAGAGGGAGAGAGACAGAATCCCATGCTCTTTAACTCACAAACCATGAGATCATGACCAGAGTCAAGAGCAAGAGGCAGATGCTTAACCGACCGAGCCACCCAGGTGCCTGTAAAACCCACAGTACCTTTTCTATTAGAATCTTTACACCTGACACATTCAAGTCCCTCTTAAAGAATTACTACCACACAGCAATTTCAGAATATCCTGTCAAATGAAAACATCAATTTTACCTCATTTTTAAACAGGATTATTTTACAAAATATGGTTTTATGTGTTCATTTAGCTTTGTATCATAGTTGCAACCTGAAAGATGTTTTGTACAGAATTTTGCTAAAATGAATCATGTTTCAAGTACATTGATGGGAGTCAGTTATTTGAAAGATTCCCACCATGAAGCCTTCTGCAAAGCAGTGTTGAGTGTGGATTCACACTGACCGTGGGTCAGCCGAGCTCTGTCACTCACCAGCTGTGTGACTTGGGTGAGACACTCAACCCCTCTAGGCCTCCATGTCCTCATCGACACCTCGAATGGCTGTAAGAACTAACTGAAATAATAAATGGCAAAGTTCTCAAACAAAGCTGGGCACAGAGCAGGCAACCAATGAATGTCAGCTCGTATTATTTTTATAGATTTTCATATACGATATTTCAAGTTTTGTCGGGTTTGCTTCCAAATTAAATTCTGTTCTACTCTTGAAGACAGAGGTGTCGGTTTCCCGTTTAATTGCCTGAACCAGGGTAATCGTTCCCTTATAGGATGCTTCTTCTAACCTAGCACGCTTTCAGTCAATCCCGCACTCTTCTGATGGATTTGACCTTCCTGAAGAACAGTGCTGAAAATGCCCTTCCCCTACTCACGTACCCTGTGCAGATGACCTACACAGCAAAGTCTAAACTACGGTACTGACACGTAAGGTCAGGACCTCCCATCTGCAATTTGCCATTGACAAGTCTTTCCGGCCCTGCGGAGAGCTCAGTACATACCCACGTGTAGGATTTGCTCTTCCTGATGCCATCCCATTGCTTCTCCACACGCTCTTTCCTCTCTGCTCACCTCCCTATGTTCGAATCCTCCCCACCACTCTGCACAGAGTGGCTTCCCTGCTGCCTTTTTCGGGAAGTCTTCTCGGAAATGTCAATCAGAAACTGTTTCTTCGGTCAACTTTCATAGCCCTTTATGAAGGCTACTCTTAAAACACTATTTTTAACTCTGTACATTATTAGCATTTGTGTTCCTATGCTTTTACGTCCTTCTCAAAAGAACTATTATAGTGCTTCGAAATTGGTCCTTTCACAATGGTAGCCATTAACGAATCCATGAGTGAATGTAATAGGGACGGATCTGCAAAACAAGCCCAAAGAGCAGGGGTTTGGGAGGGGAAAAAACAAAGAGAATTGGATTTTATCGCTAGGAAGAAAGCACTAGTGCCGGACTTCCCCATTACTTTCATCTGCTGATTTAAGTGTAAAGTTTTCAGTTTCATTTTTCTGTTCTCTTTTGTTAAATAACTACATCTATAATATCCTGGGAGGATTCTGTCTTCTTTAAAAAATGGTTTTCCCAAATCTTTGAAGCTCTGACAAAGATTTCTAAGAGTAGTTAGTATTTGGCACTATAGCTGGAGTAGTCTTCCGGTTCACTCCGCTAGGTTTAAATCTTGTGGGAACTTGATATGACAGCATTTTACAAAATCTTAAAGCTTCGTTTAAATACCAAGTGGACTTGAGAAAGGTTACACTCAGTATACTGTATTCTAGCTAGGCCTGTATCAATATTAGGTTCCTAAGATAAGGAGACGAGAAAACATTTCTTTGGAGCATCAAATAAAACTTGCACTTAGAAAACTAGTATAAAAACCCTTATCTTTTAGAAAAAAAAAAAAAACCTTTGAAAGCATATCTGAACAGAACTAAGTATTTTGTGTTCTCCTTAAATAGGAAGGTTAGTAGGAATCAAAAGAATTCATCTCTAGACCCAACTCTCTAGCTTATTTAGTCTACATTTTTTCCCCCAACATCTTCAGAATCCAGCATGTTATTTTATACTTACAGTACATCTCAATTTGGAACAGCCATATTTCAAGTAGCCACATGTGAGTACTGGCTATCCTACTGGACAAGTCTAGATTCACACTTGCTCTAAGGCTAACGAAACGATTTTGATGCACAAGAGTTAAATAAACATAGGGCCAATAAGTCACTGAATGTAATTCTCACGGGGTCAGGAGTATCTAAAACACACACACACACACACACACACACACACACACACAGGCACTCACACTCATCAATTACCATAGCAAAATTCCCTAATGCCACCCACAAATTTACATGTTTAAAAAATAGAATCTGGGATGACTAACATGAGAGAAGTTCTTCAGACAGACGAAACTATACTTAGTTCCACATATGGATGGCATTTAGGATGCCTGAGTAGGAGTGACCTAAGCAAATGACTTTAGTCTCTAGGATTCTAGTTCCCATTTAAAAGGGTGGGGGGTTGAGAGAAGATGATCTATAGGCAGTTAAGATTAAATAGTCTTAATTTTCATACTCTTTAATGCACCCTCGTCTAGGGTATAATAAAGTCACAATTGCCAGGCCCACCTCCTCAGAGGTGTGAACACATCAGTAGGGAGACTGGGTACCAAGGGCCTCAGCATGAGGAGCCGCTGGTGACCCAGAACGCTCCCCTCATCTGAGGGGAGGCAGCGCCTCCGCAGCCACTGCCGCCATGACAGGCAGCGGAGTTTCTCTTGTTTCTGATGGTTCTAACGTTTCTAAGGTTTCTGATGGTTCTAACGTTGCTCAATGCCTTCCCATTTTAAGCACTGTTGATCCAAGTTCTAAAAAAATATCGTTTGGGCCAAAAAACAAAACTTTGATATGACCTTCATGCCTCTAATTCGTCAATTTTGCCTCACCCTCCTCACCCCTTTGGGGCTATTTTTAATTCTCAATAATAATGAGAAACTGGAGAAAATGTGCACTATTTGTGACTAAGGGGTTAATAACCTAAAAAATCCCTAAGAGATAATAAACACCTGAATAGAAAAATGGGAAAGAACTGACAATTCAAAGAAATAAAAATTGTGAGGTGTATGTGTATTTTAGCCTCACTAGCAATGAAAAAAAATACACAATTAAAAAAAGGAGGGGGGACAAATGCTTTTTCCCCACCAGACTGGCAAAGATTTCTTAAATGTTTTATAATTTTTAATGTCACAAAGGTGTGGGAAAACAGAGATGCTCATAAACTGTAAGTGGGAGTCTAACTTGATAGAACCTTCCAGGACAGGTGGGCAATACGCCCAAAAGAAACCCTTAGAAGGGACGCCTGGGTGGCTCAGTCATTTAAGCGTCTGACTTTGGCTCAGGTCATGATCCAACAGTTTTTGAGTTCGAGCCCCGCGCTGGGCTCTGTGCTGACAGCCCGGAGTCTGGAGCCTGCTTCGGATTCTGTTTCCCTCTCTCTCTGCCCCTCCCATGCTCACGCTCTGTCTCTCGCTCTCTCTCTCGCTCTCTCCTTCAAAGATAAATATTTAAAAAAAATTAAAAAAAAAAAAGAAACCCTTGGTGGCACACCAACTCTAAGTAGAATTCTAAAAGTATTTGCCCTTAGAAAACAATGAAATTCATGCCCCCAAAATGTACACACAAGTGTAATCTTCACAGCTGTGTGTTTAACGGTGAAAACACAGGAATAACCTAAATGGCCACTAACAGGTATCACATAAACCCTCATGTTCAATGGCTTTTGAAAAACTATGAGATAATGGCAAGGAAGATTATCTATGATGTATTGTTAAGTGGAGGGAGAAACACAGGCTATATAACAGAATCAACACTAGCAGCCTACACAAATACAGATGGGAATGTGTGAATGCATATGTGTTCACACATACACACACTGTGGAAAGGAACTATCTACCTCCAGGAGCAGAGGAATTACGGGTCTCTTACATTTTCTGCTATCACCCCCTTTTTAAAAAATTAAAATTGCCTCTATTATTACCAGAAAAAAACCCAACAAAGATCATTTCATTTGCAAAAACAATAGTCAAGAATAATTTTGCCCGAGATCAAACCCTGGGGCATTAGTGAATACCAGGCACTAATGAACACACAACAGCAGTGGCGTCCAGCGCCTCTTCTGTTGGGTAGTTCAAATATATTGGAACTGACTCCCTGATAGCACCTGCCAGCTTTAAATGTTAAACACAACACTCCACAGCATTGCCAAGTGAAAACTGGCCGTGCCTGAAAGCCACTAAATCCAAAATGGCTTTTGATGTCTAATGTACAAATCTTCATTTTAGGTTTGATTAATCTACATCAAAAACTAATGCTAATTTTAGGTATGAGACTAGCCCACCGAGGCAAAGAGAATAAAATAGAAATGCAACAAATTTGAGATGCCTGAAAAACTCCTGCCTCCTGAACTGGAAACTGTCATCTGGATGTTAGCAGGCTTGTGCTTCCCCTTTTAAACACAGGGTGACGCTCATCACAGGGCCCACGTGTAATTAGCTAGAACTCAGTTCGACCAACAGTACAGCCAACATGGCTCTCTTCTCTTGTCAAGTCAGTTAGATAGCAAATGCTAATTTCCTGTTTGGCTTTTGAGTTCGCTTAGAAACCCTGAATATCACCCTGACTCTGAAATGTTAGCTTGGACGCAACATGATCTTATTTAGAAATTGGTATTATGCACCACAGCACAGGAAGCAACGGCACAAAACAGAGTTATTTATTGTGGGTGGCAGACTGGGACTCAAGATCTACCTCAAAGGAAGGATGGATGTACCAGGTGTGGGGTAATCAGAGCGCTAGTTCTGGGGGCTCTGTGAAACCTGTGCTCTCCATCTTCTCAGATAATGAGTGCACCGAAAAGCCAAATGCCCTATCACTGTGTTGTCAGCTTCTTGAAAGCACTCGCCATGTGAAATCCCTACTTCCTCAACCTGTTAGAGGGCTCCATTCCCACTACTGACTGAGGCAGCCATGACAAAGCCCCAGGCTGACTTTGTACCAATGAGTCCAGAGGACACGGTCACTTAATTTCTTGGCCATATTTAATACTTACTCTCTCCTTCCTGGAGTTCTCTTCTTCTGCAGCTTTTGTGACACCCTTTCCTCACTGTTGTCTTCCTACTCTCCCCACTCCTCCTCAGGCGTCTCCTCTGACCCAGCTCAGGTCACTCAAACCAACGTCTTGCTCACTAGAGCACACATTCACATGACCTTCAGACTCCACCTCCTGCTCAGAAAGCTGCTGTGATTTCTCTCAAAGCTCCTGGCTACTTCCTGGACCTCTCCGTGTAGACCTCTCAACGTGCATCTCAAACTCAACATGTCTGGGGTAGAATATTCCAACTTTTATTTTATTCTTAAGAGCAATAAGGGTTCATAGCTGACTCTAGAGGTTACAGAAAGTTCTTACAACGTGCCTTGGAAACTCTTCTGTACATTCTGTTATCAGCCTCAGTTCACAGGTGGCAGAACGGATCCACAGAGAAGTGAAATAGCCCATGCAGGTCACACATCTATGAGATAGCAAATCTGCTATGCTACATTTCTTCTTAACACACAAGACAACCTGATAAATTTCCAAATAACCCTGCCGTGCACCTGTGTGTAAGACAGGGGCTTACAAATTCACCGCCAAACTTCCTCCAGAATGCCAACAGCAGGTGCTCTCTCGTACGGTACCAAGAACAAAAAATACACCTTGCTTTAAGACAGCTAAGCCAAGAAGGCTGGCCATATTGCACATGACATTGTGAGAAATAACACACAAGGGGCGCCTGGGTGGCTCACTCGGTTGAACGTCCGGCTTCAGCTCAGGTCATGATTTCACAGTTCGTGGGTTCGAGCCCCGCATCAGGCTCTGTGCTGACAGCTCAGAGCCTGGAGCCTGTCTTCAGAATCTGTGTCTCCCTCTCTCCCTGAGCCTCCCCTGCTCATGTTGTCTCTCTCTCTCTCTCTCTCAAAAATAAATTGAAAAAAAAACATAAAAAAATTAAAAAAACAAAAAGAAATAACACACGGATCCCATGACTAAAATTACAGGTACCACCATCAACTCATGTGCTCAAGCCAGAAGCCTGGGATTCTCCCTTGCTCTGCCATTTTCCCAACCCACTAACTTCCATATCCCTGTGCAAACAGTCATCAAGTCACAGACCTCTATCTCCTTACCATCTCTCAAATACATGAGGCACGCTCTCTTCACCTTCCAGATAAAGATAAGACTCTTTATGCTCGGGCCTCCGCCTCTCTGCACCCCCTCCCCTCCCCTCCCCTCACTCTCCTTCCTACATGTGTCCTGCAACCCAGATGTGCCTGATGGTGCACCCTTTGCAGAGGGTCAGGTCCACAGTACCAGATCTGGCCTGGAAGGCCCTCTTCCGTGCGTTTCTTCATCAAGCTATTCCTACTCCCCCAGAAGCCCAGGTGAGAAGCCATCTGACACCCCATCCTCACGCATCCAAACTCAGCTCAGAACACATCCTCAAACTAGAGACCTGATTCTGCTACAATGATTTATTGTGACTGCAGATCTTGTTTGATCTGAAAGTCCATGGTACACATTAGCGGATGCCCAAGGGGCATTCCATAGATCTGGTGCAAATGAACAACAACAACAAAAAAAGTGAGTAAACGAGTGAATGGATGAGAGGCTACTCCTCCATCCTTTCCTCCTCTGGCTTTCCTCCTCCACTCCTTTCGGATGAAAAGGAGGCACTGTTTGATTTTTATCCCACATGAGTGATTATTCCAGGAGCCACAGGAACTTGTTTGAAGTCTGGGTCAAGAGAGGTTATGGTGCCACCTGAGGCAAAGTCACCAGCTCCCCCTCCCGGGGCTCAGTCTTTTGAGGCCACACAGACCAAACCATCCTCATCAGGACTGTCAGGGAGCACCAATCTAGTGGTGACAAGGCCGCTAACATTTTGTGTCCATTTGAGGGCTCGGAAACATGCATTTAGGATAAACTGGCAGGACAGAGTCGTCCTTAACAGAACATAAAAATAAAAAGTTACAAAGACGTAGTGAAGTCCCCCTCTGCAGTGGTGTTTCCCTTCTTCCTGGAGCCCGTGTTCACTCCTCTCTGCCTCACAGCCGGCCAACACGCAGCTGAGAGTGACGGCCTGGAGGGGGGCGCTCAGCCCTCTGCGGGCTCCCCTTTCACCATCTTGCGTTTGCTCCCTTCTCCCCTACTTTCAATGCTTGATCAAAAGCTCAGAGCTACTCCAGACGAACAGGTGGGGTCGGATCAGGAGGAGAGCTTCTCACGTCTGAGAAAGGGAGCCGGGCTCCCTTTCACCAATAGCTATTTCTTCTTCTTGTCTGGTCCTGCTCTTTACCTCGGCCCACCTGGCTGCCTCTGTGGGATGCTGGCAGGGCAGCCGAGAGCAGCTGAAGGGGTACAGACACACTCCTCCCCCCAGCCCCGACGGGCACCAGGCAAGGGAAGTGTTTGAGAACAGGCTGCAGCCAGCGAGAGGCGGGGATGCTAAGATGGCTGCCGACACTGAGGTAACTCCTATTCGCCCTTCAGATTTCAACTCAAACTTGGCTTCTCAAGTAAAGGGTTAAATTTACAATATTTGGCTCTCTCCTACCACGTTACTTCCTTAGAGCAGGGAGCACATCTGCAGTTACATTTTGTTTGCTCATATCTGCACCTCCCCACTCCTGGAACGGATCCTTCCCGAGGAAGGACACGTTTGTTTTGTTTGCAGATTTGACAATTTGAATCCCCAGTGTTTAAGCTCTACCTTAGTACACTTTGGTACTCATTAAATATTTTTTGAATGGATGAATGAATCTTTCCAAATTTATCTAGTTTGCTCACCTTACATGTGAATTTACATTTTAACCGCCTAAATCTGTTTATCTGTTTAACAAGGCTGCTTATAAAAGAGGTCCTCTGAGAGAAGCAAACTTCAAAGGGTGTGTGTGTGTGTGTGTGTGTGCACGCGCGCGCATATGCATCCGTTGAATAAAGGAGTAAAAGGTGCTAGGAATAACTGATTTAACCAATTCACGTTAAAACTTATGAAAATGGCACAAATGCAAGGTTACTAGATGTAAGACAAATACTGAAAAGTCAATTGTAGGTTCCTAGACCAGCAACAGCTAGAAAAGATTTGTAAGACCTCTTTTGGTTAAGAAAGTTACAGGAGTTTGTTGGAAGACGTTAAAGAACACCTAAATAAATGGAGAGAGATATTTTATGGTTGTGGGAAAGAAGACTTAATATCCTAAAGATAGAATTCTCACCATACTGAGCTACAAAGTGGATGCAGTTCCAATTAAAATACCATAGGATTATCATAGAGCCCAACAATCTGATTCTGAAATTTATATGGAACACCAGGAGCCCAGACTAGACAAGACACTCCTGAAGGAGCAAACACAATTGGAGAGATGCATCCTACCAGATATCAAGGCTCACTTTAAAGCTATAATAATTAAGGCAGTATGGCATTGGAGCAGAGACAGACACAGGAAACAAGAGTCCCCAGAAACACCCACACACATACCAGAAAACTGACATATGACCTGCAGATTAGAGAGTGGAAGGACGGGCTCTTCAGTAAACAGGGCTGGAAGGCTGGCTACTTACAGAGGATACAAATGATCACTGTTTCTCATCACACAGAAAAACCAATTTCTTATGGATTAAGGATTGATCTATGAAAGGAAACACTAAAATTCTAGGATCAATAGTATCTTTAACACCTCAGGGTATGGAAAGAGCATAAGCCGTAAAGAAAAGCGTGATAATTAAACTGTATTAACTCTATTAATAACTGCATTCAATATACTAACTATATTAATAAGAGACAAACCACAAACCTGAAGATATTTGCAACACACAAAATTAACAAAGGATTAGTATCCAGAATCCATCAAGATCAGTAAGATCAAGAAAGTTATAGGTCATTTCGTATCAGTTCAGCATAAACTAAAACATCAGAGGGGAGTGTGAGCAAGGATGGGAGCCATCCCTTCCTGTGTGAGGCACCTGGCCCGACCACAGGTGGAAGACATGTATTCTGTGACCAGCATTCCTGTGACGTATGTATCCATTCACCAATCGGCGTACAGATCATTTTAAAAAGAAAAAAGCAACTTGGTATACGTGCTATGTGAAAAAATCTACCTTTGAAAACCCTAATACATATGTAATTATGAACATTTACTCATTTCACTAAGAATTCTTTAGCACAACTTTTAATGGCTATATTTTCGTCATTACTCAGAAGCAGCCTAAGGTATAACCAATCCCTGCTGTTGGCCATTTTAGACTGCTCCAAATTTTTTGCTAGTATGTATGTGTGTGTATATAATCTATGTGCATATATATACACACACACATATACGTATGTATGTATACATATATATATACACATATAATATGTGCACATATTATATACACACACATATACGTATGTATGTATACATATATGCATACATATACATATATATATATGACAAATACACTTGTAAGTAAATCTTTGTATACATCTCTGATTATTTAAGATAAATTCTTAACAGTGGTTTAAATGGTAGGTGCGTTTAATGTGGGTTTTGCCCAAGTGTTCTTCAGGAAATATTACTAATTTATAAAGCCAAATCAGACTATAAGTTTTCCTCTCTTAACCTCCCCAACAGTAGCTAAAAACCAACTTTGCCAGACTTATAAGTGAAAACTTGTACACTAAATTTTTAATTTGTGTTGATTTAAACAATAGTGAGGCTGAACATTTTTTGTTTACTGTTCACTTACTATGTGGTTTACTTAATTCTTTGCCCATTTTTCTACTTACATGCTTAAATTTTTTGATGAGACCTCAGAGTTCGTAATATATTCAGGATATTGACTCCTCTGCTAGGCATATTGAACTTTGTCAGTTACCCTTTACTTTGGTTTCAGTTTAAAATTTTTTTATATAGCCAAAGCAATCTTTTCCGTTTTGGTTCATTCTCTAATATATAATTTTTCATGTATATTTAAGAGAATTAACTCATCTGCCTTTTGTGCCCCCACAATAAAAATGCCTCATCTAAATGAAGGCAATGGCACCTTCCTCAAAGCGTCATTGTAAACATCAATTAAGACAACCTGTACTGATATGCTTTGGTTTGTTTTCTTTTTTAATATAAATTTTATTTTTTAATGTTTTTATTTATTTTTCAGAGACAGAGAGTGAGAGAGTGAGAGAGTGCGGGGGAGGGGCAGAGAGAGAGGGAGGCACAGAATCAGAAGCAAGGCCTGACACAGGGCTCCAACTCACGAACCGTGAAATCATGACCGGAGCTGAAGTCAGACACCTAACCGACTGAGCCACCCAGGTGCTCCTATACTGATATATTTTGCAAACAGTAAAACAATATAGAAATGTCAATTATTAGCAGCCCTCAATACATGGCATTTATTAACATATATGCCCACTGGCCAACAGAGTTTATAACTATATGCAGGTATATTTGGGATAATACAGCCTGAAAACACTGCATGGACTACAGGAGACAGACACTGGGAGGCAGAGGTGCATCTCACATCCCTCAGCGGGCTGAGGAGCAAAAACAGTCAGGACAAAGGCCCTAGAGGATACAGGCGCTTACCTTACTTACTCCTCCCCTTCTTCCAACTCCGTTTCTTTGTGCACCACCACTCTCGTGACCGACATGTCGGGGTGCTGCTCTCTGGCTTCCCTGATGGCCTGGGCCAGCGCCTGCCAGGGTCAGAAGAGAGCACTGTGAGCAGAGCAACGGGCTGCTTCTCGGGTTGGCAAGACACACGTACACTGATCAACTGTGATTCCATCGCAAGCAAAGATGGAAATAATATTGCTTTATTTGAGGAAGCAGGGATCTGACACGGGCTCAGAATTCATTTTAGAGAATGCTTCTCACTTCCCCAAATTTCCCACTTTTTTCCAGTCTTTTCAAATGATACACATACAAGACACACGTGGACTCTGAAGCCCAGCCCTGTACTCGCCAGGAGACTTGGAGAAAACAGATCTTCTCTGATCTTCATATCCTCACCTGTAACCTGAGACTACTGCTAAGGTGGTGAGGATCATTTTAAGGTTCACTGTGCAGCCTGGAGGAATGATGTAACAGCCTGTCTATATGCCCACGGCTATTTGCTATCACACGGCTCAAACCCCAAGGCACAGGACCAGACCAAACCAGACCGGACCACAACCTTACCCTTGTGGTTTCTCATTCACTGTTGGAGGTAAAATGTTTGTTGAGCTGTTACACTGCAGGAAAAAGATCTATAAACTTCTAGGGCACGGAACAATAAAAACGGCAGCCACAATGAGGCCATACAATCGCAAAGCGGAAGAACAGAGACGGGCTACTCTTTAGCAAGTACAGGTCTCTATTTTTCGAGTACAGGTCTCTTTGTGGACAAAGGTCAACAGGTTGTGCTCAAGGCCATCCTGCTGCTGGGCTGGAGGGCAGGAGCAAGACCCGGGGCGCCCCGCCACTGGCCCCTAGGCTCTTCCCACACCGCACTGTGAGAAAACAGATGAAGTTTCTTTGTATGTTACCAGAAAATAAACCACATACAAGTGTTTTCACCAAGTGGACAGATCCTATTTTTCTGAGGGAAAGGTGTTTAAAGATGTCTTGGGGAGAAAGTAAAACACCATAAAACACCACTCAAAATCTAGGAAAGAATTCTGGAACAGAAAGGGAAGTCTTCAAGGACGGAAAGCACCATATCTCATAGGGACACTATGCCTTTGAAAGAAGCAGCCCAAGTTTCCCTGTTTCTCTGTCATCTGCCGAAGGGCACCAGTGCATTTCTTGTTTGTGGTACAGTTTCTGTCAGCTGAAAGGGTACTAAACAAAACCCCGAGCCTCATTCCACACATGCAGAAAGGTAAAGCTGCAGAAAAAGAAACTGTCTTTATGCCAAAACTTTTTACACAAAAGCTTGGAAGACACTTGAGGGTGCTTGAATTTCCACCAGGGAACAAACTCTGGTGACCCACCTGTGTCGGAACAAGAGAGAAGTCAACCAGGCGACTCTCCTACTTGAGCAGCACAAGTGTTTGTCAGGTTGTGGGCGCCTGAGGGCTGGAGGGGAGGAGTGGGGTGGGGAGAAGGCAGTGGCTAATCTCAGAGGAAGGAGGTCAGGAAATGTTTCCGGGTCTCTATGGCCTCGATGGGAAAGGGGATGGGAGGTGGAGAACAGCAGAGTGGCTCCGTGTTTGTGTGTGTTCAGAGGGAAGTGAGAGATCAAAACAACCAAAACAGTCTACTCCACGTTGGTTTCTGGCATCCAGTTTGGGAGAAGGACAGTTCTGATGGGAGCCAAACGTAGCTACTGACAACTTGTCATACGTTTTAATTCATGTTCGGTACAAAGATCTGCCTATATTAAACCAGCACAAACGTGAAAGGGGAAATAGAAAATGATACCCAAGGGAAGGAAACACATGTGAAACATGCTCCAATTAGCAGAAAAGTAGGGAAAACCGAAAACTGCTTAATCGTCTTCAAACACATTTGAAATCCATTTACCATTAGTTCTGTTCGTTCCATAATATCAGTACATGAAATTAAATACTATAACATGTGAATTTTTATTTATTATAGCAATAGTAAAGATTCTGTGAGAACTCTCACATCATCCTGCCAAACTGAGAAGTTCTTTTATTAGAAAGAAACACACTCTGATGGGTAACTGCAGTGTCCTACATCCCTGGGACAGAGCTGAGCATCAGGACTCACACGGGTGCACCACCCACAAAGCAAGTGTCCTAAATGCATGCCTCTTTAATCTGCTAACACAGAAGAGATGCCCTTTCTTTCTATCTTGCTCAGAAGAAGGGTTTCTTTCCACTATTAAAATTCTTTTAACGTACGGGAAGGAACTGAAAAAGGGGTCAATGATATTCAAGTCACTATGTGATCAGTTTCAGTTTTTTTGGCAGGGAAGGGATTTCACTCTAATTTTAAATACTTCCATGGTCTCATTATAGGCTAAAAGAGAGAGAGAGCTTCATCAGCTTCCTGTGACAAGCATACCAGAAGCCACAATTCAATGTCCTCTAACAAGTTTATGCATCCAATAATCAAAGCATGAAAATGTTACAAAAAAGTTAAAGATCTATTCTCTTCATTTGGGTATCGGACCTTGGCTTTAAAATGGGCTGAAGCATGACATCACACCGACAAGGTCATGTCCCCACAGTCAAAGGTCAAGCTGTGGGGTGTTTTCCTGATATAAGACTCAGGAATATGTGTTATTTTGGCACTTAAATTTCAGACCATGTTTTTATTATTTGCTATTCGGAAGCAGTATTATCTACAGTTGAGTTTTCAGGTAAAAACAAAACCTAAACAGTACACCTAAAATAAAGGGTGAGAGTATCCTTGAAGGGAAAAGTGGCATCAGAAAGTCTGGAATTCTGGGCACAGGCTCAGTGGAGAGACAGGATAGGAGAAACAAAGGCCGGGAGAAGACTCCCAATTTTCACCTTTCAGCGTGCCAAAGAAGATGGGCTCTGCTCCTGCCTCACACACCACAGGAACTCAATAAATGCTTGCTGAGCCAGAGTCCCAGAGGGGGAAAAACAAAAAAACCCACAGAGTTTGCTCCAATTTAGGTCAGAGGAACTCAAAACTGCACCAGCGAAGGGAAGGAGAAATCCTCTGTCTGGGGAACCGGAGGCTTGGTTTCCATCGGGTCTCTCATTTTCCCGTGGAGGACAGGCACAGGTGTCGTCCTCTGCTAGGAATCTCTACCACAGAGTTGCGATTCTGAGTCAGGGCAACCCTTGAACCGCTGATAGCTCTCCAGGAATGAAGAAACACATTAGAAGACATGTAAGTAAAATCATGTTTACAGGGTTTCAACAATGTGACTTTCTTTCCAGGCATGGGAGAAAATCTATTTCTCTCTGGTCAGAGAGTGAGCTTTTTCTAAATGAAAAGTTTTGTTCCCTAAAATCCTCTTTCCTGAGTTTGATATTGTGCTCAAAGCTGGGTAACTATCATCTGTTCCTGCTCCCCAGCCGAGATGGTCAACTGAACATTTCCTTTTTTCTGCGACTTGTTGTTAAGAAAACAGCTTGGTTTCCTTTAAAGCAGAGTCAAAGTCACTCAGAAAATGACAAAACGAAAAGCTCCCATCACTTGGGGCCACAGCCTAAATCTGAAGCTACCCTTTGAGGGTACCCAGAAGTTCCACACATCACCTGGTTTTTAAAGCCACGCACTCTGCTCAAGCTAACATTGGAAAGAAAGCATGATTCTCTTAAACATTTTTCTGAATCCGAGTAAACTTCCACTTTGTAAGAGACCTCAGATTTCCTTCCCCTGCCCCTTGATAACAGTAATGATTATGGGGAAACATCTAGTGGTAAAGAGCCTAACTTTCTTAAGGCTATAAAAAAAAAATACTTCATAAGTTCCTGAAAGTAGGCACAAGTCAAACTTGGTGACTTGTCTTAGCTTTGGAAGCCAGTGTCATTGAGCTGCCATTCATTTTTTTAATCCACGACCTGACTTTAAGCCAGGCCGACATGAGTATCTAATACTTGCCAGGAATCCTCTCAATTACTTTGACTCAAAAGTGCATGTAAAGCCAGTGTGAACTAAGCAGCAAAATCCATGTTCTATGCAGGTTCGGCATCAGGCAGGCTGAAAGGACAGGCTGTGTCTAGTGTGGGAAGCATGAGAGCCACGCTGAGGATGTGGATTCATCCTGCAGGCGCTGGGAGAAGGGGTATGACACGGGGACAGGACAGGACGTGACAGCACATGCCAAACTTAGAGAAACAGTCACTTTCAGAACCAGAACTTCAGGTCTTTACCTGGTCATGATCGATGTCCGCATCTCCTGTGATCACGATGCGTTTTTCGATTCGTGTTTCAGATATTCCGCCTTTCACAGTCTAAAAGGAGGTGGGGAGACAGCAATCATTAAAGCATGTTTATACATAACGAGGGGAAAGAGAACGGAGCACACTTAGACCTTTTGATCACTAAGGCAACATGCACTGAGTGGGGAACACCGATGTTCCGGAAACACTATTTTTAAGCTCAATAGAGATTCCTATTGTTAAAGTTGTAGCATCTATTAGTATTCCTCAACTGAAAGCAACCTTAAAACTCATTTATCAAGATTCAGGTGAGATTAAGATAAGACAGATGCCATTTAATCCAAACAGTTCTGTTGGGACATTCCTTTACAATTTCCCTGAGTTTCTTTACTCCCAATTGGCCCATTTGTTAAAAGAGGAAAGAAGAAATAATTCTTCAGTTTATGTAGAGTTACAAGGAACTGTAACAATTTAGGGACCTGGTTTAGGTTTGAGAATTGCTTTATGTCATAGTTTTGACTGCTTGATTCTCATCATACAAATCCATTTGGTAATTCTGTTCATTTGGGTTAGTGCAATAATAAAAAAAGAAGGCTCAGATTTGGTTTAAGATACAGAAGGTACACGAGGGTGATATAAAGATATTCATTTAATGTCTGACTTAATTACAGCTTCTGCATGTAGCTGTGTCTGCTAACAAAGTCTGTGTGAATGGACATGGGTCAGGACTCCTGCATGAACTACCACAGAGTTACAGGCTTGGAGCAAGCTGACAGAGCCTGGGCCATGAAAGAGGCCGAAGAGATCACGCGGCTGTGACGCTGAACTGTGAGCAAATACCGCACAGTCCTGAGAAAGCACACATCCAACTTCTACAACTCTGATAAGTTATATGCTACGTTACAAACAATAGCACTTTACTGTAAGAACCAAGGTTTATCACTAGCCTTGATAACTGGATACACTTTTTTTTTTTAAGTTTATTTTGAGAGAGAGAGAAAATCCCAAGCAGGCTCCACATCGTCAGCCCAGAGCCCAACATGGGGCTCGAACTCACAAACCGTGAGATCATGACCTGAGTCAGAATCAAGTTAGCCGACTGAGCCACCAAGATGCCCCCGGATACACTTTAAAACGAGCATCAATACCATCTTGCGTTTATGTGGCCTTTTTTAATTTACAAAGTTTCTGGTTGAGATACAGGGTGAGACAGGCATAAAGGATACATTTAAAACCTTCAAGCGCTAATGAAACATGAACGGTAGAAGTGCAAGGAAACACGGGAAACTAACGCTGGAACAAGAAATGGGAAGATGGCAGCACGCGTCACCAACGCGTGGAGGGCTCCCACAGCCAGCGCCAGCGTTTCTGCAGATCTGGAGTGGGGCCGTGGCATTCACAGCAGTGACTGCTGCTGCTGGTCCGGAGCCAGACTGAGAATCATTGGTCATCCGGTGTTAGAGACTAAGAGAATGATCTGGAAAAATGGCCCCTAGCCACCACGGGAGCATCTTAAATCAAAGAGGGGGAAATTCTATTACTTGAACAACTTGCTGCAAATTTCGATAGATGGGTCTTCATGCACTTGCTTCAGTCAGGAGGGCGGATCTGTCCTTAGCAAACGGATGCCTCCACTTTGACTCCATTCCCTCTCTGCTCCTGTAGCTGTCTTATGTGTGGTTATTTATGACCTATTTTTACCCCCTTGCACTTCACAGAAATACGCTTGTCAGTGGAGCCCAATTTCTTGGATACTTTAAAATCCAGGCATTTTTACTCCACTGGCGCTGTCTGTGTATTACTTTGAAGTGTGTACGGGAACAAAGAAACTATTCAGAAAAGATCCTGTTTGCAATGTACCGCCCCGGGCTGCTTTACCTTGGTGATGTGTGTTGTCGTCGTCGTTGACACGGACTCGGATGTGATGGTCTGTGCCGTCAGTAACGTCCCCGAGTCACCACCAGCCCCGCCATCAATCTTTGGACAGTTGGGGGGAAAAATATGAAGCAATGCTTAATTTCCATTATGTTGTCAGAGAAGACCCCTCCCCATCGAATATGCATCTTTTGAAATCTTCAAGGTCAGCAGGAGAGGTTATCTGCCACGTTTGTAGAGGTACTGAGATTTACTGAGCAGGAGGTTGGCTGGCCTTCAAACAGAGTAAACGCAAAGGCTAAACGCACGTGGAGAAGCAAACCCCCTGGGAGGGAGAAAAAAGGAAGAATCACGTAGAAAATGAGGCTGAAAGCTACAAGGGAATCAGGAGAGAATGTGACTGAGGGAGGGCCTTTTGCAGAAGATAGAAAAAGAAACTAGAGAACCAGACAGAGAAGTTTCCACAGTGACCAGAAGTGCTGAGTTCATTGTTTTTTAAGCACAGGTGGTAAAAACAGATAAATGTTTTCTCATTTACGAAGCAACAGAACCTGACTAGGATAGACTAAACCTACATGATTTGGTTATTTGCTTATCTCTAGCAGATTGTTTTACATAACGTTGTTCCTGTAACAGTTCGTTATGAGCATATATATGGGTACCAATATTTTAACACGTATGCATGCTTGTTCTCTATTTATATCATACATAAATCCCATGCATATATCTAAATAGATTTTAACTTGTTTGCTTTGATACTGAAAACTGTAGAAAGTCCTAGAGTTTACCAGGAAAAATATGAAACCAATTAATAGCCTAAGACTATATGTAAAGTATCATCATTCTGGTCTCCCTTCCTGACACTGACACAAGGAAATAACCAGAAAGCCCAGAGCCTTTCTAAGTTACGGGAAATTTCTCGCACACTTGGGTCATGCACCTGTATTTCTTTGCTTGGGCACTCACTATGCTACTCACTATGTACACAAGTATCTGCTCTCCTACCACACCCATTCATAAGAAACCTGTTTTTGCTTATATAGCCCTAGGCACATATACAGGTAACAGATCTAAATATAATTTTGAGGAATATTTAAACATACTCAAGTTTTTCAAAAAACATTCTGAGAGAGGGCAAGAACCTGCCCTCCTCCCCATGGTACAATCCGACTATAGAACATTAAATTTCTCAGTCGAGAACGTAGTTGTACAAATTTTGAAACAGTTCCACTTTTAAATGATGAACACTTTCCCCTTCTTTGCTACCCTTAAGGTTAGACATCTTAATGCTTATTTCAAGTCTTTACAGAATCGATGTCTAAATCACTATCCAAAATTAAACACACAAATCTGGTAATTATTTGGACGTGCAGCATCATATTTACCTAAGATCAACAACGTGTCTTCAGAAAATAACCCCACATGAAAGAGAAGCTCAGATGTGTACATGGACTTGGCAAGCAGGAGTGAGGTGACTGGATGGATCTTCATGGAGTTGGGGCAGGGCGGGGGAAGAGGAACCCAACTCCTACTAATCCGCAAATTATATCAGATCCAATAAACTTTGTAAGATGCCTTCTAATATGACTTCTAATATGAACAAGACTGGTACTGCCTGTCCTAAAATAATTGTGTGGATGCTGCTCCTCCCCCAACCCCCTGTAATTACTGGATCACCAACTTGATGGCAGCTCTCAGTCTCAATCTAATAAGCAATATGGCAAGTTAGGTAGTTGAAGTGCAGGTATGAGCCGGGGGATACAGAAAGCTACATCAAAGTCAGAAACACGCAAACTGGAAGACAAATGAAAACAGAAACAAAGTAAAAAAGAAGTCAAATAGTCCAAATCGAGAGTTTTTGTACCTGTGGAGACTCATATGTGATGGTTTTGGTCTCAGTTTGGACAATAGGGACTTCCTTGGTGGAGATTTCTGTCCTTTGGGAGGCATCAGAAATTGTTACCATCTCTGTTTTAACCACTGGTGGCTGAGGTGGAAAGGAAGGGAAAAATAAATTCTAGAGGTAATGAAGTAAAAGTGTTTAATGGAGCCTTCAAAAATAATTGGAAAAAAATATCCAAACACGCACTCATGCACAAGCATAAAGGTAAATAAAATGAAAGATATAAAAGAAAGACACTCTCCTTCAAATATCATATGTAGATGCATGTGTGTGTATAATACATATATATGAAGAATAAGCTAACATAATGGCTCCCAAAATTATGGTACACTTCAAGTTACCACGGTCCCAATTACGTGTCAAACGTGGTATGATAAATATACTTTAGCTCTGGCGCAAGTTACAATAAAATGGAGAAGAAAACAAAATGGAATGAACTATGTGTAGTGACCTGTCTCAATTTTTACTGTGTTTTAAAGAACCACATGGTTTGTGTGGAGGCTGTCTTTACTTGGCACATCGGTTACGGAGATAAGTCTAAAAAGACTCTTCTATCCTTATCGAGATTCCACTTTTGGAAAGAATATCTTCAAGTATGATTTTTTTTCAACTATGCTTGTCTAAAACTCGCAGAGCTTCTTCTGTGTTACGTAAGTTAAGTCGTTACATCCGGAGTTACTCTACCAATGTTGCATTAAGGCTCTGAACAATTAAAACATTAAAGAACAGGGTCACGGCCTGTCAGCATTGTAGTCTGCTGAGCATGTACATTTAATACGACACCAGACCATACTACTACCAAAATACTACAGTTCTTTCTTTGAGAGAAAATTCCCAGATTTAATTATTTAAAGAGAAACAACCGTATATTAAATGCAGAAAATAATCAAGTGTTCGAAGACTCTCGAAACGTCTTCTCTGAAGTGAAACAGGAGGTTGAAAAGTAACATAGTAAAAATCCAATTAATTATTTCAAGACAAAGCCACTTCACTATTTTCTAGCCCATCAAAGAGAGCAAATATGGATAATGCCTACATTGTGGGCATTTAATTTTAGACCGAAAAAAGTCTCACGGAGCCAAACCCTCCCTCACTGTAACTTTGACTCTCAATTCAGAGATAGTGCACCTCGTGACCAAGACGTAATCTACCAGGAGTGTGGAAAGTTCTCTTTCTTGGAGAGAAAACATTAAAGACTCCTATCCAATGTGGATAATCCACAAAACAGATGATCAACTTGCAAATCATCCAGAATTGAGGACAGGACAGAAGGAGGAAGGGTCTTCCTATCGAACAGTCTAGCTTCTGGCTGCCCACAAGGAAGGAAAATGCTCTTCACCGATCCACACCATCCCCGGAATCTAAAACCAACAATCACAGTGGTATTCGAGAAATGTTTTCATCCCTGCCGGATGCTGACCTCAGAGCACTGTGGCAATCAGAACAAGCTGCCATTGCTAAAACTCTAAAGGTGAAGGGAGAATGAGCCAGAAGGTCAGACCCAATCACGACAACAGCCGCACGCACACTCACACCAACCGTTTGTCAACGATACGTATACAATTTTCTCATTGAACCAACGAAAAAGGCATTTAGCACAAGGAAGCAGTGCAACTAAAGACAAACAGTTGAAAACATCCAAAACATGCAAAGAAAAATTTAAATGTGGAACGAGAAGGGGTGGGGGTGGGGGGGATGGTGTGGCTGCTGGAGGCAAGTTTTACTGTCAGGTGGATCCAGGTGCAGTAAAGAAGCCCGAAACCACAAACCGAGCTGGCAGAGAATCTAGAAGCAGTGCTTTCCCCCGTCCTCCCAGGAGAGCCAAAGCCCGGAATCTCGCTGAAAAAAGCCGGAGGAGGACTGGGCGGGCAGCAGAAGGAGGAAGGCAGGTGGTCTCCACCTGAGAAACAGCTCTAGAGTTTAGCACCCGCTCGGGGTCTCCCATTTACCTCTGAACAACAAATAACTTGTGGCAAAACATCAATGTCAACATGAGACACCTCTCCGTTAACTTTGTGTTGCTCGTCCTCTGTTTCTTCGCTCATGTCTTGCTTAATAGCGCCTTCGTGTACGCTCTTCTCTGCAGATAGCTTTGGGGCAACTACATTCTCCCGGGTCACTGTGTCTACTGCGCTTACACTGGCACCTGCTTGTCTGACTGGGCTGGCTTCTGGCACTGGGTCCTCCCTCTCTACTACCTTAGCTGCTTGGCTGGCTTCTTCCTCCACCTCTTCGTCATACTCCTCCTGCTCTTCCCTGATGGTGCCCTGGGTCACACGGTGGTGGGGCCGGTACTCGCCCACGTCTTCGTCCTCCTCGCTCTCGCTGCCGCTGCTGCTCTCAGAAGACAGGGAGGTGGAGTCTTTCTGCGTCAGGGGCTCCACCTTACGGGTCTCCCCAGGACCACTCCCAGGTGATAGCTCTTTACCGTTCATTTCTTCTGTGATTACTCTTTCGTCTTTCCCAACCTCTGCCTGCTGCTTCTCCTCCACTACATTCAGAGTCTCATGTGAACTCTGTACGGGGAAAAAAAAAACGGATGAGGGGAAACAAAAATATATGAATAAATAAAAAAACAAAAAACAAAAAACGACGGAAACCAGAATTAACTGATGGTAGGTTCATGGCATGGAGAGAAACAAAGATGATTGTGATGGCTGACTGAAAGGGAAGCGGGGAGAGCGTGAGGGGGATCGGGAACATCGGGCAATGGTGTTAACATGGAAAAGGGGAGAACCTTAACAGCATCACTGGCTCCAGTGCAAGGCCCTTCTGACTCGGGAGCGCGTTTCTGCGGAACAAAAAGCAACCGAGGACACAAATCAATAAAGTTTTACACCTCAACACCCACCAAAACAAACAGCTGACACCGCGAAGGCAGGACAGCAGAGAATCAACATCTACAAAAACCTTTGCTCAAGGTCACATGAAGGACAATCCAGACAAATGCAAAAAGCTTACGAAAGGAAACAAAAACGCAGAATTGCCAGCATCCTCCCAAAGAAATAAAATGCTTTTGGTTATGGTTCTACCTGTAAGTTCTGCTTATTTAGTTGAAAAGGTAGAAGGGGAAAATGGAACGGTACCAAAGCTTGATTATCTTTAAGTTGAAATTGTACAACGTTGAAAACCTATTTGATAAACAGTTTTGATTTTAAGCAGACTAGAAAACCTGGCCTGAAACCCTGATTCCTCAATGAATATAGCATTAATGAGAGGGCACCTTAATTTTTTGCTGGCTCATTTAAAAAACAGCTATAATTGGCAAAATTATAGTGGGTCTCATATAGCTATTAACATAAAAATGTTGTCGTTTCAGGAATGGTTATTAACCTCCCAAACTACATTATAGATTAGCAAAAGGGATATTTTAACATTAGGGTGGATGTCAATGGTGGCTCCAAGTGTTTTCTTAGAATTCAGCTCCTCCAACTAGTATCTTTGGAAACTGAAATGAAACAAGTTTATTATCGGAGATATTTATTCCTGTCCCCTGCAGACATCTACTTCTTGGGAGTAAATTTACTCTAATTAAGTAGTACAGTACCTAAATGTTTAATAAATACCTGCTGACCAAATACATTAGTAATATAAATTTCTAGAATCACCAGTGTAGAAACTCTTACAAAGGAGTTTTCAAAGCTTACAATTTTCCTTATACTTATTTTAAAAGGCGGGGCGGGGCGGGGAGGGTACTTTACATGGACAAAAATGAAGCCTAGCCAACTTTTTAACATTCAGGTGACATTATAGCCTGTGATCTAACTCAAAAATAATTCTGCTGGAGATAGTAGCCCTACTTATTGGAAGGTATCTCCACAATGAATGGAGCAGGGCAGTGTGCCTCCGAACCGTCTGGGCAGACACGAACCTTGTTCCGAAGCTGCCAAAACACTACTTGGGTTGGAGCTGTTTCCTAGATCAGACAGCAGCATCCCACATTTATCTGCACCAGTGACATGGGCAACCATGAGCAAAGGGCACACTTCTGACAACTTTTGACAGCACCTGTCAAGATATACTCTCTCTCTCTCTCTCTGATCTGTGCAGTTATTCCTGGATGCCTAGTAAGGGCATGTTTTCACCACCCCAAATTAATACCATGTAAAAATTATGTGACTGACAGACAAGAAAGATCTCCTTCTAGTTTTATGGAAAACCCAGAGGTTTCAGATATTAAACTGGGACTCTCTGAAACTCTTTTGATGACTAACATTTAACTGTGACTATCAACTTCTTTATCAATAAAGATACCCAGCAATCAGAACATTTCTAATGCAGACATTCCATTGTTATGATTCCAGGTCAGTAAATTATTTATTATTTAACCCCAGACAGCCAGATGAGTTCTGCCCAAGTTCAGGGAATCTCTTAGTGTCATTCCAAAAAATGAATTACTTCACGAAGAATGGCAGATGTTTTATATTTGCTGACATGAGCAGAATGTTAAATGTAATCAGCCATCAGAAGATGCCTGAAAGACATTTAGGCTTTGAAAACTGTTCTGCAGAACATACGTAGTTTCTACTAGGTTGAGGGTTTCCTTTCACAAAACAACTCAGACTCTGGACCTTAGTGGTTTTAAAGGATTCTCTGAATTTAGGCAGAGTTGGCTGGGGGGGGGGGGGGGGAGGGTGGCAAAAGCCACAGGAGAAACATCCAATCTGTATGGTTTTCCCTCATGTCCAAATTCAGTCATTGTTTCTTGAATGTTTCTCCCAAGAAGAGTTAATTTTACCCATGAAAGCACCAGAGAGAAGCGTTCCTAAATATTGAAAAAAAAAATCACTTTTCATATGTGGCTTTCGAAAACAGGGGAAACAAAGTAAAATGCACCTCTGGCAACCGTGAGAAGGGCGAGGAAGAAAGCTTTTCAGAAGGCGCATAAGAGTTCACAACAGTGCCCTCTGCTGTCCAAGTGGTGGCTGAGGTGAAGGTGGCTTTCATGCTACCAGAAAAGCCCTTTTCACTAAACAAAATTGACATTATCTCCTCTTCTAGGCTCTAGAGAGGTCAGAAAAGGAAGAGCAAAGAATTAACAATAAGTCAGAACAGACAGCAGTGACCTATTGAAAGAAAGGAAAGGTTACACAAGGAAGAATCACAGAACAGCACAAACAAAGAAAAGGCGAGGATTCTGCAAGATTCGAGCAGGCATTATGTGGCGTTTGCCTAAATGCCATCTTTCCACTCTGCTTGAGATTCTGAGAGCTCTAACCTATGGGACCCAGCTAAAATGCCTTGGTTTATCACTGAAGCTTTATTTACAAACTGAACATAACCAACCTACCCACATATCTAACACTATTTCCTATATTCCTGAAGTAGCTACGCGGCGGCAGCCTCTTTCTGTACTGAATGGTCTCCTCAGTGGCAGCTACTCTTGCAACATCAATTCCTGTGGAAGAGCTTGAGTGACCCCACCCTCCTGACTCCAATGCCCTTCCCTGGGCACACTGGGCCCTGCTAATGTTGTCACCTCTCTGAGGTCCACTTGATATTCCGTATCTTGTATACGGCCTTCCCTGTCCATTCCAGCTCCTCCAGGATCCTCCCTTCTCCATACCACAGGAAGAATCTGTACGAGTGCTCTGACAGCAACCCACAGAAATCCCTTAGACACGCTAAATATGCCACAGAACGAAGAAACAGTGCTTTGCTTTGTTCAAGGAGAACCAGGTAAAGAAAAAAATTTTCAACAGGAAGACAAACTCAGAGGCGGACATTCAAGTGAGTGACGTGAAAATCACTTGTCCCTGAAATACCGTGAAGGCACATTTAAGGCTCACATTTCTGGTCCTTAAACAGTAGTCCCTAACCTGCGTGGGGGCACAACAGGAAAGCCTGGGACTGTACCTGTAAATGCCAACAGTAAAGAGTCACCATAAAGCGAATGTCAAAATTGTGCAAGAATACTTCCATAAAAACCTGAGTGCTCAGAGAGCTTAAAGATGAATGAATGAATGAATGAATGAATGACATGTGAGATGCCCCTTGAAACAGTACACTAAGAAGGGTGAGGAGTAGGGACAATGAGGCGAGGTGGGTGCGGTGCAGAAGCACTTGCAGTATTCAGGAGAGAAAAAACATCTTCTGGGTTAAATTCAGCTTAATTACAATCTCCATAATTACACCATCCCTCTGGGTCAGGTGGGTAGAGTGTCCTTCCCGGTAAGAGAGCACTTGGGGAGTTCAAATAAGTGCCATGCATTTAATTATTCAATAAAATATCTTCATAAGTACCTTAAAACTACAGTCTATGGAATCTCTACTGGACTCATGAGAATATTTTATACGAGTATATAATTCTTACAGAAGAGGATATGTAATCATTATTTACTAAATGCAAATGCATTATATTAAGTGATTTGGTTTCCAGCTTTTTCCCAAAATCATATTCACATTGAAGTCATTTTGAAAGTTTGCTGTATTTATTTTTAGATAAGAACTACTACTGTTTTTATTTTAATCTGTAAAACCCAGATTATAGACATGTAGAAAATTTGGTCCAATTAGGCTCTTATGCATAACTTTTTATTTCACACTCATTAAGGATTACAATTTAAAGATAATTCAGAAACTCTACAAAATCAGTAGAAAAACAAATTGAAAACATATTCTGTTAAAAGTCCAAACACTCCAGTACACTTAACTGCTCACACACTTTCAGCTGATGGTAGTGAAATGTTATTGGTGGGGGGTTGGTGGTTACAATGTAAGTGGCCAATAAATGCTGGGTGAATGGATGGATGGATGGATGGATGGATGGATGGATGACTGCAGTTACAACCATCCACATGCATGTCAAATAAGAATCCATTTTCCTGCATGAGCTGGAGAGGAAAAGAACAAGAAAAAAGGAACTTCAGGTATAAATAAACCATTTGGGAGTGTAACGGGGTCAATTCCAGATTTAAATTTCAGGTAAGATCATTTTAATCTAAGTTCTACAACAATTAGTGAATGAATGATTTCTACTGTACACGGTTTCTATTGTACAACACTAAGCCATGATAGTCAGGAAAACGCTAATTTTAAACCTCTTCACCAAAATTCCAACGTTTCCTACCGCAGAAAGTACAAAGGACATCATTTTAAGTTGATCAGAGGGTCCCATCAGACTCACTTCTGGAGGATGAATTTTCAAAACTACGTAATATTTCAAAGCATATGATATTAAAGTCATTTTACACGAAGAGTCTTGACAGGCTTTGGATTTCAGACTAACCTTTAAAGTATATAAATATGCCACTTGGTTTAGCTTTATGACATTATCGTTCTCAGTGGCAGTGCTCTGGAAATAGTTCATCGCTGCTACACCTCCAACTCCTTCAGGGCAAGGCTTCATCTTCCATTTATTTCGCCTCCTCCCACTGTATGTCCTGATGAAGGCTACAGCCTCCCGTGTGACAAAATCACACTTTGTGGAACAGGAACCTATCACGGATTTCTGCTCTCATTCACACCCACCTATGACCCCATTCCTCATCTGGCACCAGAGAGATCTCTGTCCCGCAAGTGGGACTAGGTTGTTACCCAGCCCAAATCTCTCCAGTGGCGTCCCATCACTCCTACTATAATCCCAAATGGTCAGCATGGTCTTTTAAGATCCAGAGTGGACCTTCTAACCTCTGACTTTTCCTAAGCCCTTGGCATGTGGCCTTTTAGTTCTTTAAACTAGTTCCGGTCTTGGGGCTATTGCGTTTGCACTTCTTTACACATGAAAAATCTCCATATGTCTGTCCCCTTCTCACCATTAAGGTCTCTTAAGGTCTCAACTCAAACGACATTTCCTTCCTGGGCCCAACAGCAAAGCACCCTTCCCAATCACCTTCTAATGTGACACTGTATTTCATCTTCTTAACACTTATTATCTCAGTAACCTAAAATTTCTAATTCCCGATTAACAGATCTGCTATCTTCCCTACTGCACTCTAAGCACAACAGTTCCAGCAAATAACAGGCCAGCCGGCCAGCTAGCTAAGCAAAATTAGTAGAAACAGAAGATTAAGAATGTAAAAGCAATGGAAAGCTAACTTCCTTAGTAATATCAGCTATTTCATATATGCAGGGAGCCCAAGAGATTGGAGGGGCTGCTATGATACACCAAATCTTTTCTCCCGTTAAAAATCTTAAAAATGAAAATCCACGAGGTTTCCAAATGTCATTAGTAAAACAGTAACCTACTTCCCATGTAATGTGTTAGTTTAACACAACCGCAGCGTGCAAAGCGTTGTACTAACGGTGCATTTTCACATGAGATCATGGTTTCCCAACTGTCAGCCACATACATCAGAATCAGGGAGGGGTCATTTACCACCTAAATCGGTTGATATGTCTGCCTTGTAAATGGTGGAATTTTCAAATCAAGTACTCCTGCAATACAGTGTTTCTCACTAGTGATCCCCTGTTTTTTCTGCATTAAAATTAAATTTTCTGAGCGCTTGAAAAATATTTTCAAAAAAATTTTTGATTGATACATAAGAAAAAAGGAGTATCCTATGGCCGTGGACAGAAGTACGAGGAAAGGGGGCAAAGCAAGCGTAGATCCAAGGATGCAAGGTGAACACCTTGTCTGCCTCCTGGACTTTTTCTTCAACTGTCCGTGTTGCCGCCATCTGATGCTTCTCCTTCACGGATAAAATATCCTTGAAAAGATGGTCTCCTTTGCTCTATTGTTTTAAACAATAGACATAATCAACAGATAAGACAAGTACATTACATCTATAGCAATGCAAACATAAAACAAACGTATGGCTCTGCAACACAAGCCAGATGAAGCGGCACACGAAGAGGGACAAAACCTGCGCGTATCATCAGACACGGTTTCTCCAGAAAACACAACACTCTAGAGCTGACTGCTGACATAGGGGCATTAATAGCGCCAGGAAATCTGAAAATAAGAATTTAAGTCGTATACAACTTCATAAGACTCCGGCGTTTCCAATCTTAATGTTGTCCTAAGTTGTTTTTTCAGTTCAGCAATGGTTTTTGCTTCTGTTTTGTAGAACTAAGTTTCCCGTCATGGTCACAAACTTAGAAATTTAAAGCAACTAACACCTTTGCCTTTTTAAGAAAAAGTGAACAAAAAGAGCATGAGACTAACCCAAATGCATACACATGGGGTGAAATTCAAGCCAGACTAGCTAGATGATGAACTTAAGGAGAAGAAAGGGCTGTAAGGAAAAGGGGAGAGATGAAATTGTCAGGTAACATGTTTATACACTTTTTAAAACAGCACATTTGAAATAGTATGATCAGTATTTCCTCAAATATGATACATGAGTCCATGAAAGTTTTTGGTTGATAACAGATTTTGCAGCATTAGAAAACAAGAGATGTAGATAAAAATGAATGGAGAAATAGAGTGAGAATATACTGTAAAGGCTATACTTATATTGGTGGTGGGAAGAAACAAACCATGGAAAGAAAAAGGAGTGTGGAGAGACGTTACAGTTGAAAATCCTTTTAAAATACTAGTCTACATTTCATTACTAAGAAGTTTCAGTACTAAATCGTATAACATTTTGCAAATTTTCAACAGAGCTCATCGGCTTTCAGAGCTAAGTTTAACTCTTTATCCTCACAATTACCTTGTAACGTTCTAAATATGATCTATATTCCTGCATCCCTTTAATGAATAATTATTATTTAGTAAACTCTCTTGTTTCAGTAGTCCATAACAGAAAACCTTAATGGAACATAATGCCAGTTTCTAAGTCACCCGATACGACATTTCATTACTAATTAATTTACTTGAGCAAAATAATGAAAGTATCTTGCAACTTACAAAAAAATTTTGAAAATCATACAATTTACTAAGAACTAAGTCAATAAGTATTACATGGTTAATATTTAGTATTTAAAAAATTGTTAGCAATTACATTAAAAAAAAAAAGAACATTTTCTAACTTCCTGAGAATCAACATAGTATATTGGCAACCTGAGTTTTACTGAAGAGCTGGAATGAGACATAATAGCCAACAAAGAGCTAGTGACATACCCCTTGTGTCTGTAGGGACAGAGGTGTGATACGTCGTTTTTCCCATTCATTAGGGCGCGGCTCAGGTGTGGATTCCATAAAATTGCGCTTGAGTTCACTAATGCTAGCCTGATGTCTCAGTATGTCCTCCTGGGCCTTATCGAGGTCCTAGCAATATGTAACGTAATAAAGGGCAGAAATCCAAAAGGGAAAAAAAAAAACCCAGCAGGACAAAAATAAAAAACCAAAAAATAAGACAGCAAACGTATTATTAAAAAAACATAGTAAAGCAAGAAAAATGCCCAGTCTCAAAAGCCATATTATCACCTACGAATATAAGGAGGTCATCAAAATTGGAAAATAAAGCCAATGTGTAATTTTTTTATGGTTCACATTTTAAAAGGTTCTAATTTCTTCTCTAGAATTTTCAAAGAAATAACTATTTACATTTTTAGAAGGAAGTCATAGAACTACTGCTACTCAAAATGGCTAATAACCTTCTTTCTAAAAATTGGACTTAAAATGCAGCCTATGACTTTGTTCCTGCAAATTTTCCTTTCTCATGAAGGCTATCACTACAACTGCATTCTATGAACACAGTAAATCCAGTAAAAAAATAGAGAAGGGTACTCAGAAGCACCTTTGGCCTGATGGAAAAGCCAGACCAAGATCATCAAAATTTAAAAAAGAGAGAGAGAGAGAGAGAGAGAGAGAGAAGGAGAACACCAAGGGTTGACTTTTTCCCGGAAATTCGAGCAATGGCTTTTAATCCGTAAGGAATAGAAATAATGGCTTCCAAAGGCTGCTTCTGTTCAGCCGCTCTATAAAAGAGTGAACCTCACATACTAGTTTCATGTGCTTGCCAAGCACAATTGTGAGGCCCAGTCACTCTGCATACCAAATAAATGGTCTTTATTCAGAAAAAGATGCGAGAAAAACTACCAGGTCAATTTGCACTGGAGTAGGCCCTGACAAGTGGTATTGGTGGGAAGTTTTAGATTGGCCCTGATAAACTGTATTTGTGGGGAAAAAAAGTCACTAACATCCAGGAAACAGTTTTACATGAATTTTAAATATTTTCTTACATTTCAAAATCACGGGGCTGCCCGTGGATTATATAGCTTTCACCCCACTCCCAGAGGAAGAGGTCATGCATCTGATAAAATTAGATATTCCACATTCATGCACAAGCATCACAGCTCATCTATGAGCTTCTGTAGCCATTTGCAAAAACTCACGAAAATCTAAAACTCTTTGCATGGCATGGGAAAATGACTGTGGCTTGAGATCAGGCACATTTCTTGCATTTGTTCAAAGCAATGTTATATATTACACTTTAGAGCATTTTAGTAAGTTATGCAAAATACATTTCCAGAAGTTATCAAAGCTGCCAAAAGCAACCAGATTAGTCAGATTACTGAGAATTGCAGTTCTCCAACTGAATACATCGCCATTTTACTACCATAAAATAAGACAGGGAGAAACAAAAACACGTTCTCGTGTGACACGGGGAATATATTTTACATACCTAATTGGATTGGTTGGCTAGGTTTTCTTTTTCTGTCCCCCCTCCTTTCTTTCCCACTCTCTTTTTAATTAAAACAATCCATTAACACATTTTTCAAATGTAATACTTTAAGTGGACCACATTCCTCATTTGCATGGATTTTAGCAACTCCCCCGCTCCCCAAAATCGTGAACACAGCTTTAAAGCCATTTAAAGCCAGATCAACACATATCTGTTCTGGTGAACGTATATTAAGGATGGGGTGTTACTTCGGATTCTATACCCTGGAGATAACCCATTAGGAGAGAACAGATTTACCTGTAGAACTTCAGTAAGGGTAACAGATTAAAATTTTACTCCTTTGATTACACAGAACATTTTTTCCCAGTTGTCACTTTGAGAACTTCTAGTAGATATACTCCTACCTAAGCCACTTTAAAGGAACAAAATCGGATTGGTAACATGCACTCCCGAGTCGAAGTGTCCCCCATGCATTTCATGCATCGTGCTTAAAGAGAGTTGCCAGCCAGCCTGTGCGTGACCTCCCGTCCACAGCAGCCTGGCAGCCATTAGGACAGAGTTGTTTTCTTAAATTATACAAACCTCCAACATTAAATTGCTATGTCTGACATAAATATTATCCCCTTCTACTCTCAAGGAATTTTTCTGTGAAATTAAATCACACACAGGGGGGAAAAGGCAAATAAACAGAAGTGTATCAGTCGATAAGCACCAGAAAATGACCCAAAGTTGGCTAGTCCAAGACATTAAAATAAAAGTGGAATAAAACATCTTAAGAACCTAAAGCCACAACAAGCAAAACTCACAGCTCAACCCCAAAGCGCATCACCCCCCCAATCCACACAGTAATAATGGCAGGGAGCAGCCACCAGGTGTTTAATTCAGGGGGAATAAATATCCACCTCCTCCAGCTGTGTCTCCTCTTCTTTCATCTTCTCCTGAAAGTCATGCAGCAAATGGCCAGAGAGAAAGGGCGGGCAGTAGTGGAAACTCTACACTGGGGCAAAGAAGCTCTACTGGAACTGAAATGGTGAACCAGGATTACCAACCTTTACTGTTTGGCCCTCAGAAGATGCGGAACATGAAGCCACTTTGGTCTTTCTTCACCTACAGTGTTGCACAAATGGTGGAAGTAATCCTTTGCAAAGGTGGAATGGAGAATGGAAGCTTCACTCTTTCTCAGTCCCTAGATTATGTGCTGCTTTTGAATGTTTTTACTCAGAAATGAAAATATGAGAGTGTAAAAATGGCATAATTCCAGTTGCCCTCATTGGAAAGGTCTAAAGCCACGAGTGATGAGGGCAAAGTATGATGGTGTAAAATTTGGTTTTCACTTTATATCGAGGACAAATAGTCATCCTGTTATTGAGTTCCTTACCATAGATTTCTTTCCTTGGGAAGACAACTGGTTTATTTTTCTACTTGCATGTTAAAATTGTACTTAAAAATACTCATATGTTATTTTATAGCCACTTTTTTTCATGAAATTCCTTAAATAAGAATAGTTTTTAATGGTTGGACAATTCTCAGTCTCTAATGACCCAGAAGAAAAAAAAAAGCTGTAAATTTAAACTAACTCAGAGAGATAAAAAGTACAGCATATGGAATCTAACTCATGGAGGAATATCGTCAATAATACTCAAACAATGTCATATGGTGACCGATGGTGACTAAGTAACGTACAGAATTGTCAAATCGTTATGTTATACACCTGAAACTAACGTAACATTGTATGTCAATTATACTTCAAAAAAATCAAAATAAACATAGATCCGGATGACTACCGATCTTTTCCTTTAAGGAAAGGAATAGCAAGAAACAAAATAGTGATTCGGGGACCGAAAGACAGTAGCTTAACCTTTACGTGTTAACTTGTAGAAGGACCATATATATTCCTTTTCTTCCTAACTGGAATGACAGTGTCAAATCTGAGAGTTCAAAATGCTTTTTTTCTTTTTTCAAACCATTCAAGTATTTTTGAGGTAAGCTTTCAGAGGATCTTTTCATCAGAAGGGAAATATATAAGACAGAGAGCTACCCAGCAACCTATATCGTCTTCCAATTCCTTGGTCAATATTTAATTTTCTATAGTGCCAATCTGTGGCATTCTTCCGGTAACCTTTAAAAACAGTGGTTTCTCCCACTATGCCCTATCATAGCATTACCCTTACAGTCTGCTTTAGGTGTGCTCTAAGTTTTGTGACTTACTCTATGGACAGTGCCCACAGGACATGAGACACTAAGTCATCAGACCACACTTATGTTAGTACCAACCTAGTAATGCAGTGGTAGCCCTATATAGGGGTAAAAATCCTCAAATCAGACATCTAATTTTAAATAAAAGGACACTAAGATGCCCAACCTTAAGGCTATTCGTCTAAATTTTCAAAAAGCCCTGTTTCATTCTTCATATGTATTTCTTAAAAATAACATAGTATCTTCCTTACAAATACCTGACAGTTGACACTTTTATAGAACTACATGATTTAGAGTTAAAACAGCGATGATGACAACAAAAACTACCTGAAATTCACCTGATTCCCAAATGGTACAATAATAGGGAGACAGGGAATTTCCGAGATTAGACCTATATACGTCAGGAGTAAAGGTTACAGATGCATCCTCCTAAAGGCAAGAAGAACGAGCTTGGCTTTCCCACGAAAAATAACAATACTAAGGAGTTGTACTAAAAACACATCAGTGACCGTTATCTCGACTGCGTCCTAAGTTCTACATCAAGACAGTTTCCATCCTAAAGGAACAGCACTGATAGCTGCAAAACAAACAGACCCCGTTATGGATTGTTAAGGGTAACCCAGGTTTCCTTCGTTTTTACATTTAAAATATATTTATAAAGACCTAGCATGGTCTAGGTATTTACAAAATCATCCTAACTTTGCTCTCGACTTAGAACGTGTGGACCTGGTCTATGGAAATCAGTGGAGGGCACATGCTTATTTACATGTATTTCTCATGCACTAAAACACTGTATGCGAAAATGTGCGGATCATACTATTTTGAGGGTAATCGGTGGTGACATTTATGCACATGTTTACACTCTACATTAGGAAGGCAGAAGATGAAGTGTAGTTCTGTTGCCCCCCCCCCCACTCAAGCTTATGTAGGCGTGCCAGCAACTGCTTCCTCTTCCTCTGTTTTGTCATTCACGTCACAGTCACAAGAAACGTTAAAGGAAGTGGCTTTACCCTCCAGATAGCAGAGGGACAGAGCCAGAGGAAGGGAAAAGGTGAGAGAAAAAGGCACTGACTGAGAAGCAGAGAGAAGTAGTCCAAAGATGAGGATGAGGGAAGGCAGGAATGAAGGGGAAGTAATAGGAATGTAGTGCTGGACATCAGTGGGGAGGAAGGAGACCCAAACTTTGGGGAGGCTGGGGAAAGCAAGATACCCATCTTCATCGAGAAGGGAGGGGAAGCTAGGTGGAAAGCATTTGCAGAAACTGAAGGAAAAGTACCCAAATTCTGAATCTTTGTGGTCAGCCTCTTTTAGAGGCTTCTCATGGGTGGGAGGAGTGTCAGGCTGAGGAGGGGCTGCCACAGGAGCCAAGACGGAATCGAGGGTGGGGACTTCGCAGTCCCCCTGTTCTGACGGTTCACCTGTGGAAGGGAGCTCTAAGCTGTCAAGTGTGACCCGGTCGGCCTCCCCAAAGGGGTCTTCCTCCGAAATGTCTGAAAGCAAGTCCATTTCAGGGACTGGCAATAGGTTTGGGGAAAGAGATGAAACACAGCGAATGAGTGGTGAAGGTGGGCATATGGAAACAGGCTATTCTCGGGAGCAAACCCATGATGGAATGTGAAATTACACAATGGATATGTTCAAAGGAGAAACAGGCAAGAGAAAAAGAGAAGAAGAAATGGGTAGTTAGTGAAAACTTGTACTCCGAATTAGGGATTGTTATTAACACAGCACAGTTAGAACATGAAGTAAATGATCCACTTTTAAAGAGAAAAACTGGACTACTTTCATCACGTAAAATTTATAGGTATAGACCGATTTCATGATTATTCTCTGACTGGTTGCAAAGAGATCCAATGAAACTCAAATAACATTCTTACTTTTAAATCTGGCTGACAAGCATTCAAAGCATTGGCAAAAAGACCAGCACACCTCGTCATTTGCTGAACATAAGCAGAATTTCCTTTGGAATTTAAAATAGCTTTTTAAAAATAATTATGTGCATCAAATTAACTAGGCAAAAAGGGTACTGAGACTCTGAAACGCTGAGCTCTTTGGTTTCAGATGTAAGCAGTCACTCTCCTGGGTGCCTCATTAGCATAATTATAAAAGATTCCGACAACTTTTCATTAGTTGAAGGATATTTTGTTGGTCAGGATTTCTGTTATTTTTAACTGAATGATTTTTCAAACAAATAATTTTTTTGGTATGACAGTCACAAGTACTTTATGCACAGGTATTCGGAGGACATGGTGGCACGTGTCCTCGGGGGGCATTAGGGCCCACGTGGCCCCCGAACCCTGCTCTATGTAGACAGGTGGTCAGCGCAGAATTCCTGAGCCGCTGGCAGCCACTTCATCTAGCAGGTTCTTTAGAGATTCATGTTGCAGGTCTTTAGCATTTTCAAAAGTTAAAATGTAGAAAACATTATAAATCTACAGCAGAATTTCCTTTTTGTGTTCACTTCTAATGTTATCTATAAAAAAGTTGCTTTGTGTAGATACAGAAAAGAGAGCGGATGAACCCAAAGCCTCTTCAAATCAACCTCTAAGTGACTTCAGGTGGCCAAGGTAAAAAGGGATCATAAAATGGTGACAAATTTGAAAATACAACATAGGTTACTTCTCCACTCCCTACGGCATGTGACCCAACACACCATTCTCTCATTCACTATTCACCAGTAACCCTTCATTTGCTTAAGAATTTCTTCTTTGTTAGAGATGAATGAAAAATAACATTTTTCATTAAGACCATCTTTGTTCATTTCAAAAAATTTAAGTCAACATAATTAAAATACTCAACACAGGTTATGCTTTAAAATTTATAAACAAATATAAATTTCAAATCACCACAGCTTTTATTTTTTAGGGATTTAACTAAATCAGATGATTGTGAAGAGAGTCACAAATATTAGGCCGCTAAATTACTTGCTTGCATTAATATAAATGACATTGAAATATTCTGCTTTGAACAACAATCAGAAAAAGGTTAGAGACCCTGTTCAAACCAGCAGGAGCCTACACCTATATGAAAATTGGGAACTTATATCAACAGAGAACATACATTGACTAATTTTAAAGGATACCTAGGTTATAAAACAACAAACGTAACAGCCTCTAGTCTACGTACACATTTTAAATCACATTTTCTACTCATTTACCATACCTTTCCTTCAACGAATTGCACATGTGGGGCTTTAGCTGGGCTCCTGAGGTCCCTGCGGCCATCGCCATCCTGTACCACGGCGGTGTTGACAGCTCCAGGGCCATATGCTGAAACTTCCCCAGCAGGGCCAGGAAAATCCTTCATAAGACTTTGATCGACAACACCAATTGGAGCTAGTAAAGAAAGATCATTAGGAATACTTTAGGACACTGACATGCTCGAATTTTATGGAACTGCCCTCTCTTACACAGATGAACAGGAGACGTGTAGATATTTAACAGGAACAGGAACATTGCTTGGGCTCTGAAGATTCCAACATATCAAACTCATTTTTCAAATTTTGCCAAATTCTAAACACATTCTGAAATTTAACCTGTTCAACTCCACCAGGCTCTCCAATCACAGACTTTGGAAGGCTACAGAGTCTGATCATGGAATTGGCCAGTAGGAGGAGCTCTAAGACCAGGTGAGAGAGTTGGGCACTGTGCCAAAATCCAAAAGTGAGGAATATTTCAATTCTCTAGGGCCTCTTTGATCTTTCCTAAACTTATTTCTAAATCTATTTATTGCAACAAACAATCATCTAGAGATTAAAATGATTTGCTTCTATAAATAAGTTTTCAGAATTCTTCCATAAAGGAACCTTTAATTTGAATATCATTCAAAATTGTGACAAGACAGCAAAAGTCGATTTTACAAATAAACTTCTATGTTTATTTTAATCGTTTTCACTTTTCTAACCTGCCTCCTGGATGCCTCAATTTGACCTACAATAAAATCTAATCCATAGACAACCGCCTGCCTCAGCAAACCTGGCCCTCATGTGCTTCCTTCCTCCCTTCTGCCGACGAGCAAGAACATATATTGTGCTGAAACTTCTGTCATGTGGCAGATCGACCCAAGACGGCATCGCATTTCAACAAATGCAAGTGAGCAGCAGCGACAAACCCTCTCTCCATCTGTAGCTTTTCCCCCAAACCCTACCCACGGAGGTTATTTCACCTGTATGAAAAGTGCCTGACTGACATGGTGAGATCTGCATTGGTTCTATGCCCCACAGAAGGGCAGTAAACACCAGACCTCTACGCTGCAAGCTCTTGGACAGCAGGGATTGGGTGTGATCCACCATACTGAACTAGGGAGACATCAAGCACCTGTAATCTGTGTATTAAAATAAATGTCTTGGCCCACAAACCCTTCATGTGCCCTGTCCAAACCTTCCACCTTCCCTCGCCTTGCCTTTTTCGCCAGATACCACACTTATGTTTGCGCCCAGTTACCCAAGCCGCAAACCTTGAAGTCTCTCTGCCTTTATCCTTTAAGACCATCAAGTCGAGCTGAATTGAGATGTGGCCAGTTCTCCCTCCGTCTATTTTACTAACCAGGTCACTTTTAAGACTTCGATTGCCCTTACATACTCACACTTTTGAAAGCCCACACCACAGCTTACATTAAGTATAATTATTTTCTTTTTTGACTTCTGAGAAGACTTTCGTAATTTTCCCTCAGAAAATAGAGGATTATGAGTAACTCTTTTAACTTATGATTTCTAAGCACCCACTACACATACTCAGAAATTATGGCAAAATGGGAAACTCTGACCTAGAAATGGTTTTAGATATAATGATACAGAAATTTTAATGAATATCAAACTTAAAATTACATAATGAAGTTGGAAAAAATATTTATCTTGCATGCTTTTCAACACATTAACTTCAGGGCGCCTGGGTGGCTCAGTTGGTTAAGCATCCGATTCATGATCTCAACTCAGGTCATGATCTCATGGTTCATGGGATGGAGCCCCGTGTCAGGTTCCCTGCTGACAGCACGGAGCCTGCTTGGGATTTTCTCTCTCTGCCCCTCCTATGCTCACATACAGTCTCTCTCAAATAAAACCATTAAGAAAGTAAAAATGTATTAACTTCAGTATACGGGGGTGGGGGGGTTGTTTGCATTGTTTTTTGCATTTTGAAGCAAAGAACTTTTTAAGTCTTAAGCACTCGTAGAATCCTGAGGAGTCTGTAGGCCCCAGGCACTGGGCTTATGATGCCAAATGGCTAACTGGCCTCCTATCACCCAAGGCAAGATCACTATTACTTTCATCTAGAGTATTCCTAACCAGTCTGCCTGCCTCCCTCTCTTGTCCTGTCCTATCAATCACTCGACATTGCATCAAGTGATTTTTTTTAAAAAGGTAACATCATGTGGGGGTGAGGGGGAAGAGTAAGACCATGCACTTACATGCTTGCATAAGTGCATACACATGTATGTAACACACACACACACACACACACACACCCTTCAGTAGCACTAGAATAAAAAACATTCTTCTCCATGGCCTGCAAGGCCCTGCACTGCCTGTTCCCAGCCTATCTCTACCCTCATTTACTAAAGCTCTAATTAGCCTTCTTTCTGTTCCTGGACTGTATTAAGCTCTCCCTAATCTCATAACCTTTAGACCAGCTGCTCTTGCTACCTGGAGCACTTTATCTTCTGCTCTACTCCTGACTAGCTCCTCCTTATCCTTCAAGTCTCAACCAAAATGGTTCTTCGCCAGATGGGCCTTCTTTCTCCCATGAACCAATCCAAGGTAGTGTCCCTGCTTATTATATTCTCCATTTTCAGGAAGTCGTTGTCTCCCTCACTCTCAAATGAATCCTGCTTCTCTTAAATGACTGACTTGCCTTTTTGGTTTGATTTTCCAACCTCGGAATCACACTGTTCTAAAAAAAAAAAAAAAAGCTGTTCTAGATTGAGTTTTATTTTAATTTTTTAGGTTGTATATAATCACTGGACGATTTAGTCTGTCAAAACTTAAAATGAGAAATATTTATGTAGCTAAACTAGTCTAGCCTGACTTAAAAACTAAATAGGAAAAAGAAATATGATGCATGTCAACAACAACAGAAAAATGTGTACTGGTGGGGAGTGGTGGCAAAAGGAAGCTCAGTACCAGGTTACAGCCTAGCTTTGCATTGGGAGGGAAAAAGGAAGACCAAAAGCCCTAACCAAATGGTTCACTGGCTCGTCATGTATCGGCATGAAAAGCCTTCTATTTTTCACAATAACACAATAATCCTTTTGATGACTTGCCCATCTGATGAATGACAGTGTCCAAAACACAAAAGGAAAAATAATGGATCACTGTGTGTGTTTGTTGCTCTTACTTGTAAAAATCATTGTTTTCAGATACAGACCTACTATAACCCTCTGCACTAACTGCTCACACAAGATGGTGGGCTTCCTTGAGCACAGTTTATAGATCTCAAAGCAGTGGTTTACTGCTCATTCTAAACTCTAAAGTTTGTAAACTAAGAGTTATAAAGCCTCATAGTTTAAAACAAAGGCTGAAACAGACAATATTCCAGAAAGAGGAATGACTTCTTTCAGGGCATTAACCAATACTGGTTGTAGTTATTCAGCACTTATATAAATTCTCTGGGGCAAGGGGCAAGGCTTGTGAAATACGTCCATGAGCAGGCACATTTTTCACATTTACTTGAAACAAGTGTTCAGTTGTTGATGAGCTAAAAGAAACATGGACAGCACATCAAAATTTCAATAAATTTAAATCACTACATTTGGAAATATGGGTATTTATTTGAACCACAGTTTATGACCCCCTTGCATATCTGTAGTCTTGGGAAATTCTCCAGAATCGAGATTGAATAACTATATAGACAAATGCCCACCAACAAATCCTTGGAAGTATCTCTGTACGTCTGCTGGGATCTGTTCTCCAAGTTTATTCTGGGAAAAGTAGATCAAGGCCAAGGGGTGTCAATCCATTTAGGAGAGAGCATTTTTAGAGTCAGACCTATAAATTCTGAGACCTGACGGTTGCCAGAGAGAAGTGGGTCAGAGGATGGGGAAAAAGGGACAAGGGGAGTGCGAGGCACAGACAGGATTCCGGTTATAGAATGAATAAGTCATGGTGATAAAAGTACAGAATACAAAATACAGTCAATGATACTATAGTAGCTTCCTATAGTGACAGATGGTAGCTACATTCATGGGGAATCACTACATTGTACACCTGAAACAGATGTAATATTGTTATATCAACTATACTAAAAAAAAAAAAACTTAAAAAGTATATATATATGAAAAAACATTTTTATCTATTAGCAGATCCGTTTCAGCTACTTAAAATAGAAGTTCTAGTTCATATTTCAGAAAAATGTAATAACAAGCAAGAAAGGTTTTCAATGATCAACAGCAGTAAAACAAAATTTTAAACTTAATACCATTTTAACATATGTTTTGAGATTAATCAACCAAAAAATATTGAAAAACTACTTCGGGGAGAAAGTCACTCACATCGATTACTTTCTTCTAGGCAGAAAGTAAAATGAAGTCCTTTATAGAACATTCTAACATAAAAGGGGTGCCTGGGTGGCTCAGTCAGTTGAGCGTCCAGCTTTTGATTTCAGCTTGGGTCTCAATCTCATGGTTTGTGGTTTGAGCCCTGTGTTGGCCTCGTGCTGGCAGCGCGGGGCCTGCTTGGGATTCTGTCCCTTTCTCAGCTCTTTTATGCAAAACCTGCTTTTAACCCAAAACTAGGGTAATAAGATACATATATGAAGGAAAGGAACATCGATTTATTTCCATACATGAAATATACAAAACTGTAAACATGTAGCTAATTAGAATTCTAATAAAAAACCATACAAATTTATACATAACCCCCCGCCCCTTTGCTGAAAGAACTAATGATTTCACTGTATTTCCTTTCTTTTTTTGTTAAAACACTACATTTACACTAATCCTTGGAAGTTGTGGATGGTTTCTCATATGCTAAGAAGTTTGGTAAGCTTTAGTAAAAGTTTTTAACTCCTAAAATTAGAATGTTTTAAAGTTCCTTTGAATAAAGGTTCATATGTTACCATACCAGAATCCTTGGAATTCCACTTTTGCCATTAATTAACAAGTTCATGAAATTAAGACACATAGAACACATCATAATTAAGTCAGATCAGTAACAAATGTGTTTGTCCAACACCTTATCCACGAGGATTCTTAATATTTATGTGCACTGACAGTACAAAGAAAATTAGGTTCAGAATGACAGCTGGAAAACACTACAAAACTCTTCTTGTGAGTAAAAGAAATACCATTTTATTTACTCAGAAAAAATAGCTATCCTTCCAGGACATTTCTGAGGACCTCATTAACTAGATCAATACTTTCTAATCCCATTGGGTTAGGATCCAAACTATCACAAATGTGTTTACCTCCATCTAGACTCCTGGAGACGCGTTTGCTAGAGGTACGCTCAAAGTGTGGCGCTGGCCTGTCAATGAGGGTGCTTGCCTGGCGGGTCTGGGCTTGGGTGCGGCCGCTGTAGCGGAATTTGGACCCCAGGGTCAGGAACTTGGCCTTTGGTGGCTGCTCTGGAGACACAAGTCTGTAGGGAAAAACAAAAGGAAACGTTATTAATTTTCTTTTAAAAAAAAATGTTAAAAGTTTACACTTTATCTCATTTTACTAAGATTACTCAATCCACACAACAAAAGGCCGCCTAAACTTTCTAATGAAAAAGAACATTATTTATAAACGCTCCTACATCCAGAGCTCTGGGACAGTGATTACAATGACTAAACCCTCATTCATGTATTCATGAATGATATGTTTTCCTCAACCTGAGCAGCAGAGCAGCTGTTCTCAGTGTATATCAAAGGCTATTTGTATTAGCTTAAATCATTTATATAAACACATATGTCTGAATTCTTGCTCCTAGCTAGAAGTGCCAAGTAGCGATCCATTACCATTAGTAATTCTCAGTATTTATGTCTATTTCTCCTGGGAAAGAACATCCAACTCAGGAATCCATTCCATCGAGTGATGCTTTCCCATGACAAACGCCACATGCAGTAGATCCGTAGAGATGACTAACATCCTTCCGTACCAGCACAATTCCACTGCTTAGACCCTGCGTTTGTAATGAATGAAGTCAAACTTTCTCGATGTCAAATACTCCCAGACTTACGCAAAAGTATGTTTTTAGTAAATAAGTCCATCTTGTCTGGCAGACAACTGGAACGGTCTCACTTTCATGGTCTAATGACGAGTTGGCAAAACGTCTTTACAAAAAAAAAAAACAAAAAAGATAATCTTGGAGCTCTTGGAGCCATTTATTAAATAAGAAGACTTTAGTTGACAATTCCAGAATAGGAATGCCATAAAATTTTTCCTTTCATTCTCCAAAGAATGACTTCTTAAATTTTTAAGATTTTTAAATACTTAAAAATACATTTCAAGTATTTTTCGAACTCCACTCAAATTTTTCTTTTTTTAAAGAGATCATCTTCTGCTTCAAAGCAACGAGGAGAGAGTCAAGCAAGGTAAAGCTGCTTGTAATAGCACAAGAGGCGATTCTCCATCAACATGGGATTCTCAATGATCTTAACCCAGAAAAACAATGTCTCAGAATTAAACTGAGAAGAGAAGAACCAGTACACTCTGGCTGTCTTGGTGTTAATCTATTCACGTGAGGTAGCAGATGAGTTTCTTAAAAACTTCCACCTTCTGCCAATAGATTTTCAAAGGAGACACTAATAATGCTGTTGAGAATATACTCTGATGATGGCCAGGGCCTCAAACTGTACTTTGGGAAAAGCTGTATATTCATAAATTAGAAATCTGGAATACTAGAAATTTAGACCAGAATAGAACTCTTATTTGTGCTCTATATTCTTTTTCTCCAACAACTGAGGAATTAAATATCTCAGCATCCCAATCATGAATCCTAGAAGCAGGGTGAGAAATGTGGTCACTTGCCATGCACACTATATATATCCCGATGAGCTATGACAGGGTTTCCCTACCTAGCAATCCAGTTTAATAGGATCGAAGAACACTCTGTAAGAAAGCAATGATTTACAGAAAAAAAGGGTCACTGGCAAGCTCATCACTACAATAAATAAATATTGTTGAAAAACAAGGTGGCTAAATCACATCTTTCTTTATCATCTATTCATGAAGTATACTCTATAGGTAATGGAAGAGCAACCAGAGGAAAAAAGAAGTATTATAAAGAATACCTCAAAGGGGAAAATATGCATTGGTGACCCAAAAGAAACTACCCACCTCCCCACAATTTTTAAACTAAAGACAACAAGGGTTGGCAAGGATGTAGAGAAACCGGGACCCTTGCACGCTGCTGGTGTGAATGCAAAATGGTGCAGAAGTTATCAAACATGATACAGAGGTTCCTCAAAACATAAAAATAGCATTACCACATGATCCCACAATTCTGCTTCTGGGTATTTATCATAAATAACCCCAAATCAGGGTCTCGAAGAGAAATTATTATTATAATATTAATATTACCCCCATGTTCATTTCAGCACTACTCACAATAGCAAAGATGTGGTAACAACCTAAACACTCACTGGCAGGTGAACGGATAAGGAAAATGTGGTATATACATAGAGCGGAATGCTATTCAGCCTTACAAAAGAAAAAAAGAAAGGAAATTCTGCATGCAATATGCAATAACACGGATGGGCCTTGAGGACATTATGGGTAAGTGAAAAAGCCAGATACAGAAAGACAAGTACCACATGGTTCCACGTCCATGAGGTCCCTAGAACAGTCAAATTCATAGATTCAAAAACTGGAATGGTGGTTACCAGGGGCTGCAAGAAGAGCGACTTGGGGACGTACTCGTCACTGGGCATGAAGTTGCAGTGAAGATGAATGAACTCCAGAGATTTGCACAACACTGTGCCCACCATAGTCAGTAATCTACCATACACGGAACGTTGAAGAGGATGATCTCATGTTATGTCACCCAATGAAGTAGAATTATTCAAAAACAAAGTAAAAGACAGGAGGTAAAGGGAAGAGTGAGGCTGGAGGTGTCTGGCGCTCATCTGTAGGCTCACCGAGTGGACGGCATCTCTCAACCAAAGGCCACGTCTTCCTGGAATGAGCAGCCTCACACGAGGATTCACTGGGATCTCTCATTTCCAGTTCCAGTTAACTGCTCCCCACCCTCAGCAGAGGTGACACCCCTTTGGGCCTAGTGGTGCTTATCAGACACTGTTCATTAAACCCTTCTCAAATTAAAATAAAATTTAAACTAGAAACAGGATACCTGCTTGTGTGAATTATGAAAAATCGTAAACGATATATAAAGAGACAGATTTTTAAAGATTTCATTTTCCTCTTCTAAAAAATTAATTTGAACTCACAAAGAAAGATCGAGAAACCGGAGTCTTCAGAAAACAATTTTAAAGAAAATTAAGAAAACTTCCATCACTGTTTTCTGACTTTCTGGTTATTAGTTTATTTTACATAACTTCACGTGGATCTGTGCTAGGTCCCATATAGAGCAGATACTCAATAAACACAGGCTAGATGATGAGACAGAATCCCACAGTCACCATTTCCTAGAGGGCACCTGAATTTAAGTAGCCAGGAAATCCAAAGACCTGTCCATCTACGCATTTTTCAGAATTCTCTTTCTTAGTATTACACAGTCACAGCATTTAAGAACAGCTTTTGAATTCTCTTATGCCAGGATATTGGAGGAGGGAAGCTGGGCTATAAGTTCTAGAACTTGTGACACACTGAGAGAACTACTGTTGAATATTTCAGTCTAATTTCGTAACATAAAACAATCCCACTGCTACAAATAGCACTTTGTAAAATGACATTGTTGGTTTTATAAAACCCAGTTATGAAAGTGGGCTCTCATTTATATAGACTGGGGAAGGGGACTGGGTGGCTCAGTCAGTTAAGCATTTGACTTTGGCTCAGGTCATAATTCCACAGTTTGTCAGTTCGAGGCCTGCTTCAGGCTCTGTGTTGACAGCTAGGAGCCTAGAGCCTGCTTTGGATTCTGTGTCTCCCTCTCTCTCTGCCCCTTCCCCCCCCTTCCCTCCCTCTCTCTCAAAAACAAACATTAAAAATATTTTTTTATATAGGCCGGGATATGTAACCAGCTAAATATCTAAGTCTATCTAGGTGAGGAGAATTCTACACAACCATTTTTCTTTCTTTAGTCTAATTTGTTTTTCTTTAAGGTAATAGATGATTGGTTGCCATTTCAATGCATATCAGAATAATTATCCACTTAGGCATTTTGTAAAAAATACTTCAAGAAATAATCCAAGAAATCCAAGGCAAATATTTTAAACACAGATACCTATAACAATGTAAAATTAGGAAAGGCATTAACTAGAGTATTTTTTATTTTATTTCAACTTGAGATAAAATACTTCCCTGCCCAAGTGGCACTGGTAACCACATACACAAAGCATTAACTTACAGATTAATTTTCTGATAAAAAAGAAATCTTTAAGTAATTAAGCTTCAATTAAACAGAAACAAATATCAAGACAAAAAATGGTCTGAACATAGACATTTATTAGCTTTTTCTAAAAGAATATTTTTGGTGATTTAAGTCAATGGTAATCCAAATAAGTTTTCTATAAAAATGAACACGTAGGCCAAGCAACAAAATGTTTCAAGATGACTTAATTATTTCCTTTTGATATTACTTTTATTTACCACCTCAGACCCCATCTTCATAAAAGTAACATCAAAAGGGAAGGAAAAATAAGATACAAACAGAGAGGGCGGCACACCTTAAGAGACTCTTAAATACAAAGAACAAGCTAAGGGTTGCTGAGGGATGTTGGGTGGGGATGGGCTAAATGGGGTGATGGGCATTAAGGAGGGCACTTGTTGGGATGAACATTGGGTGTCATATGTAAAGTGATGAATCACCAGGTTCTACTCCTGAAACCAAAACTACACTGTATGTTACCTGACTTGAATTTAAATAAATAAATCTAAAAAGTCACAAGAAGACATCATTTCACTTTTGGGAATTTAAAAGCTATAAATAAGGAACTAATTATTCTATGGCTTTTAATGGTCCTGAGCAAGATGACCTAATGACACATCACAAAAGAAATTAACTTTCACATATTTTACTGCTCAAGAAGCATAGTAACAATTTTATAAAAAGCCTTCCCATTATAAATCAAGTATTATTAATGTTTTTACCTATGGAAAATAAAGGAAATTTTAAGAAAAACCCACGTATCAGTTACTGAAGTCAGTCATACATTTAATAGCAAAGCTCTCTCTGAAGCAGTTGGTGACACTAATTCACATTGAATTAGTCTGGATCTATAATGCCAAGTCTAAATGACAGTTTAATGCGCAGCTGCAAGAACCCCGTGTTAATCTTGTTTACATGCTTCCACCACCACCAACAAAAAAAGCACTGAGGGGAAAAAAAAATACACTCAGGAAGTACAGCACAGTGGGCACACCTATGGGCACTGGTGGGCCACAGGGCCTGGCTCTGATTTCCATCTCCACCGTGACTGCCTATAGGCACACAGTCATGTTTCTCGTCTGTTCCTCAGCTTTTTAAAATGTAAAGTGAAGCTTACAACAACGTGGTACATATTAAAAGAATTAATCTATGGACAGCACTTGGAATAGTGATTGCCTCCATCAAACACTCAAGGAAGAATAGCAGCTTTTTGATCATGTTCTCGTTCGACTAATATTAGTCTGGCTGAGTGGCTATCAATCAATAGAAAGATCTGTTTTTTTAATGGGTTCAATCTGAAGCCATTTTAGTTTTCTAAAGAAATCAGTTACATCTTTCGTGATAAACTAAAACAGAACAAAATCCAGATTTGATTCAAAGCACTCTACAGGCAAATTATGATTTGCCCTGCTTTAGATACACTGCTTCTTATCATTTGTAAGCAAAGTTACATAAGGTTTAAAGACAGAAAAATGCTTTTGTTAACCATTATCTCCAAAGTTTGCAGGAGGAAATTGATCTGCTTTTAAATTGGAGTTGTGGTAGGTTAGCAAAAATTCAGGGACCTGAGGTTCGTTGCATGGCTAACAGACATCTTGGAAACGCCTACTGGAAGAATACCAGAGAGGTGTGCCTGGATGGTTCAGTGGGTCAAGTGTCGGACTCTGAACCATGATCTCACAGTTCGTGAGTTCGAGCCCCACGTTGGGCTCTCTGCTGTCACCACAGAATCTGCTTCGGATCCTCTGTCCCCCTCTTTGCCCCTCCCTTGCACATGTGCGTGCATGCTCTCTCACTCCCTGTCTCAAAAATAAACAAACATTTAAAAACTTTTTAAAAAAATAATAAAAAAAGAAGAACATCAGAGGAAGGACCAGCACAGAGGTGACCAGTGTCTGGAATCACAGAGCCAGGTCCCCAGCTCTATGCAGGTGCCTGGCCCCTGTGCTCCTTAATGGGCATGCAGCTCGGAGCCACTCCCCCGGGGAGGGGGGTGAGGAATAAAGGACATTGTGCAACGTAAAGCAAGGGGTTCTGTGTCTGATACCAATATACACTCAATGAATGTAGCACTTGTCATTTCTAAGATAATTACTGTTTCCACTGTCATTACCTGACAGGGAAGTCTGCTATGCGTCCTGCCTGGACTATGTCGTTTAGCTCATTAATGTCATCTACTAGTTTTATTTGAGGCAGATTCCGGTTGTCTTGAGTAGAAATTTGTCATGGCTACCAGGAGGAATTATAAACTTTTCAAAGATTTATATGACCAGGGTAGCCATATCAGATGGATTCAAGTGTATTTTGAGTTACATTTCTCTAAAACGAGTCTGTTTGACACATATCTGTTTCCAGGACTGCTCTATTTAACTTGAGTCACTTGTACCAGCTAATAATTCACCTTAAAAACAGCACACTTGGTACCTAACTAAGACTAATGACGATAATGATGGTGGTGATGACGATAAACATTATTACATCCCAGAAATAGTTCTACGTTTGCTCCAGGTGTGTTTTCTCACTGACTTTTCAAAGCAACCCTATAAGGTAGGGACTATTATTACCATCACTCAGATGATGAAAGGGAGACTCAGAAAGGTGGAGTAACTTACCAGTCACACACCCAGCAGGTGGTAGTACAGGAATAGCAAAGCAAGAGTCCAAAGCAAAAACCGTAAAGATGAAGGATGTAGACACCTAGCTCTATAGACTGCAGGAACAGGACTGAGGAAACGGGAGGAAATGATCAGCAAAGTACTCCTTGCTAAGACAAGTAATGTAGAGGGGCGCCGGGGTGGCTCAGTCAGTTAAGTGTCGGACTTGGGCTCAGGTCATGATCTCATGATTCGTGAGTTCGAGCCTCATGTCAGGCTCTCTGCTGTCAGTGTAAAGCCTGCTTCGGATCCTCTGTTCCACCCTCTCCGTCCCTTCCCCACTTGTGCGCTCTCAAAAATAAACAAACATTAAAAAAAAAAAGGAAGAAGAGTAATGTAGAAATATGCTCTTGAAGAAGTACAAAGGAGGTGGGACCCAAGCTAAAGGCAGCTAGAGGGTCTAAGAAGATCTGATTTTCTCACTTGTCCATTTGCTTTGGTTTTTAAAGGAATAAGATATGGACACGTTTGTTGGCCAAGTAAGTCAAAGGCACTTGTACCTCTGACATACACAACATACAAAGCACGATCCTATGTGAGGAATCAAATGAAGGATCAAGACTTCCATAGGGAATGACTTTTTTTTTTCCTTGAGACAGGACAGTAAAGAAAGAATGAACAGTAAAAAGAGGGGAATGCTAGATAAATCTGAGGCTAAAGAGGAAAAACTGAAGGTACATGAAACCGAGAACGCTCATAACCACAGCTTCTATCATCAGTGCCCCACCCAACAGAGGGCATCTGAGCACAGAGACTGGGCTTCCCAGGGGCTCAAGAAGACCATGAATATTTGACCAGGAAAGGAAGTAAAAGCACTGCCTGGTAGCTCGAAGGGTCTGGCTGACCCAGGAAATAATCTACCTGTAACGGCACTAATCTGGAGTTGTGCAATTTTCTCTTACAAAGAGCCGGTGTGTCCACCGGGACAGTCGTGCTGTTTAAGACAGCACTCGACAGCACTGGTACAGAAGTGGGGAGGTGGAGACACAGACACCAGCAGACTGGCCGGCTGACGGGCACAAAGGGCAAATGGTTAGAACATCCTGACAAAGTAGCAAAGGGACAGACCCCAGGGTTTTGGCTGGTTGGGGAAAGAAATTAAACAGGAGACAGTTGGTAAGAACAACAAAATGAAGCCTATGATGAAAGATGATGGCAAGAGGGACGGCAGTTGGGTTTGAAGAACATGCTTGTAGAACAGGAGGCATTTGTAGTCAGAAAGTGGAGTTGGGGACCACTGTAGCAGCAGATCAGCTCTGAGTGACAAGGCACGGCCAAGGAGATGGGGCACCGAGAAGAAGCAAAGAATCATAAAACAGGGTGTTGCCGCCTCTGCCCCTGTATCCACAACCACCGCTTAATACGTGCAGGGTATGAATAGCTGTTCTCATTGATTCTAAGCTGTATCATTAAAATTACCTGTAGAAAGTATGATGTTCCACGCACACCTTCCATAGCCTTTTTGCTGCCCGATGGTTTGGCAGTTTGAATCCAATGGTGCTCTCAAATTGTTCGAGCTAGAATAAATCAATGAGGTAAATCAGTAAGATAAAGGAGTTGACTTGAAGCTACTGAAAACATGAATTCAGATGTTTCCATGAGGGGTAATTCTTCTTGAAAAAAAGGAGATACTAGTATATCTAGTATGATTATACAAAATGGATTTTTCATAGACTGCGATACTAGTTTCTGTGAAAACCAAGTGCAACTGGTGACTTTAACCAATGTCCACAACTCACTCCACCACCTTATCACTTAGTTGATTTGACAACAACAAAACGGACCCCCACTATGTGGCAGGGACTTAGGACTTTTCTTTTCTGTGAAAGGTATGGCTCTTACTTACTTTTTTAGCAACGTAGATATACATGCAGGTTAATCATTAAGAACTCTGACCTTTTTTGCCATGAAAAAATAAGGAATAGTGCATTTTATTAAAATTCAGTGGGGAAAAAAAATGAGTCAGCTCATAGTCATAAAGAAGAACACTAACCGAAGCTGTTTAGATATGCCCGGGCCTACGTGACAGTGCTTACCTCTGCTGGCCTAACTTTAATGTAGAAGTTACTGCGCTTATAGGAAATTTTCAAGATTTTCGGCCAAGCAAAACGATTGATTCTCAGTCTGTCTTTGTAAATGAGAAGCCCATTAGCGCACACACCCAGCTTGATGTCCACGCCTTCTGAGTCCTGTCAAGTAGAAGCCATTTGACCGTGGTTAGAGCTGTCCAAGTTACACAGGTCAGGAAGCTCATCATCTGCCCCGCCCCCTTAAACCGTGACCAGGAATGCCAATTTAACAGACTGGTATTTAAATCTAGTGACAGTACATGAGTTAAGAGAAACAGTAGGGCATGCAACACATTTCAATCTCTTATCTCCCGGGATCAAAATTGGATTTCTCAAAGAGTTACAGCCACCTGACTACAGGACACAATATCCTCCAAAAGGCATAACTTCCGTGCTCCCGAGCTTGCCTGCAGGAGCTAATGGGGAAAAAGGGAAAGAGAACTCAATTTAGACATTCTGAAGAGTTGGGGTTTTCCTGGAAGCTACCCTAACCCTTACGGACAGTGTGTTGGCCCGCCCTAAGGTGCATTCAGACATTTTACTTTAGGCAAATTTATTTTAGATGGGCTATGCTAGCTAATGGCTGTTAAAATTATACCTCTATTCGGCAAAACACCAATCCCTCACAGAAAATTTCTCTTCCAGGCTGACTGCTAGAATCTCTGAATTCTTTTGAGTAGTTTTTCAAATAACTCAGAGTGCTGACATCCAGTCCCCAATACAGCACTCCCATGGCTGGCACATTTCAACAGACTGCAGACTAGTCTTGAATTTATTCAAACTGTTTTCTCTCCCCGGTATTTTAACTTGGAATAGATGACAATCTAGAATAATCACAAGCCTAAAGGATTTTTAAAAACCAAGTAAATTTACAGATAAAAGTGAAAAATAGTGTCTCCTCACATTTCAAGCAATATTGAGGACCCAATACTCAAAATACACAGATCACTGTTGGACTTTCAAGGGAAGAACTGGATCGCATTCAAGATACATAAAATTGAATATTATTATTCAGAGATTCACATTTTCAGAAATCATTTATGATACGGAACAACTTTTCACTGAACCTACTGAAACCAACACCATATTTAATCTAAGTCTAAATTCAGTGAGAGTGTAACATTTCGACTGCCTTGTTACTGAATCATCTAAAACAAATCCTATTACTTTTTTAAAAATAGGAGTATAGGACTAAGTAACTGATGTCAACTGCTTTCTCTGCTGCCAAACTTGAATAATTCATATATTTGTTCCCATCTAAAACAAATCATATTACTTTTTTAAAAATAGAAGTATAGTACTAAGTAACTGATGTCAACTGCTTTCTCTGCTGCCAAACTTGAATAATTCATATATACACATAAAATTAATTAGACAATCCCAGCAGGTTTAAAAATCTCATCTATAGGGTGCTTTATTCACTCAAATCTGGCAGCCCCAATTCTCTCTAGGAACAGAAAAAAGCTGGGATGAATCAGGCACAGGTGCCCAAGCAACTTGGCACCAGACAGAAATGCTGTATTTGCCAAAAATGTCACTGGCCATGGCCACAGGGAGCAAGCCGGAAGACTGCCCAAGACAGCATGTTCTCACCACAAGTAAGGAGGCAACACAGACTTGAAACATTGAACAAAGTCATCTCTAGTCTGAAGCAATCTTTAGACAGGACACTGAAGCTATTTTATCGGACTTAAGAATAAACACAATCTGGAATGGGTTCATTTTCAGTTCCACACATTGCTTCAGAACTCTCAGTATCTGTGTGAATACAAATTACAGATAAAGAGTAACAAGTGAGAGCGAAAAAAGCATGCCTTGGTCCTCCATATTTGAGTTCTGCCATTCAGCAACAAAGTCAGAAAAATAAACTAATAAAAAAGGAGCACCTTCTGTCCCTTGTTCACTCCCCACTCAGGAAGCTGCCACATATGGACAGCAACAGGATCCCATGCCCTGGGACTTCTAAATGGGTTCAGCCTATGGAAAGTTCTCGCAGAAGATGAGAGAGAGGAGAGAGGGAAGGGAGGTCAGTGATGTGTCCCTGTGACAACACTCCTCCCCTGAGGACAGTGTTCTCCACACACAGATCTCGCCTCCTGGTTTCTGGCAACCACTGTCTGCCCTCACCCCTTCAGACGCAGAGGGGTTGGGAGAGTGGCTGGTATGAGCTCAGAGCTATCACACTAATCTCGGGGTTCCCCTGTACCTGCGTATCAAGGGTCTTCCATTCAATGCTCTTCAACCTGTCCTCATAGGAGTGTGCCATTAAAAGCGCTTACTAAAAATTTAAAAAATGTATTCAAATATGATCAAGACAATGAAAGATGAAACTCCACCAAAAGTTCTTTTAAATTGCTACAGGCTTTCTTTGCAACAACCTACAAATATCTTCCTTATCAAATATTATCTGAGTCTGTCAGATGACAAACAGGATGAACAAATGAATGTTACTCTGAATTGTTTTTAAAAAGAGCAATCTGCTTCCAACCACACAGCAATAACAGAAACGATGCTTAAATAGAGCCCACAACTTTTTTTTACTTTTCTAAGGTACAACTTTAGAAACAAGAACTGTGAAACCTTGCAGTACTGCCATCTAAGAGATGGTTTCTAACGAGTGATCAACAAATAGATTTATACGTGGCCAGAGGGACAGGGTTTAGGAGAGGAGAGACCTGAGATCTTTTTGGTCCTAAATGTGTTCTCTCCTGCCTCCCCGGTTTGTGTTTCTTAGCTGATCCAGCCTATCTCCATCACAGAGAGAAATGAGCTGAAAAGCACGCAAGTGGCAGGAAGTCCCATTTCACCTCTTAGAATTTATCAGAAGAAATCAGGCAGATGTGGGAAAGTTTAACAATACGTGGCTTAAGCAAGTCATTCTCTGCACTCTGTTTTATGCAGTTATAAAATAAAAACATTCAAATCATAAATCTTAAAAAAGTACATGGAAGTACTTTTAAGAATGAAAGGTGTAGAGCACCTAGCAGTTAAAAATGGTGATGCCGGGGGCGCCTGGGTGGCTCAGTCGGTTAAGCATCCGGCTTCGGCTCAAGTCACGATCTCAAGGTTCGTGGGTTCGAGCCCCGCGTCGGGCTCTGTGCTGACAGCTCAGAGCCTGGAGCCTACTTCAGATTCTGTGTTTCCCTCTCTCTCTGACCCTCCCCTGCTCGCGCTGTCTCTGTCTCTCAAAAATAAAAAAAATTTTTTTTAAACGGTGATGTCGGAGACTATTTATGACATGGAGAATCTTTTAACAGAGCAAGCAACAGAACAAAACAAACAACAAAAAACTCACAAACCGATACCTGTAGGGTGATCCTACTGAAAAAAAATGCACATGCGTTCTAGTGCTGAGAGATGGTTTTTTAAAAAGAAAACTTAGGTATCAACAAAGCAACAGTATCTATTTCCAAATAGAGTTCGGTGGGTTTTTTTCCTTTCTGTTTGCTCCTATTATCTATGATGTATATGTATTTCTTTTGTAACCAGGAAAAACAGTTGAACAAAGGAAGCCACGGAGGAAAAAAGAGAGCGGTGCAAACATGTATTATGCAAGTACTATGCAGGAATGATAAATCTGAGGCCCAGGGGAGGGAAGAGATCTTTGGTGAGGGAGCTTTTAATGAGATTTCTCCAGTCATACAATCTGAGGTTCCTAGGCTCCATCTGGCAAACCACTGGTTCTCTCGGCATGTGGACTCTGGACACATTTTTCAAAACCACATCCACCTCTTACCTTACCTCTTACTCTCCTCCTTGACTCTCCTCACTATGTGATCATCCGAAGTAGGATCAGGAAGCACATGATGCTTATTAGTGGCATCTTCCCAACCCAAACCCTTTCTCCTATCGTCTCGTCCACAGTCCACCCTCCTCCCACCTCTCCAATTTGGCTGTGGGGGGGGGGGGGTTTACATCCCCTGGGGCCTGGGCCAGTGTCCTTCCTCTTACAAGCAGTACAAAACAGGCCTGCGGAGAGGAGCCCAACCCTCAGGCTCCTTCTTTAGCCAGAGGGTTTTTCAAAAGTGGTCCCATCCATACTGTTTTGCCCTTTCATGGGTGTGAGGATTTGCTCTCCACTCCCAAGACACAGGTGGGAAAAGGGGCTGGGAGAGAGGCCTCACTGGGACGGCAAAGAGCTGGGATGCAGAAGAAACCAGGACAAGGGTTAGTAAAGATGGCTGACAGGTGGGTCTCAAGGTTAAGTACATATGAAAGGGTATGAACTAAAAACACTGAGAAAAGAAGTAAGGGGGCGGGGGAGAGAATGAATGTTCCTGTCCACAAACATAAACCCTGCAGTTAGTCACTAAAGAAATATTAGAGAGACCCTTGGGGTGAGGGTGAACAGCCTTTTCCTAAAAGTGAGCTAGGCCACTCTGAAACTGGAGTCCTCTCAAAACCATCAACAGACTGGAGAGATGCCACTTGCCATTACACGGACAGTACCTTGGCATGATGTAGGTCAACACCATACATGGAGAGCCTCTTTGCATTTTCTAAGAACTGAGAATCGGCTTGTGCTGGAGATAAGCCCCTGAGAATCAAAAGAAACAGTATTATTTTGTTGGCAGATGCGAAGCAAACGTGGCCCAGAGAGGAAAGGACTGTATGAGCTGTTTAGGGTGGAGGCAGTTAAACCCACACAATTTGCAGACAAGCAGGAAACAGGTAAGAAGGCTCAATGATCTCAACCTCTAGCATTTTCCTCATAGCATCCTCTACACTAGATTTCTATTTTTACCATTTTTAACTCAGAAAATGGTCTTCAATGCTTTTCCCACCGGGGAAATGGGTACAACATATATTCCATGAGAATAAAAAAGTGATTTAATCTTTCCGAAAAATGCAAGTTCTTACTTCCCACTCCTTAATTTTATTTCCCCAGGACTGATCGCAGCACAGATCAGAAGAACCTGTATTTGATTCTACATCCGTTGTAGATAAACAGTATCATTCCCAGTCCATGTTTCCATTCCTGTCCCTATTCACAAGTCAACAAATGTTAGGCTCTAACAGCGCAGGACCATGTCCCGTTCACCTTCATATTCCCCACAGAATTTCAACACTTGATACTTCAAATTCTAATTATACAATAAATACCTATTGAGTAGAACTGGAATAAAGTTAATATAAGAAATACTGCATGTTTTTTAAAAAGTCAACGAATGTGGCCTATTTAAAACGTTCTAATCTCTCAAAGTTCCTTTCCAAACATTTTTGTGGAATTCTTATAAAATTTCAATTGTACAATATGGGGCAAACTATCATTTTGTAGTGAGAGTTTGTCAACTTGTGCTAAACGCACATTTATTTTCACAAAGATAAGAAGTTCTCGAAATGTAATATGGTATTTAATATGGTACTAAGTAAATCAGTAAAGCTTAGCTACTAAAACCAAAGGTCATCTTCTGTGGATAGAGAAACCACCTATATATTTCATGTCCATTACTACCTACATTTCTGATTCAAACCCGGAAGCCTAGCTCTCTAGTTTTATCAGATAAAAAAAAAGAGGCAGGGGGCGCTTGGGTGGCTCAGTTGGTTGAGAGTCTAACTCTTGATTTTGGTTCAGGTCATGACGCCAGGGTTGTGGAACTGAGCCTCACATTGGGCTCTACACTGAGCAGGGAGCCTGCTTAAGAGTTTCTCTTCTCCCTTCCTCTGCCCCTCTTCCCCACTGTCTAAAATTTTAAAAAGGGGGGAGGGGCACAGAAGAAATACATAGTAAATGCCCAAACAAGTATGTAAGTATGTTTGTTTCACACACACACGTGTGTGTGTGTGTTAGGGGGTAGGTTTGGGAGGAGAAGCAGGGAGATGTCAGAGGGACAAGTAACTTTTTCCAATAACTGACAACACTCAGGATCATGAGCACTATTATTTCATACTATAGTCATGAACACAATGAAAGGATCTCAAGGCTACAGGTTGTCTCGATTAACACTATGTGAGGTTCCAAAAGGAAAAAACTCGATAATCCCATAAACCGCACTCAAACGCCCAGCAAGTGTTAGGAGAGAAGCTGTTTAAATCCCCCCTGGCTATTCTGCCTCTGGTAAGCAAGTCACCAGACCTGTGGGTTTTATGCAGCTCTGCCACCTTCTCTTCCAGCTCCTTCGTCTGTGTGGGGGCGAACTGGAAGTCAGTGAGGTCACTGCTGCCATGCTCTTCTGGGTCATAGTCCCCAAGTTCAGCCTGCAGTGTGTAAGATCCCAGGAGGGCATGAGTCACAAAAGAGCAGGGCAGGCGGCCAGAGGCAATGTCCTGCCGGAGCTGAAGGCACAAGAAGTATCTGTGAGGAGCAAGGGGGAGAAAAGGGCCGGGGAAGAAAATCAGTTAGGACTGCGGCACCAGTAATCCTGGAGTTCCGGTATTCCTCTGAAAACAGACAGACAATACAGGCAAGGCCTTATGTCCACAGCAAAAATGGTTTTCTCCAATAAGAAGTCCACCTTGTGTCTTGGGCTCCTAACCTATGGTGTATTTACAGCAAGTAAGTCCAGGGGGCTAGATAATAGAATGGAAATTCTGAGCTGTTCTTCTGATCACAGTGTATTTATCATTAGTAGTAGTAGTAGTAGTAGTAGTAGTAGTAGTAGTAGTAAGAGTTTTGTGACTGGAGATAAAAATTCTCAGACTGTCCCTTTTGATTTAAAACCGTCATCAAAATTTACATGTCCCTCAAAAGCTGTAGAGGGTAATGAAAACTTAAAAACAGTTGTAGTTCTTAAGCATTTGCAAGAAGAGCTAAGGTCACCCACCCTTTATCCTTCCTAGCCTTTTCATACTAATTTCTTCTTTTCCTGAGATGTCTTGAACATCTGTTAAGTCAGTCTTTAAAGCCCTTACACTTGCTCATTTACTCCATCTCAAGAGACAGTTAGTTCAATTTATAACAGAAAAAGCATGAGCTTCAGGGCCGGGCACAGCTGACTCCGTGCGACCTTGAGCTAGTTAATTTACTTGTCTAAGGCTGATTTCCCAATTGCCGAATGAGAATTCTTCCTCCCTTTGAAGGAGAGGGTACAAATTAGGTAACATAAATAAAACACACTGCATGTTACCTAGGAATCAGTAACTAATAGCCATCATCATCATCATCGTCATTGTTATTAAGTTATTAGAATAGTTCTTATTCAATGTTTCAAGTGGCTTTACTACAGTTAGTTATAAAAGTTTCTGTTTCCACTACATGGCATGCAGAACCATGTTATTTATATTTTATGGGGATCTACGGGGTGGGGGAGGAGGGCACTACCAGCTCCTTTGTTGACATTTGAAAACCTGATTTCTACTCCTGAATTTAACTACTTGCTAACATGATTACCATTAACCCCTCCAAACTAAACAGCCCCTCACTCTCGAAGGCCTTTTTGACACTGCCATTCCCAGCAGCAGCTGGCCACCTTTTCTGTTTGCCAAGCGTGGGGCACAGCTAGCCAAGTACTTGCCACGTAGCAAGTGCTCTATAACCTTCTGAGAGAATGGAAGTCACCTCTCTGGCACTGCGGTCTGAGTACTTTGATGCACCACAGGAGCTCTCTGAGGAGGATTATGTTCCTTTGGTCCCTGGAACACCACAAGCAGAACTGCATTACTTTAGAAAAGTCCATTTGAAACTAGGATTCCAGGGTATCCTCCGACTCTCTAAGTCTGATCGAGAACGTGCCAGTTCTCCACATTTATGACACTTAGAAGACCTAAACACGGATTCCACCTGTTACTAAGATCTTGTTGCTCCTTTTGAGTTTACGGTCTCGGCTTTTCATGTTGGTCCTGTCCTGTTTTCAAAGAGAAGCCCAAAACCTTCCGACAGAAACTCCCAACAGATTCCTGAATTTCCCCACACAGAAGGAGCCAGCATTCTTCAAACACTACTCTAAACACTTCAACAGTCCTGTAAACTCTACTCTTGCACTCCTCAAAAGCCACCTCATCTTAAATGTCCACTCAAGTCACAGTGAAGATTTCAATCGTGGTAGTTAGGCCACCAGTACAAGCAGGTGGCTGGTGTCAGACTGCCTGCCAAGGCTTTTAGGGTTTCACTCACCAAACTACCTCTTTTCTCTCACCACACACAGCGAAACTGTTCGAGTCCCATTTAAAAGAAAAACCAAAGCCCTTACCGATGCCATGAGTTGCAATCTCCAGAGGATTATCATCTCCCGAACAAAGTACTACAAGAAGAAGCGTATGTAGAGAGAGGCTGCTGGGTCCCAAGCCCCAACTGCAGGATTCAAAGCATTCCTGTGGTGAGGCTGTGTATCCAGAACACAATGACCTATCTGGTTTTACAAAGCAGCCCATGGTGCCGTTACAAAAGCCAATCTCTATTACTTACTAGCTGAAGCTAATTCAACCACAGTTTACTTAGTAGCATCAGAAGACTCCCATTTAGCAACAAGTAGTAAGGGGCGGGGGTTGGGGGAGCAGGCTTGTTATTTACTCCGTCTTGGAGAGAAATCTCCATCATTCCTATTTCACGTGGGTATCAGGCACTCTTAAGCACCAACACAGCCTGATGTCTGACAAAACTGGCCTAGCAGAGAGCGTCAAGGGGACAGGAACCAAAAGCGAGTCTTTCAGTAAGAGCTCTGATTTTCAAACAGTATATTCTGAACACAATTCTCCTTGGCCATGTAATGGATGCACATATTCTTACCAAAGCTAATAAGTCCTATCACTGGTAACCCGGCTGAATAGGGCTAATATACGAAGGCACTTGTGGACTCAAATGCTCCTTGGTTACTATTCAAACATTCAGTCACTCTCAGTATCAGTAAATGCTCTCTTGCTCCTCAACTCAATCTTTTATTTGCAACTTAAGCATATGTCTGTATGGCCCAGACAATCTCAAAGGAGATGGAAATGAAACAGCTATTGACTAAGAAAGCCTACCTTATTAGTTTTTTTTTTTTCTATCTTTGAAGTAGGGGGCCCCCCAAAATATAGTTTAATTGGCTTTTAAAAACAATTTCATTTTTCTACCCTATATCACCTTTGTGATAAGAGACTAGGACACAGGTGCACAAGGGTTATACAACAAAAACCATTTTAGTATTAACCTGAATACTAAATATTAAATATCAAGGATTTTTAAAAGTAATGTAAGAAACAAAGTTACCAGCAATATAATATTTTTAAATATTCTATTATTCAACTATATAAATGAAAAATTTAAAGAAAAGGGAATAAAATTTTTGAAACTAGCAACATGTCCAACTATTTTGGAGCACACTCATTTCCAAGGAACTTTCTAGAAGAGTCTACTTATGAAAAAATATTTTGGCCTCAATCCTGAAATTACCATTATTCTCCCAGGGCACAGAAATAAATGAGAGCTGTAAGTAAAAATTTGTTTTAAAGTGTAAGTATAAAGTACCTGGTGATATCTTCAGTCAATTGAGAAGGATCAGGAGGATAAAACTTCACATTAAAGGTGAACAGCCAAGGAAGATCTGTAATTATTAAATATAGGTATTTACTCGACCAGTAGAATGCCCATTTATTTTGATAAAAATTAAAGGTTAATCTTCAAACAGTATATACTAGTCCCACTATACAACAGTTTGGTGAATTTCATTTTCTCATTTTAAGAAAACTATTTACAAAAACAAAATGAAAAATAAAAATTATATAAATAACCCACTATGAAAGAATAACAGATTCACTTTTTTAAAAATAAACATTTACTAACACTTCAGATGTTTTGTATGGTGATAATATTATGCAAAAATTTCAGTATAACCTATATGTAATCATTTTGAAGATTTGTTTTAACCACAGAATCTCTGGATGCCAAATATTTCCTACTATTGAAAGATAAAAAAATGGTATTTTAGGATTTGTACATTGTTAAGAGAAGGGAGATAATGATCAATTGATCGCTATAGCTATTCAAGAAATGATTAATGGTCTATTAATCCCATAAAGATACCTCAAAGAAGGAAGAGGGTAAACATCATAATACTTCCTTTTCATTTTTTTATTTATTTTTTAAGTTTATGTATTTTGAGAGAGAGAGTATGCAAGCGGGGGGGGGGGGCAGAGAGAGAGGGAGAGAGAGAATCCCAGGCAGGCTCTATTGTGTCAGCACAGAGCCCAATGCAGGGCTTGAATCCACAAACCATGAGATCATGACCTGAGCCAAAACCAAAAGTTGGACACTCAACCGACTGATTTCCGGGGATTACCATGAGCACATGCTTGCCAGCTCAGGTCATGATCCCACAGTTGTGGGATCAAGCCCCAAGAGGGGCTCCATGCTGAGCGTTGCATCTGCTTAAGATTTTCTCTCTCTCCCTCTGCCCCTCCCCTGCTCAGGCTCACTCAACCTCTGAAAAATAAATAAATAAACTTTTAAAAAATGCTAAACTCTGAATTAAGCATTATCATAATTCTGGGGTGCCTGGATGGCTCAGTTGGTTAAGTGTCTGACTCCTGATCTCAGCTCAGATCCTGATGTCAGGGTCACGAGTTCAAGAACCGCATTGGGCTCTGTGCTGGGTGTGAAGCCTACTTAAATAAAAACAGAAAATAAAATATATATATATTATCATAATTTTTACCTAACTGTATATGAACAGTCTAGGGACCATTTATATAGCAATCACATGCAGGCCTCAGATATATAGTCTTATTTGTGTACATTTGAGGAAGATTTTAAGGCAAATTTTAAACAGGAACCAATAGGCTGTCAGCTTTCAAAAGTAACTGAAAAAAGATGAACGTTTACCTTTACTAATTGCCTATTAACTGAAAAGTAACAAAAAAGCCTAGCACTGGCTGGGTGAAGATCAAACACGCAGTTCTTTCGTCCGTTTTAACACAAGCAGAAAGGAAGAGGTACGGCAACAGCTAAGACTTTGTGTTTTCAGCCTATTTTCACCATCGGGACAGGACAGGATTCCATTTAGAAACTAGCTCCAATCATCTAAGAAAGCCAGATCCTACTTGTTACTGTTATTCCTCTTGCCAAACCACAAGGGCAAAAGTCCTGAAAGAACTCTAAAAAAACTTCACAAATAATCAAAACACAAGACCGTGATTCATAATCAGCAAGAGTCTTGCCTTCCAAAAATTGGGAATCTCCATGGCTCTGAAACGAGTGGCATACAAACATAATCAAACAAAAGCCAAAACAAAACCACAGGAAACAACTCAATGGAACATCAATCATGCTTCAGAGGTTATCCTGTTCTCTCCATGGTTTGGGTCACTCGGCAGGTCTGGTTTCAGATGAAGCGAAAGAACCAAGCATCCGTACCTTTCTGGATTCATGCACTCTAAAGCTGTGTAGGACAACTGTATAAAAGACAAAGGAAATGTTCCAAGGCTCTCTGATACACTGTGGAAGAAACCATAGGCATAATGTTTCTGTGTCTAATTATTCCTTTTCTTGCCCCCCCCCCGCTTTTCCATCATGAAGTATAAATAGATGGAACACCCAGATAATAAATGCAAGGGGAAGAAGTAGAGGTGGGGGAGAGGAGGGCTTCTTAAAAGCCAGGAATACTAGTCAAAAGATAGGGTGACCAACCATTCCAGGTTACTTGGGACTGTTTGAGTTCTGGCACTCAAAGTCCAATATCCTAAGAGACCCCTGTCCTGGGCGCAAATCAGGAAGGTCATTCTTTTCAAAAATATCTTTTTTTTTTTCTTTTTTTTAAAGGTAAGAGGAATCTTCAAGGAGAAGAAATAGGGAAAATAAGGCATAGGCTCAGAATTTCAAATGGGAGCAGAGAAGGGAAGAAAGGATAGGCAAACTACCTAAAAGATGAATGATTTCAGGGAAAAAGAAAACAAATGTGGAGTACCTAAAATGAGACAGAAGATAGACGGTAAGGAACGGAAGGGAAACGTACAGATTTGTTCTGGTGTGTTGATGTCAGGAAGAATAAGCAAAGGAGGAGAGCAAACAGCACGAAGGGCAGTGGGCAGGCTGATGGCTCAGGAAAACGCCTTCTCCTCCTGACGGCTCTGGGGCCCCCGGTCCAGAAGGGCTGCCGAGAATCCTGTTCTCCTATCTGAAAATTCCAGCTATGGTTCTCTACCTTTTCTGCTTTGGTCATCCACCCACCCTGAAGTCAATTAATTATCCAGATCCTCTATCAGCGACTTTTCTGTGGTGATGATGTTTCCTGGCACAGATATCCGAAAGCCAGGCAGAGGCGAGACCAGAGCCTGCGGAGGGAGCTGGAGCTGGTGAGAGGGAGACCCTGAAAGTCACTGTGGGAGTCTGCCAGGACAGCAAACAGGGAATGGAAGACAGGGTCAAGCCGACTGACTAGAAACCCAGACTCCTTTCAAAGAGCACACAGCGTGGCCCGGAGCGGCGGAACGACAGAGGAGAGAAGGCAGTGCCCACAGAGGACGGAATAGACGAGAGCTCTCCATGCTTGTCCACCCTGGAGTCTGCACTCCAGCACATCTATGAACAGCGAGTGTGTCTACGCCTTTGAGGCCAGAGACAAGCCTATTAATTAAACTAATTACACACCTCCAAAATAAAGTAGACGACGCAATGGTAACTGGTTGCCTGGAATAAAATCTACATCAACAGTGAAAGTTACAGAAAGCAGTGCCTCATTCTATTCCCCAGAGAAAAAGGTCAGATGCTACTTCACAGTGGTAGACACCGACCTCTTGACCAGAAGAGTCCGGAAGCCACGTACAAAATAAAGTCACGATTCTAGAAAAAATATTATTGGTGTCCTCAACTTCCTACATGATATAAATGCAGAATACAGCTGACCATTCTATCACGATTATTCCAGTCTACATTCCTCTGAATTTCATTAAAGACAGAAATAGATATAAAGATGAACTTAGAAGTATGATCATTTAAATACTCACTTCGTAGCTGTCTCTTTATTTCTTTTGCGGGATCTAGCCAGTTCTATAGGGGGAGGGAAAAAAATAAGGTTAATTAAGCCATGAGCTATATTCCAGAGTCCAAAATGGAACGGTTTACAGTTCACATACTTAAGTATAAATTCCTATTCAAAGCAGTTTTCACCTATTAGCATTCCACTGGGCTAAGTATTGATTTGTTTTTGAATGTGTGTATGTTATAAATAAAACACTGAAACACTTTTAAGGTGGGTCTCTTGGGCCTCATTTTCTTGGTTCTGAAATCAAATATCTACCCACGTGATTGGATATAATGTACTATACGTAGTCTTTATTCCACAGTAGAACTCCAGCAAATAGCCCCTGTGGACAATGAAATGAGAGTTCCATCAAGGACGTAATTGGCTCTTAAAAGCGTATACATCCCAATCAAACACAGTTATTTCAACTCCTAGAGCCAACTTCTCCTTCTTAAACTCTTTTTCCCCCCACACTGTACAATGCTACAGAGAGTACCATCAGATTGGAACTGATCGTTTCCTTCCTGCTCTTCATGGAACATCCTTTTTAAACTTCATGCCAAGTTGGAAGCCAAATCATAAGGAACTCCCTTTCACTTCCCCCATCTACCCTTTGAGAAAGTTAACATAAGAAGATTCTAGGAAACTACTGTAATATCTTAAAGCAAAAATGACCAAATTTGAACTACTAGGTTCAAACTACCAAAGGACATTAAACATTTGTCTTTCAAAGTTATCAGCAAAGATCCATCCAAAAAAATTTTATATATGTATTTTTGTCTCCATTTTTTAATACTTTTCCCACCTTATCCTTAAGTCAAACTTCTCAATTAAAGTTTACCCTACCTGGGGGTGCCTAGGTGGTTCAGTCAGTTAAGTGTCCGACTTTGGCTCAGGTCATGATCTCGTGGTCTGTGGGTTCGAGCCCCACGTCGGGCTCTGTGCTGACAGCTCTGAGCCTGGAGCCTGCTTTGGATCCTGTGTCTCCCTCTCTTTCTGACCCTCCCTCACTCATGCTCTCTCTCTCAAAAATAAATAAACATTTAAAAAAATTAAAAAATTTAAAAAAGCTTACCCTACTTTATCTTCACTGATGCAGGAGAACAAATATATTTTTTGAGATACAATATTTTTTTGATTGAAACAGTTGAGCCTTGAACAACGTGGAGGTTAGGGGTGCTGACCCCCACACATAGTCAATGATCGACATACAACTTTTAACTCCCCCCCAAATTAACTACTATAGACTACTATTGACCAGAAGCCTTACCAATAATGTAAACAGTCAATTAATGCCTATTTTGTACATTATATATAGTATTCTTACATTAAAGCTAGAGAAAAGAAAATGTTATGAAAATCATGAGAAAGTACACAACTATACTGCATTTATTGAAAGAAATCTGCGCATAACTGGGCCCACACAGTTCAAACCCACGTTATTCGAGGGTCAACTATAATTGGCTTCACAATAAATAAGTTTCTTTCATTCCAAAAGTATCCGAAGTAATGTATTTTAACATCTGTGCTTGAACAGCATTTTCTTCAGATACAAAGAAAGCAAACAATTAAGATGTTTGTTGTTAGGTAGAAAATAAGAGCCTCCTCTGTCTTAATATATTAAGAGAACATTAACTTACACTATTTAAAAGTAGTAACAGGATGCTGTGAAAACAAAGCTGCATGGACCCCTGTGGGTTTTACTACACGACTCACGGCCTGCACTCAGCAGCACGGGTCTAAGGTGGGCATGCTCTGCTCGAACACTGGCTATATTCAAACATCTCAATAAAAAGCTACCAGAGCTTGGTTGGGTTTCCTATTACTGGTGTCCCAGCTGCATGGCCCATTGATGTGAAGGGCCAGCGGGCGCTCCAATGGTACCTCCAGTGCTATGTCGGGGAGCAGCTCTAATTCTCCCCTTAGAAAAGAGCCTGGCATTCAGCTTCCTTGCCCAGCAGCTGCTCTCCCCACAACAGCTGGCTCACAAATGGCCGGCTATGATGAGCGCACAAGAATGAGGAAAACACATCTTTCAGTCTCTAGCCCAGACAGGGGGAAGCCCGGGAAGAGGCGAAGGAGGGTCACATGTGTTATGGCATTTCATCTATAAACAGAGAAAGAAGAGAGTTGAAGGAAAACTACTTAACTGGTCTTAAACGACCAGACAGACCCTTCCAGAGCTCCGGTTTCATTATGTGACAGTTGTTACAGATGCCTGCTGCAGTAGGCAGAGGAGAATGGCGGGAGTGACATCATTTTCTGTGACCCCAAGAAATAACGCCGAGTCAAAGAGAGTCAAAGAGAGTCAAAGAGAGAGAGTCAAAGAGCTCTACAGACCCAGGAGAATGAGCGACCAGTTTCTGTGCACCAGTCGGCCAAATTCAGACTCGCTGTCATTCTCAGGCCACTTTCCACAGCCCTGCCAGCCAGAATATTAGAAGGCTGAAGTGGTTTCTTCTCCCCTTTATTACAGACCCCTATCCAAACACGAAGTGGGCTGAGTTTACCTGGATGATCAAAGACCAGCAGCCAAAGGGACTCCTGCCATTTGCCTACTGGTTTTCCCTTTGCTAACCACACTCACTCCCACACGGTGAACTCCACTCCCAAGGAGGAAGCAGGTCCTTCCCTCCCCAGCACAACCTTGCAAGGGCAGTGAGAGACCACATTACTTGTATCCTCCATAGTGCTTAGCAACTGCAGGCAACCAGCAAGTAATAAATTAGTATCTGTTGACCAACATCTGCCCACTGCCACGCTCCGGTCATCTTAAAAGACCACGAGCTATAATATTTTGTCAGATTTGCCTTTATTTGAATGATTATCTCCAATGAGTACTATGATACTGAATGGGATATAATTTTATTGCCTTGAGTCATAAATTCTTAAGTGAAAAAAAATGACTGTGACTTTTAAAAGAAATACAAGTCTATTATCTGCATTATCAATTACAAGTAAACAAATAAACTTGTAATCAGTTTATCAATTACAAGATAACAAAAAATTAAAATAAACTTTTTGGTTTGTTACTTGAGGAGTGCCGGATGGATCAAGAAGCAAACACAAAAGGAGGGAAAAAGACATCAGAGAATGACAAAAATGCATGCGAGTATGTGCGTATGCATGCACACGCACACATGTACACACACGCAGGAGCGCGCATACACACACACACACCATGATAGATTATGGTGCATAATTTCCAATTGTTTTTAAAGATTTGGCTACTACACATAGAGACTTTGGAATAGGAGCTACATGGAGTCAAATTCTAGCTTTCACCATCTCTGTGACCTTGGGCTCATTCTTCGGCTTTCTTAAGCCTCTGTTTGCTCAATTCTAAGATGAGGATCGAAACAGGTCCCTCATAGGCTAGTTCTTTTCAACTATCCATTCAACTGTCTCCTGAAGAGTAAGTACGTGTGCAAAGTACTTTACCCAATGCCTTGAACACATGGGTTTTTCTATAATCATAAGCTGGCCTATCACCTTTGGGTACATATCTCTTCTTCACATAAGTTTTTATTTCCAAACGTGGTATGTTATGTATATTAAAGAAATTACTATTTATATGAATAGCACTACCCACAAAAAGTTAACAAATCAGATATACTGTATTCATGGGCCAGATGAAATAAAAATCAGACCCCTTTTCCTTAAAGAAAATTGTCTAATATTCGCCCTTTCTACAAAGCCATCCTACTACAGTGAAGAATCTTCCTGGAAACAAAGGCAACACATATCCCTTCTCATGAAAATAATTATCAGTATGACTAACACGTACACTGAAGTGTTTGGACTAAAGTATTATCTAGCTAAGCTTTACTAAGTTTTGCCTGATAAGAATCCATCTGGCACACTTGTTACAAAAACAGACTTAGCCCTTGCCTACCTGAAACATTCTCCAGAAAAGGGGCCTGAGAATCTCTGTTTTAAGTGATAGTTCCAGGCAATTCATAATCAGGCAACATCGGGATTTTTCTCAGTGTTTCCCTAACTTTAATGTACAGGTAACAATGCAAAACTAAGAAGAACTAAAATCCACACTGTATTTCAATAAAATGTATCGGCTTGTTAGAAACAAAAGTAAAGTACTTTGCCAGCTACACTTGTGGGCAGGAACATTCATTCAACTCAATTTGGTATCCTTTCTCCTCAACCTTCCCCCTTTTACCTCCGCTCTGTACAGCAAGTATAAACTCAATATATATATTTATTTTCTGAATGTCAGGTAAACCAAGGAATAAATAAAAATGACAAGGAATCCTATCACAGGCTTCCAACAGAAGTACACTAAAATTAAAATAGGGTCCTGGAATATAAGTATTATTAAATTATCTTAGAACATGAAACTGCAAGACTATGACTCAGAGGAAAAAAAGTAACATCTTTACTTTCACTAATCTTTAACTGAAATCTAGCATTACCATCAATTATGAACGTGGGAGAAAAAAGCCTGGTTAATATCAGCAGTACCTCTAGCTTTGTCACTCAATAGGAATCAAAAATATTTCCATATTCCACTATAGTTGTGGCAGATATTGAAATAGCACTGGTGCTAATCAATATTTTGAACTTGATGTAAACATTAGATACTGGTGATTATCTCAAATTTAATATTTTCAGAACACTGTTTATTTATTGGCTTTCTCTATAGGCCTCTGTATTTTATTAGTTAACTAAACACTATTCTGAGAAGCAGCCCATAGAATTCATTAGCCTGCCAAAGGAATTAATGGCACATAAAATGGTTAGAAATTTAAGCAGCAAAGCAAATATCTGTACACATTTTTTTTTTTAATGCTTATTTATTTACTTTGAGAGAGAGCATGAGCAGGGGAGGGTCAGAGAAAGAGGGAGAAAAAGAATTTCAAGCAGGCTCCACAAGCATGAACCCAATGCAGGGCTCAGACCCTCAAACCATGAGATCATGACCTGAGCTGAAACCAAGAGTCAGACTTTATCGACCTTACCAAGAGACAGCTTTCCTGACTGAGCCACCCAGCTGCCCCTGACCAAGTCTTTTCTAAACATTTTCAATACCTGTTACCAGAAAAAGGGTTAAATAAAGATGATTTTCGGTTATCCTCTAACAACAAAAACATCTTGGAAAATAAAAAACCCTGTTTAAAAATTATTATATTTAGATTCATAGGATGCTGGCGTTAAGAAAATCCTCAGAGGACCATAGGGGAGGGGAAGGGGAAACAAATACTTAAGGAGAGGGAGGGAGGCAAACCATAAGAGATTCTTATATACTGAGAACAAACTGAGGGTTGATGGGGGTGGGGGAGAGGGGAAAATGGGTGATGGGCATGGAAGAGGGCACTTGTTGGGATGAGCACTGGGTGTTATATGGAAACCAACTTGACAATAAACTATTACAAAAAAAAAAGAAAGAAAGAAAGAAAGAAAATCCTCAGAAACTATATGGTCCCAAAGTCCATGTGTAATGGGAATGGCCTGACTCCTACCTAAGTGACTATGGCTGTTGGCATGCCACTTGGCTTTTGCTACATTCCAAACTTCTACAATTCTGTCACTTCAAAAGGATATTTGATCCCTGGAATCAGCACTTCTCAAACCTTACAGTTTTTCCTGAATCACCTGAAGATCGAGTCAAAATGCAGATTACAATTGGTAAGTTGTACAGTAAGGACCTGGAAACTTCCTTATCAACAATCTTCTAGGTAGCAAATGCTGGGGGCTCCCTTGGAGTAGTACAGCCCTAGATTTCCTTTCATGTCTTTTCCTAAAAGTCAGATGTACAGAGACATTTTTCAAGCCCACTAACTGGCTTAACAGGTAGATGCCCTGCCTCCACTGGCTACACATTGTATTGTTGACAGCCCCCTGTAGAAAGTCCTAGCAGATCGCCGCTCCCACGTGCCTACGTGTAAGCATTTCTTTCTCAGCCCATCACACTAATCAGCTGTATCACATAATGCCAAGACCTACAGTCTTCATTCCACCAACAAGGTGCTGACCACTTTCACCTGACAAAGAGGAACAGCCAGCCAAGCCCATCAAGCAGCAGCAGCCCACAAGCAGTCCGAGTGTGCGGCCGCCTGGGCTGCAGACCACTGAGCAGAGTAGACCTAGATAATGACCCAAGATCCTCTCATAAAATCTATCTCCAAGTTCCTTTCCCTCCAAAAGCCATCCATGTCGCCTAATACCCTTTCAGGCTGGATGCTAAGATCACAGAGTTAGTGGGGTTTTTTTCAAAATGCTTAGCTGTGCCTTTCTCACTTTTGGTGCTTGTCAATTTGGCCAGGTGAGAGCAATTAAATTCATCCGACCCTGTATTACCAAATGTTCAAAGTATAAGCTTACCTAAAATCTGCACTTTCTCTTAGGAATTTATAGCGCTGAAGCAAGTCCCCTTTATTATACCTTTGCCCAAATGAGGTCTAATAGAACACTGCCCTAATGCTGGCGTTAGCAGGAAAGTTCCAGGCTTTCTACATTATAGCGAAATGTTCACTATGCACCTGGGAGAACGTGATTCAACTCTAGTCTGTGGTATTAGAACGTATAACTGGATTGAATTTAGAATTTTATTAAAGAATAGTTTATATATGACAGTAATATTCGTTTTTAGTTCTATTTTCTGGAGGGAAATGGACAAGCTTTTGGACAAACACTTTAATCAATTTTCATAAAGTTAGCTGTGGATATCAACGACACTTCTAACAAGCTCCTCTTTCAATATGGCTTGAAGCAAAATAACATAATCCCTGGGCCAGATGCCAAACTCTATTAACATCAAAAATTCAAGACAGTATTTTCCCCTTTAAAGAGAGTCCAAAACCCTTCATGATGGTTACAGTTAGACATGAATTCAAGAACTACATGGACTTGAAATTCCATATAACAACGAGTAACATGTTGCTTGATTCCACATATTTTTAACGGCATTTTCCACAGTAAAGTTTACATAAAACTTCTCAAGAGACATTAAAAGGTTCTAACACTAATCATGATAGATTTACATACTTAGAGTAAATTGAAAGGCTTCCAACTCAAGATCTGAACCATGAGACAAAGTAATACACTAAAATCGAAGGAGAGTTTAGATTTTCTCTCCATGGAAAAAATTTATACAAATAACCATAGCTTTACCTCACCTTAAATTTATAATATGTTGAAATAAGTGACTGAAACGTCTATAAACAGAGATAATATTCAGCATGAAAAAGCAAGCAGCTTAAATTCCTGTACCTATAGTATACTATTGTTGAAACTACGTGGGTTTCAAACACAGTAGAACTGATTAAGCTAAGTTAATACAATGGTAATAACATTCTGTGGGAAAAAAATAAGACACCATTCAAATCTATATTAGAAAAATAAGAGTTCTTTTGGCCTCGATGTCTTGAGGACTGGATTTTGTCTACACAAGTGAGAAGGAATAAAAAATCATATAAAAGTCATGAAAGCAAATCAGATTTTATATGAATAATTAAATATACTGCCAGTTACATGTTAGCGTTCAATTTCCTGAAGAGTTAATACTTCAGAAAGTACACACAGCTGTTTATTCTTCTAATGTTCTATGGTTAAAGCCTAGATAAAAGTGTGTGCCTATTGTATGGGCATTTTCATCTCCCATTTCATAAGAGAAACTGCAAAGTAAAATAAGGAATTAAGAGTTCTCTATTTAAATTAGCATTTTTTTTGTCAATGAGGATCCTATATAGAACCCCTCTGAACTTAACCTTATACTAATATTCTCTGCCTCAATGACCGGAGCTTCTCCTTAACTCCAGCCATCCCTTCCCATCCTGAACGCTAGGTCTTGTCATCACACAGTGTTCTCCACTTCATTAGATTTCATCATCCCATTCTCAGCTACAACCCTTTCCTCTCCTTCTAAGTTTTCTACCCATTAATTCTCACAGCACCTAATCTTCAGCCTCTATGGACTTTCATCCTTTGGCCGCCAGTCATTTTCTCCCAACCTACTGGCCCATTTCAGCTTCAGTTATGTTCCTTTCTGGGTCTCTGGTGACTACGCAGTTGGGTTACCATCTCAGCAGCAGCTTCAGTTTTCTAGACCTTCTGTCCATCTTACCATCACCACTGTGAACACAGCCAACTGGGAACTGCTATAATACTCCATTTCTCCACTATCATACCCAGGGTGCAGATGGCAACCAGAGAAAAACACACACCAATGTATTCTGTTGCCATCAGAATCATATGATCTCCACTCTCGGCTGGACTGTCAACAGCAATCCATGTACTTGTCCTTAGTAGACTGCCTCTCTGGGTTCCCACTGCTACCCCCTAGTCATTCTCAGCAGACAATTTCACCCTCTATTTTTCAGAGCTTTGAGGCTGCACTTCCCTTAACTAAGATTTGCTTACAGATACATCACTCCTGATCTTCCTTCTTGCAGAGTCAGGGGGTGAGGCTGCCCTCTTTATTCAAAGCTTCTCCTCTTTCTCTTCTCCACTTCAGGAGTTTCCATCCTCATCCCTTTCCACTCGCTCCACCCCCACGCTCTCCTTGGGCATTCCCACAGCCAAAGTTGAAGTTCTTTCCATCCAAGCAAATCTGTCAACTCCCAAAATCCTTAGTAAACACTCTGTGCTGTCATATATAAAAGCCACTAGTCATAAGAGGCTACTTAAATTTAAATTTGTACATTTGAATAAAATTCCACTTCACTTCCTCGGTCACACCAGCCATATTTCAAGCAATCAATAGCCATCTGTGGCTTGTGGCTGCCATATTGGATAGAAAGAGCAGGTCTAGAACATCTCATCATCACGAAAAGTTCTACTGGACTGTGCTCGTCTATATCCTGTTGCATCATTCTCCCATCTGTCCTCTTCACGGTCAGCTTTCCTTAAATAATACTTTATGCCCACTCTCACATTCTTTACTGTTAACTTTCTTCAGCCCTCACCTACTCCCTGATCCCTAATCATCATCTAGCCAACAGCCTACATGTACTTCCAACTTAGAAAAATGAAAATGAGATTTCATCTCTGCCCCCAACCCCAAACTGCTGCTCCTCCCCCAAAGTCCCCATGTAAGAGTCTCTAACAAGCTCCCCAGCTACCCAAGCCCCAAATGTGGAACTTATCCCTAACCCCTCAATCGCCTTCATGCCACAGAGATGGTAAGTCACAAAGTCCTACAGACATTACCTACTCAGTACCTCTACCCTTCGTTTTCACTCCTAATGTCACTGCCCTAGTTTCCACCATCCCTGGACTAGATGACTGACCTTCCTCTGCCTCCGGTCTCAGTTCCCTATAATCTCTGTCCACAACACTAACAGGTTATTCTTTCTGAAATGCCAATCTGACCGTGTCACTTTCTTTATAAAAATCCTTCACATCAGGATAAATATCTAGATTCCTTAGCACAAGATGCAAGGCTTTCCAAAAAATGTTCTTTGCCTAGCTTTCCCATAATTGCCAACACTCTCCACAAAGCTACCCCAAATTAACCCATGATGTAAGTTAAATCACTGTGCTTGCTGAGAAAGCACAGCTTCAAGACAAGTACCCAACTTTTTTAAGCAAGTTCCACACCAGGCGTGGAGACCAACACAGGGCTCAAACTCACCACCATGAGATCAAGACCTGAGTGGAGACAAAGAGTTGGACGCTTAACCGACTGAGCCACCCAGACGCCCTCCCAACAACTCCTTGTAACTTGCCAATTGCTCACAGGTCCCTCCTGTACAGAGACTCTGGAACTGCCACATCCCCCAGCCCTTGTCAAGCAACTTGAAATTCCTCCTGTACACCATTCTCATTCACGCTGGAGAGATTACTTTTCTTCTGTGCAGGATGTCCCTTCCCTGTCCACATTCAGAATATTTGTCACAATTCTCATTTTCTATAATAGAACGTTAATATTCAAGTGCTAATATCATTTCTAAAGTTTATAGATTTGCCCTTATACAATAATATAAAGCAGGTCCTTGTCAGGTAATAAAACTTAAAAGTGTCCCCTATCTAGTCACTAATAAATGTCCAGCTGGTATTTAGGACAGGGCATGTTAAGTTGTGTCATGGAACTGAGATTACTAGAAGTCTATCTACTTGGATAAGCCATCCAGTCTCTGATAGTTTGTGATAGCAGCCCAAATGGACTAAGACACTGACCAAAAAGTTAATCCATTTTCTGTCCCAAACTATGTGAGAGACAGGACATATCCCATCCACTTAACACAGCCCATAACATAACACCTTTCAATATCCCTTATATAAACAGTGATAGCACCATTTTTAAGCTAGGAAGAGTGAGCCTAAATGGTGGGGTGGGTAGGTGCACGTGTGGGTACATGTGTGTAGCGAACAGTACAGAAGACTGGGTAGGAAAAAATGAGATTCTTAGTTGGAAATTCATCTCCCAGGTGATTCTTCCAAGAAGGGAAAAGTTCCTTTGAGGAAGCACTGACAAGGAATCCCACAGAATCACTATCAGTAAGTCAGGCCATCCCTTAAACTTATTGACACCATTACAGACACATCAACTGGGAAATTCACACTGGGAACAGAGTCCATAATATCCTTCAACAACCCATATATGACGTCTTGCATGATGGCTTTTAGAATTGAATAAGATGAAAAATCCCTCCAAGGCAAGATGCTATTCTTCCATTTGTCCAGTCATGATAGCTATAAAATGGCATACCCATATTTATGCCTTGACTGGCAGAAAGTTAAATATTGTTGCATTTTCTATTTTTTTCCTTCCTAGTTCACCCAGTTTTGAATCTTACCATTAAGATTTATTGCTAGGTGACCTTGGGTGAATTATTTTAACTTCTCTATGCCTCATCCTTCTGTATTTATAAAGTGTGGTTAATAATACCAACCTTCCAGGGTTGTTCTGAAAACTATAGGAGACAATACTCGTAAAGTGCTAGAACAGAGCCTGGTGCATTGTGAGAACCCCAGAATGATTAGCTATTAATAGTCATGTCCATTTTATTTGGAATATTTTTTATGATAAAAGCCTCCTTGGATTCTTTTACAAATGAAGTTATAAATAAGTATGCTTAACCACGAGCCTCAATATAAATATGATATTCCCGTCCTGAAATAAAACCGCCCACTGCACGCTGTACGATTGAGATGGATTCCACCTGGAGTATCTGGTCCATGCTAGCAGCCATTCCTCAAGGCAAATATTAAATTAACTTACTTATTCTTCTAAAAGCTGTTAACTGACCTAAAGTCAACATGTCTTGAAATGATACTCGAGATAGCCCCTGCCATTCCACGACGGGCCCTCCCCAACTCACTAAATGACAATTCCATCCATCCAAGAATCCAGACCCTATTATTGGTGTTATGTCGTCCCTCACACCCAATCAGCTGATTGAGTCTACCTCTTTCCTTCAATCATTTACTTGTCTTTCTCTACCACAACTTCAACGGAGGCCACTTCTTGCTTTGGGTGAGCAGTGCCACTCACGCCCCTCTCCTCCCTGTCCCTCTCACAGCCCAAGCCCACCCTTATGTCTCTCCTTAAACATCATTCTCTCTCCTATAGAGCAGTAATCAAAATTTAGTAACTGTGTAACTCAGTTTTTCATGGTCTCCTCAACTGGAACATAAGTGGGGACATCGTGAAGGCAGGGTCTTTGTCTTAACTGTTTACTGCTAGATTCGCAGTAGTACCACTGGTTTGCATACAGGTAATTTTTTTTAACCTAAAGTCTACCATCTTAACCACTGTTTAGTATACAGTTCAGCAATGCTAACTATATTCACACTGCTGTGCAACAGATTCTGAAATGCTTTCATCTTACGAAACTGAACTCTGTACCCACTGGATAACAGCTCCCCATTCCCCCATGCCCTGGTCCCTGCCAACACCATTCTACCTTCCCTTTACATGAACTGGATTATGGATACTTTGTATAAGTGGAATCACAGTGCTTGTCCTTTTGTGACTGGTTTATTTCACTTAATATAATGTCCTCTAGCTTCATCCTTGTGACAGGATTTCCTTCTTTAAGGCTCAATAATATTCCATTTACCACATTTTGTGCAGACTACATTTTGTTTATCCAATCATTCACTGATGAACACTGGGTTGCTTCCACCTCCTGGCTATTGTGAGCAATGTCACGACGAACATGGGTGTGCAAATATCTCTTCGAGATGCTGCTTTCATACTTTTGGATATACACCCAGAACTGGGATTGCTAGATCATATAATTTCCATTGATAATTTTTTTGAGTAACCTCTATACCGTTTTCCATTATAGCTGCACCATTTTACATTCCCACAACCAGTGCTCAAGGATTCCAATTTCTTCATATCCTCACTAACACTTCTTTTGTTTTCTTGCCAGTGGCCATGCTAATGGGTGTGAGATGGCACAGAGACCGTATTCAATAGCTATGTGTTAATGTCTAGATAGGCTGAGACTACACAGATAAAAGGTATGGTCTCTACCCTCAAGAAGTTCTTAGAATAATGGTAAGAGAGACTCTCATAAATTAGGTTTTTGCTAAATGTCTAGATAACAGATGGAAGAAACAGTCAACTCCCCTTGAGTAGGGAGCTGGAGGGATGGTGGTAGAAAATGGTCAAGGAAAATCTCACAGAGCAGGATACTTAAATGTTAAGGAGGCATTCAGATGCAAAAAAATGGGAAGGGCATTCCAAATGTAAAGAATAGTATGTTCAAGCAGATATAGTATGGACCAACAAGGCTCCTGTTAGGAGAGAAATCTGGTGTGGACGGATTCCAGACTGCATGTGAGAGGTTACTGAGAAATGAAACAAAAGTGGAGTCTTGCAAACCATACTAAAAGGATTATATTGTATCCACTAAATGGTGTTAAGCCAGGGAGAGCCAAGATCCAATGTGCACTCCAGAGAACTCCATCTAGCAGCAGTGTGACGCGTCACCATAGGGGCCTGGGGCCAGGCAGTTAATCCAAGCAGGAGGCTAACAAAATGGTCAAAGCAAGAGAGGACAAGGGCCTAAACCAAAGCAAAAAGTGTGGACAAAGAGAACCAAGAGAAGGATGTTAGTGGGTAGAAAAGACAGACCTTTTTGACTGATAAGCAATAGAAGGAGGCGGAAGGAGTGGAAGGAATCTATACCCACTCTTCAGGGGACAGATGACGTTTTAAAGGGCAGATGACAGCTTGCTTTGAGACAATGGAGTGCAGTGTCCAGTAGGCAGTTAAATAGGACCCTGAGATTCAGGTCAAAGATATGGATTAGACAAATATATTGGAAGTCATAAAAATAAAAACTAGTGAATCCTATCTAAATACCACTCTTTCTCATGTAAATCTAGTGTTGCAGAAATACTAGACGTCTTTACGTAGCATATCCTGTTTCTACTAACAGAACGTGTTTTTCTGCATATTTTACAACATGCTAGATGGTTTCTCTTTTTCCACAAGGCTTAAATGCTTTGATGAATCTCCCCATCTGTAATCTCAGAAAGAGTGGATAATGATAGCCAAATTCCCATCACTTTCTCTTTTACAGCTTGAGGACCAGCAGAAGGGTCCATGGTTGGAAATATTATCAAGACCACCTTTAATTTCAAATAGAAAAAGAGCACCTAGTTTATTCAGTGGAATATCTCATTTGTTATTACTTCTGAAAAAAGTATTCTAAACAGAATTCTAAGAATACTCGAATACTATTCTGTAGGAAGGCATCCAATTTAATGGTCTTTGGCTTAAATGTGGAATTAAACCAATTAGGTATCAAGACTTTAAAACTAAGCAAATTAAGAAACTTTAATTTATAGATAATTATCACCCTTAGTACCCTGCATTTCATTACCAGGATATATAAACAATGACAGCATGTGGGCAAATAACTTCATAGCCTATGCTCATCTACTATGTTCTGTTCTATTGACTGTGACGTAAAATGTCAGATGCTGGAAAGTAACTCCTTTGACTGTGACCAAACGCTCCAGGCATCCTCAGACAGAATGATCCCAGCGAGTCTGTCCACAGCCACAATCTAACAGACTTGAAAGAGCTTCACTCTAGAGTGCCACAGGACCAAACCTTGACTCTTCACTCCTACACTCAGTATCTTCTCCACCAGTTACACACCATTACTCAAAGTGAATTAGAGAAGGAACAGTCCTTTCTTTTATTAAATTTTTTTTAGGTCTCAGAAGGTGAGTGGGGGAGGGGCAGAGAGAGAGGGAGACACAGAATCTGAAGCAAGCTCCTGGCTCTGAGCTGTCAGCACGGAGCCCGACGCGGGGCTCTAACCCATGGACTGTGAGATGGTGACCTGAGCCGAAGTCGGATGCTTAACCGACTGAGTCACCCAGGCACCCCAGGAACAGTCCTTTCTTAACAATGAGGAAAGTGCTAGAGACGAATGTTTGTGTCCCTCACCCCGACCCCGCCCCATTCATACCTTTAAACCTAACCCCCAATGCGATAGGATTTGGAGGTGGGGCCTTTGAGAGGTGATGAGATCATGAAGGTGGAGCCCTCATGAATGGGAGCAGTACCCTTATAAAAGAGGCTCAAAGAGCTCCCTGTCCCTTCTGCCATGTGAGGGTACAGAAGGCACTCTCTATGAACCAGGAGGTGGGCCCTCACCAGACACAGAACCTGCTGGTGTCTTGAGCTTGGACTGCCCTGCCTTCCCGTGTTGTTTATTAACCACTCAGTCTATGGTACTTTGTTAGAAAAGCCTAAATTGACTAAGACAGAAGGCTGCAAGTCAATTCTGGTTAATTGCCAGAATGGATTAATATTTCTCTCTTTAATTCACATATGAAACTAAGAAGTCCTGACAGTCCCTGGAATCAGCATTAAGCATTTAGAGAACTCTGATGCTCCCGCTTAGCATCTTGGGAAATTTCCGGAGCACAACAATCTCAACACACTTGATGTCAGGCAGATTTGCGCAGGGTCCTGACAGGTCAAATCTACCCAACCTGAGTCCAGGTGGGCCCCACATGGAACACATCCACTCCACATAGTCACCGCAGTCTGTACAGCAAGGCCAACACTCTCTCCCCAGTCTCCAGGTAAGTACATTCCTTCTAATATGCTTCCTTCTGTCTTTTTTAGGCATGCTTACTTCCCAGCATACAGGTGAATTCAAGAGCTAAAAATTCAACATAAAATGTTCTAAATCTGTTCTTTTAGTCTCTAATAATTAACATAAATTGAGACATCCATTTTGTCTGCTTATAGTATTGGTGGAAAAGCATATACACACACAGAGGCAAAAAGTTATAGGTGATTCTCTCTATACAAGTTTCTAGTATTTACCAAATTTCTACAATGAAGAAAAAATATGTCAAAATCAGTTATTTTAAAGCTAAATTTTATACCACTTGAGAAGAAAAAAATACAGTATTTTTCTAAGGAGATACAAATACACTTGAAATCATTTCACTTACTTTCTGTTCAGGGCTTTCCTGAAACAAAAGTCCAAAGTAGTCCTTTTCCAAGAGATTGAGATGTTCGCACACTTTGTCAAATAACACTTGTCCCTTTGCACGTTTCTGAGGGAAAAGAAATGACATCTTTACGTTTCAAGCACTAAAGATTCCATGAGTACTATAAATAAAGGACTTCACATCAGTTAACATTAATTTAGCGCAACATAAAATATTTGTTTTCCAATCTTTTATAATACAAAAGATTAATAGCCTTTTCACTTTAGAATCTTCCCTCCCACCACCTACACGAAGCATACATTCCAAATGAAAGTGTGATCAAATGCTTTACTTGCTACTCTATGAAAATATAAAATGGAATCAAAAAGTAACATGCTAGGAGTTCATTTATTTTTATAATAGTATAAAAATAGGGGTGCCTGCATAGTCGATTAAGCATCCAACCTGGGCTCAGGTCATGATCTCACAGATCATGAGTTTGAGCTCTGTGTCAGGCTCTGTCAGCTCAGAGCCTGGAGCCTGTTTTGGATTCTGTGTCTCCCTCTCTCTCTCTGCCCCTCTCCCATCTGTGCTCTCTCTCAAAAATAAACTTAAAAAAAAATAAAAGTAGTACAAAATGACATCTAAACTGCCTCCCTCAATTCCTCAAAGTGGGTTATATTGTATCTATGATATATACTCCCTCAGGAAAATCATTTGGCCCTAGTCTTCACTGGATCCTAACATGACTTATCCCATCAGCACTTAGGCTTTTTGGTTGCATGATTTGTAGAATAGGAAAATAAATTTTTTTTTCAATTCAAGCTATGCTTTTTCTCAAGAATGACAGGACATTCTTCAGAACAATATTTTAAGATACAAGGAAATGGAACTAGGAGGATAAAATCAGTGCTCCCTGAAGATGTAACATACTTTTGTCTTAAATAGTTTGATGTATTTTCTTTAAGAAGCTGCCATCAACAGAGACATAAAAGCCTTTGACAGGCACGGAAGAAAAACTCATGGTCTAATCAATGGCAAAACATGAAGTGGTGACTCATTTCCAATTAAGATGTACACCCCTGGGAACACCAACGGGGAGGTCAGGTCCCACACACACCTTCATCCCCTGCATAGGTAGAACTGGCCACTGGACTACAAGTGAAAACTGAACATGCCCTTGGACTTTTCATTCTCAAGATGAATGCCCTTACACCATCAAAATGGGTACTCATTAGTTAATCCACTAGATAGAAGTTGAGGTCTCCCACACACTCATCTTTAAAAATGGAATAAGAGGGGAACCTGGGTGGCTCAGTTGGTTAAGCGTCCAACTCTTAATTTTGCCTCAGGTCACGATCTCACGGTTCATGGGATCAAACCCCACGTTGGGCTCTGTGCTCTCAGCAGAGCTTGGGATTCTCTCTCTCCCCCTCTCTCCCCAAATGAATAAAGATTTAAATAATAATAAAAATGGAATAAGATATAAAAGACATTTCAATTTCAAATGAGTACAACTCTGATAAGGGGTTTCAAAAGATAGTCTTCAGAAACTCAATTCAAGGGTTTGTTTCTCTCCTCTAATCTTTTCTTCCTCCTCTTTGTGGGCGCACAGGTAGAAAACTCATGCCTGAGAGACTTGCAAAGGAGAATCTGGAACTTATATTATTAAATGTTTTATAGTAATGTTTTTTAAAAAGAGGGGAGCAGAGTTAAGATGGCAGAGACATAAGGGGACAACGAATTTCCTTGTCCCTCAAGCACAGCTGGAATCACTTAGGACACCCAGGAAATCCATCTGCGGAGTGGCAGAAGGATCTCCACAGGTGCAGGGAGACAGCTTGGTGGGACAGAGGTGCGTGTATGTGAAAACTGGGGGAGATAAACTGGTGCAGGTATGGAGGGTAAGGAACTCCTTCTGTGGAGAGACAAAAGGGAGAGAAAGAGAGAGAGGGGCTGTGAAACTGCAGTATTCAGTTAGCACAAGAGGAAAACCCCTCTGGACTACGGACTGGGGAACAAGAAATTCGGTGAGTGCCAGTTTCTATTTTGCAAACAGCCTTAGGAGCTGAAACTCAGGTTTCCAAAGCGCATGACTTTCTCCAGACTGAAGCCATAGCCATGTGCGCGCACCTCGGGGGAGAAGGAGCCAACCCTGCGACGCACTGGGAGAGAACGGACCCTTCCTCAAGTACTGTGGGAAGTGGGTTTATTGCCTCCCCAAGGACAAAAGATTCTGCAGGCACCAGGCAAAGGCCTTTAGCAGCAAGGCGGAGTGACGCTACACCACAGCGGAAGGTGCAAGGCCCTTTAAGACATCAGGTTTTGAATCCCAGCCGAGTGCGTGGGAGACTGTGGAGTAGAGCAAGTCGACCTATGCTGTGAGGGCTAACTGAACAGCATGGTTTGAGACCCCTGGTCTGGGGAGGAGAGACTGGGGTGTTGCCATTTTTATCCCCATCACCAACAAGGTGGGGCTTCAGGGAGCAGCAGCACAGCGCTCCCCAGTGGAGGTGGGACCCACTTACACCAAACCTACCCCTCTGAGCCTGATAACTGTGATTCTACCCCTGTGAGATTGACCTTGACCTTGACCGAACCAGAAGGCCTCTCCTCCAGACCAGCACAGCCACAGGCTCAGGGACCAACAGCTGTGTTTTTTTTTTTGTTTGTTTGTTTCTGTCTGTCTTTTTCTTGTCTTTTTCTTTCCATCCTCCTCTTTTTCACTTTTGGAATCTGGCTCATAATTTCTAATTTGTTTTTGGTGAATTTTATATACACACACACACATATGTATATATATGTATATACATACACATTTATGTGTATGTGTATATAAAAACTTGTTCACTCAGGCATTTTAGTCTATTCTTTTTACACCTTTGCTCTCTCTAATTTGTTTTCCTTTCTCTTTCTCTGGATTTAGCATTTTAGTGTTTGTTTTTATTGTTTTTTTTTTTTTTTTTTTTTTTTTTTTTTTTTTTGTTCTCTGTTTGGTCTTCTTTTCTCTCCGCTTTCATTTTTCTCTTGTTATGGGATCAGGCTTCCCCCTACCTTTTTCCTTTTGTTCCAGGGTTACTTCAGCAAACAAATCCAAGCACGCCTGGCTGAAAGTCCAAACACTCCACCACCACAAGCAAGCAGGAGCTTTGCAAAGGACTGACCAGTGGGATGGAGCAGCCAAAACACAACAACAAAGTGCACACAACATATACCAAAACCACTTCCTGAAGTGCCAGGCCCCGGACAGTGTATGACCCCTTTTTAAAACAACAGTACTCACAGGCACAGGACACAGAACAAGCTATTAAAACACACAAAAGACAGAAACTTGGCCAAAATGATAAAATAGAAGAATACAAATACAAAAATAGAGAATTCTGAAAGCAGCTAGGGACAAACGGGCCTTACCCTACAAGGGTAGACCCACAGGGGTAGGAGCAGACCTGTCCTGTGACACTTGGCAGGCCAGGAGGGAGCGGCAGGAAACATTCAATGTGCTGAATAGGAAAAATATGCAGCCAAGACTCCTTTCTCCAGCAAGGCTGTCATTCAGAATGGAAGGACAGATAAAGGCTTTCCCAGACAAACAAAAACTGAAGGAGTTCTTGACCACTAAACCAGCCCTGCAAGAGATCCTAAGGGAGACTGAGTGGAAAGCAGTAAAAAAATTTAAAAATTTGATTAAAAAATTTTTTAAAAATAGAATTATACTAAATAGCAGAGGAAAGAAGGTGAAAGCAACAAATTATTTCAACATAGCAAGCACTGTACCTTCATTATATCACTGCAGATTCAGAAAAGTACTAAGTACATTTAAAATAAATACGTGTATATAGGTCTGCATATTCAAAGTACACACAAATAGAATGTAGTAAGGAAGAGTACTGGAGTCTGGATTCCAAATGCTAAAATTTTACATAATTTCCATTATCGAGAAATTATGTGACTAGGGACAAGACACTTCACTTCTATTTGCCTTAATTTGCACATCTGTGAAACGGGGGAATAAAATCCACACAGAGTGTACTGAATACGAAAAGCTGTAATACATTCAGAGAGCTTAGAACAGTACGTGTGGCACTGACTTAGAGCTTAGAACATACAGAGAGCTTACAAGAGTATGTGTGGTACGTGTGCTTAATCGATATCGGCTCCTATTGTTATAAGCTGGAGAGCTTTGTAACACGAAAAGTGACTAATTTCACTTATATGAGCTTTTGGCTTAAGCTTTTAAAAGGAAAGGCTCTGAATTTCACTGTTAGATCTGCATGCAATTATTAACCTACCTAATTAAAACTTTGAGTTTGGAGGTATTTTAAAGTAACTTTATGAGGAGAAAGGAAGGCAAACCATGACAGTTGGCTTTCTTAAATATGCAGTGAAATCCACGGTCTATGAGGAGATATGGTTGCAAACAATAGCAAAGAGTATTTTTATTTTATTTTTTTGCACTCTGAACTTTATTTCCACAATCTTTTTTTTTTATTTTTTTAACATTTATTTATTTTTGAGAGAGAGAGAAAGAGACAGAGTGTGAGTGGGGGAGGGTCAGAGAGAGAGGGAGACACAGAATCAGAAATAGGCTCTGAGCTGTCAGCACAGAGCCCGATGCGCGGCTCAAACCCACGAACGTGGGATCATGACCTGAACTCAAGTTGGTCACTTAACCTGACTGAGCCACCCAGGTGCCCCAATCATACTTATTTTCATAAAAGGTTTAGAGTGTGATGACTTTTTCCACCTTTACTGAAGTATAATTGACAAATAAAAATTGTATACATTTAAGGTACATGACGATGTCTTGATATACATATACAGTGTGAAATAATTCACTGCAATCAGTGGTGAGGACATTGTAAATCAACTCTACTGAATTCTTGTGATAGATATCTTGGGGATGTTAAGCATGAGAAAAAACTCTATCCCACAGAAGTACATGAAATAAGACAAAGCATATATGTATAAATAGGTCCCAAACTTTTAGATTTCAATGTAATTTGGAAAGGCAAATACCTCTGTTGTGTACAGAACAGTACACTGTTCTGATGTACCAAGAAAACATTTCAGTCTTAACTAGTGCACTGTTTATTATTATTATTATTTTGCTATTCTCAGAATTCTTTTTTTCTTTTATAGTTTATTGTCAAGTTATAACACCCAGTGCTCATCCCAAGAAGTGCCCTCCTCTATGCCCATCACCCATTTTCCCCTCTCCCCCACCCCCATCAACTCTCAGTTTGTTCTCCGTATTTAAGAGTCTCTTATGGTTTGCCTCCCTCCCTCTCCTTAACTATTTTTCCCCCTTCCCTCCCCCATGGTCCTCTGTTAAGTTTCTCCTGCTACACTTATGAGTGAAAACATATGGTATCTGTCCTTCTCTGTCTGACTTATTTCACTTAGCATGATGCCCTCGAGGTCCATCCACTTTGCTACGAATGGACAGATTTCACTCTTTCTCATTGCCATGTAGTATTCCATTGTATATATAAACCGCATCTTCTTGATCCATTTGTCAGTTGGTGGACATTTAGGCTCTTTCCATGATTTGGCTATTGTTGAAAGTGCTGCTATGAACATTGGGGTACATGTGCCCCTATGTATCAGCACTTCTGTATCCCTTGGGTAAATTCCTAGCAGAGCTATTGCTGGGTCATAGGGGAGGTCTATTGTTAATTTTTTGAGGAAACCTCCACATCCTCACCAGCATTTATAGGTCTCCTGATTTGTTCATTTTAGCTACTCCGACCGGCATGAGGTGGTATGCAGTGTGGTTTTGATTTGTATTTCCCTGATGATGAGTGTCGCTGAGCATCATTTCATGTGTCTGTTGGCCATCTGGATGTCCTCTTTGGAGAAGTGTCTGTTCATGTGCAAAGAATATTTTAAAGGTAATAAATAATCTAAGATAGAATTCACTTTCTCTGACTTGAACTTCAACAACATTGTTCACTTCTGAATCTCTAGTGAGTACAAAATGGCCTATCATAATAAGTGGTCCAAAAATACTTACTGCATCAACTGGAAAAACATTACAGCATACTATATGTTACATACTTATTTTAATGAGGTGGCATTTAACCAACTCAGGCTCCCAGTGACTGACCACTGCTACAATTTCAGCACCCACTTTGAAATTAGAAACTTTCCTTATCAGAGATAACAAATTGAGCAAACTACTATAGCTCCTGCCGCATCTATCTACTTGAACATCATCTTCTGTGCATTTCTAATCAGGTATTAATGACTCCCAAAAGACAATTTATTATAAAGCAGAAATGATCTTATTTAGAAAGACACACACACACACACACACGCACGCACAAACTCAACAAAAGCTAATATAAGTTGACCTTTAACCAGATAAAATTTCCCAAACTTACCATTTCTACAAAACATCTGGCTATACGTGACAACTACTTTCAAATGAGCAAACTACTAAAATCAGTTAGAATCATGAAGAAATGTAATGGAAACAAAAGGAGATTCATACTATTTGATGATAAATGCTATTTGAAAGTAGGGTCAAAAGAATAAGACACCTAATGTCTATGAACACATACCTCCGTTCAAAGAGGAAACATTACAACACTGGCTTAAATTGCATTTTCATTAATAAATCATATTGTCTCACTGGTTTCCATTTCAAAACTAGAAACATGCTCTCGTGGGCAGAATCCCCCTAGAAGATTAAGAGAAAAACATGCGCAAAGCTCACCACCACAATTTGGCACTGTGCACTGGGCAGCTTGGGGTGGGGGACAGGGGCATCCACACAGGGGCTGGAGTCAGACCTAGTCCCTCCCTCATCCAACACCCTGTAGGCACTTTGCTATGACTAGACAAACATGACAATAGGCAAACCATTTAGTCTTCTTAACTGTAAAAGGAAGTCACAGGCATCTCACAGCTCACCATGAGGGTCAAGTTAACCCAATGAGACAGTATACGTCAAGGCGCCAAACCAAGCGCGTTACTCCATCAGCTGAATCCTGTCACAAACTGTTCTTTCACTAGCCCATATCTAACAAACATCAAAATATCTTCCAGATGCTCAGATTGCTTCTCTGCTATTCTCTCCTTCCCTTTTCAAGGAAACAGATATTTTAAATGCTTGATTAGATCTTAACTCCACACATGTATTACATAAGCTTCCATTCAGCATCTCCACCCTTAATGAACTCCATGTCTGGCTGGAAAAACAAGAATGTAAAAATACTGTGCAACATGTACTAAAAGACACATGTACAGAGTGCATGGAAACACCAAGATCAGATGAGTAACAGGGTCTGAGAAAAACCACAGCTTTACCAAGACTGTGGCATCTGAAATGAACCTTAAAGGAAATGATTTCTTTTAAGGCAGAGAAACAGCATATTCAGAAGAACTTATTTTCCACTTTGGATGTTTATAGAGTCTGATGGAGCCAGTTTCTATTCACAGGATACTGGAGACTATAGGAAGATGAAAAAAGTAACCCTTCCATAACAGACAAGCCATGCAGTATGACTGCCAGTTACACTCTCCTGCTCGCAGATGACTGCAAGAGCCTGCCAGGCTAAAAGGCTCAACATAGTCTGATCCAGCATCTAATATGTATTAGTTCCTATGTTAAGACATCATGAAAACAATAATAAGTAAGACATAGATGGTCTTGGGAACTTTACAGTCAAATGACAGAAAAAAATAAAAGGGAAATCCCCCAAGGGAAAACAAAGTCCTGTGAATCTACCCCTTTAGAAATAACTAGCTACCTGGTCCAAAGAACACTAACCAACAGCCTGTGAGATAGCTTCAGACAATAAATAGCACTACTCAAAGATAAAGATTAACCAAATGCAATCACATCTTCCCTCGGGAAGTGTAAATACAAGCTGCGTGTGCACGCGTGCACACGGTTCTCCAGCAGGGCGGTATCGACACTGAGGTGAAGAAAGTGAGAAGGCAATATGCAGAAGCCAAGGGTATCAGGAGGCAGACCTCTAGTTGCCAAGCATGTTCCATTGGTTCCACTAGTCCCAGGAGATGTCCCATGTATATACTCACATCCCCCAGAAGGGGAGTAGGAATAGGATAAGGAAAATTGTGCTTAATGTATTTAACTAATAGCCATTCAGCTTCCTATTTGCATGTAAGATACCCCGAGAAGTTCTATGGTGAAAAAAACTTGTTTCCCATCATTCGACCGGATGTTTCCCAAAATTATTTGGCTAAATAAAGCACTTATTTTAATACTAACTTACTCTACATCAGAATTACTGTTCTCCAAACCATCTACCTCAAGAAATAAGGGAGAAAAAAATTATCATGATCTGGCCCTGAAGCAGATTTTGGAGAATGACATTAAAACTTTTTATTACTGGGGCACATGGGTGGCTCAGTCGGTTAAGTGTCCGGCTTCAGCTCAGGTCATGATCTCACTGTTCTGAGTTCAAGCCCCGCGTCAGGCTCTGTGGTGACAGCTCAGAACCTGGAGCCTGCTTCAGATTCTGTGTCTCCTTTTCTCTCTGATCCTCCCTCACTCATGCTCTGTCTCTCAAAAATAAACAAACATGAAAAAATTTAAAAAAAAAACATTTTATTACTATTAATATGATTAAGTGTAAAAAAAAAAGTTCACCCATTATCTTGATGATTCAAAAGTGCCAAAAAAGAGAATTTGGTTTAAACTGGATCGGAATTGGATGAATCCAGCTGTCTGGCTGAAGCAAATGATTCCCAGAGATTTAAAAAAAAAAAAAATCCCAACAAATATAATCAAAAAAAAATCAAAACACACACAAGAAACCAGTCACTATTATTATTAGATGCAGTATCAGAATCAGATTTTCAGATACTGCAGATAATGGAATTATCAGGTACAGAACACAAAATAAGTATGTTTTACATGTTTAAAGAAATAAATCAATACTATAAAATATCAATAAAAAATATCAATGAGCAGAATCTGAGAAGAACCAAACAGAATATCTAGAAACAAAACCTGTAACAACAGATTATAATCCAAATGGACAGATTTTGACACAGTTAAAGAGAAAACCAGATGCAAGATGAATCTGAAAAACTTAACCAGAATGCAACAAAGAAAGAAGAAAAATATCAAAGAATTTCAGACATGGAAGACAGAATGAGGAGGTCTACAATGTATTTCATCAGAATTCTAATTGAAGGGACAACTGGCTGGCTCACAGTAGAGCATGTAACACTTGATCTCAGGGTTGTGAGTTCAAGCTGCATGTTGGGTATAGAGATTACTTAAAAATAAAATTTTTAAAAAAAGAATTCTACTGAAAACAATCCAGAGAATAAGTAAGAGACAACAGGCATCTTGCCTATGTAAAAGACATACTAGCTGATTAATGCTAAAACTCTCAAATTAAGAAAACTCCATGAATCTCTAGCCACATAAAATGAAATCCATTACTCTATAATCACATTATTCTACTATTTTATTATTCTGACTCATTAACATTCAAAAGGTTTTGACATTCGTTTAAAAATAACTGGGACACCTGGGTGGCTCAGTTGGTTAAGCATCTGGCTTCAGCTCATGTCTCTCTCTCAAAAATAAACAAACACTAAAAAATTAAAAAATAAAATAAAAATAATATAGTAAAGCCATCAAGACGAGAGGGAAAGAAGCACGAGCTAAGAAATAGGGATTGACGAAAGAAAATTCTAACAGAAAACCCAGAGAAGTTACTCTTAAGAAAATCTAAAACTGATCTGCTTTTGGAAGCTAATTCAAAAAGGCAAAGAAAATAGCACACTTCTTCTCTCTTAGTCTGATACAGTTTCTTTATATCTCATATTAAATACCATATATTGAGGGTTTCATGTGATTGTATTTTATGAATACTCATCTGCAATCAAACTCTCATAGCAGTATCACCCAGTGGCTCACAACTTCTCTGTGCCTTCACCCAGTTCACTGTGTGTCACACTCCACAAATAATGACACTCATCATTCAGGGGAAAGGAACCAAGACACAACTCATAATGGTAATACAGAGAGAACGTGGGGAGGTATGCCAGCTGAAACTGTTCCTTCTCCCTTCCAGATTCCGGTTTGTACCATCTTTCATTAGAATCATTGATTCTCAACTATATTGAGGAAAGATACCACAAAAAAGTGCCAGGGACCTGGATTTGAACAACAGCCCCACTTCTTCTTCTTTTTTTTAAAATGTTTTATTTATTTTTGAGAGAGAGAGAAAGAGAGAGAGTAAGCAGGGGAGGGTAAGAGAGAGAGGGAGACACTGAATCCGAAGCAGGCTCCAGGCTCTGAGCTGTCAGCACAGAGCCCAACGTGGGGCTCGAACCCACGAACCGTGAGATCATGGCCTGAGCCGAAGTTGGACACCCAACCGACTGAGCCACCCAGGCACCCCCAGCCCCACTTCTTAACAGCTATGTAACCCAAAGCAAGTTACTTAACTTTGCCATGCCTCAGTTTCCTCTCTTTAAAATACAAATACTTCTGGGGTGTCTGGGTGGCTCTTTCGGTTAAGCACTCGACTCTTGATTTTAGCTCAGGTCACAATCTCAGGATTCTGAGATTGAGCCCTGTGTCAGTCTATGTGCTGGATGTTGAACCTGAATAAGATTCATATTCTCTCTCTCTCTCTCTCTCTCCCCCCCCCTCCACCTTCCACTACCTGGCTCACCCTCTCACTCTCTCCCTAAAATAAAATAAAATAAAAGTCAAATACAAACACTTACTATATAATAGTGATAATTAAATGAGGTGTATTTAAAGTGCTTAATAAAATACTTGGCACTTTATATGTATTCATTAAAAGGCAGCTGAAATCACAGGACTTTTCTGAGCTGCCCTAAAACTAATTGATTTTTAAATATGATTAAAGAACTTTCACACTTATTTCATCCAATCTCATTTCACAAATGAGAAAACTAAGGTTACAGAGAGTTTAACCTATTTAACTTTTCAGTCTGATTTCCTGAATTTCTTTTGAAGAACGAAATTCTTGTATATGATATCCATAAACATTGGCACTCTGTATTATCCAGGAAGGCAATTTTCTCCTATTATCATTGTTTTCACTTTTTTACAAACAACGATTTGAATTCTATTTCATGAAAGGACTACAAACATACATTTGTTAACCAAGCAGAAAATACAGATATTTTGTTTTACTACATGCATCTAAAATACCAGTACAAGTGCCTGTCATAGCACTTTGGGGGTATTGTCCCAGATAACGAGGACTGTGGACCTGCCAAGGCATACTCTCAATTTCTTTTTTAACTTGACTTATTTCCAACGGTTAAAACACTATCTCTAGAAAAATCACCAAATTCTCCTTCCCTATGAAATCTACTCCACTTTCCCAATATTCACCTTTCTCCTTCAAGTATTTTATTACACATCTATGGTACTTATTCTTATATTCTACTCCTTTTGATATTACTTTTGTAGACTGAATGCTTTAAGCAAAACCATGTCTTACTTTAACATCTTCTAGGGCGGCATTTTATTGAGTAACTGCCTCACTAGTAGGCCAAAATATATCTGTTGGATGGAATGGCTTGGTGCCATCATGCCGGCCAAAAAGTTGGCAGAGCGGAGTGTAGAATTCAAGCCTCTGGCTAGCAGTCTTATGCAATCTCCTGGATCTAGCTCATGGGCTACCACCCATAGATATTCAAGGAACTAAACCAAACACACACTGCCAACTACATTCTGGGAGAGGAACAGCCACAGACCTACATTTCATTTTCACAATTCTACATTGTACTTAAACTCTTGGTTAGTCATTAGAGCATTTCCAAACACTTCTTGGGAACTAGAGGAATGACAAAAGCAGAAAAGTCAATCTCCCTCTTTCTCTTAAGAGCAGGCCATGCCCCTCCATGATGCAGAAGGAGACAGGGGGGTTTTATAGACTCTTTACATTCCTTCGCAAAGACATCAGTTTCCCTGTTATTTCCTCGTGCTGACTGAAAGCATGCCTTTGCTTTGTATCCCTTCTTACACTAGAATCTTCAGACTACGAACTGTGTTGATCGCTACTCTACATAGCACCAAGTTAATTAAACCATGAAAACCACAATCCTGTTGATAAAACTTGCCAAATGTACTTCAAAAAGAAATCTTTCTTTCTATATGAAATGCCAACAAGCTGTACAATCTTTTTTTCCCTGTCTGCCTCTCCCTAACCCGACTTACAGCACAGACCAAAAATATAAAATCGATGGGCTGAAAAATTAAACTACAAAAAGTCCTTTGGTCTACCTTCCGGGTATAAGATTTTTTTTTTTTCCTATTTAAAAGACTAGAAAATATATTAGAGACCTCCAAAAGAGGGGGAAAAAACCCCCAACAATTTAGATAGGTTTAACATATATTATTCAAGGACTGAATTTAAAAGAAAGAAAAGGAAAGAAAGAAAAGAAAGAAAGAAAAGGAAAGAAAGAAAAGAAAGAAA